>OZ038313.1:21075886-21161322 GCA_964035775.1 Osedax frankpressi
CATTTAGGTGTAACAATTGCTACGTTCCTACATTTTGTACATATTGCACTGTTAACTAGGGCTTATTAAAGTTATAAAAAGTAGAGAAATATATTTTATTCTAATAAAATTTCAGAATAATTGATTATTTTCACAATATCTACAAATAACAAATGACTTTCATTTACAAGTCAAATCACTATTCTATATAAATATATATATATATATAAATGTATAGAATTAACTATCAGAATAGTGAATTACCACCACTAGCATCAACCATCCTAGAACCACCTAATCTAGCTTTAAACTCTACCTAGAGGATATCTTTTCCTATTACTATCTTCACTAGTGTCACCAACATTGTCTCTTGGCAGAGTTTGAGTACGTTTGAGAGCCCAAAGTCTGTGATGATGACTTTTCCATTTTCCAAGAAAACATTTCGAGATTTGAGATCCTTATGAATGATTCCCTTGGCATGAAGGTAACCCATACCCTGTAATGTGTTAAGGTAGTGTTAAGGTAGTGTTAAAGTAGTGTTAAGGTAGTGTTAAGGTAGTGTTAAGGTAGTGTAAGGTAGTGTTAAGGTAGAGTTAAGGTAGTGTTAAGGTAGTGTTAAAGTAGTGTTAAAGTAGTGTTAAAGTAGTGTTAAAGTAGTGTTAAAGTAGTGTTAAAATAGTATTAAGGTAGTGTTAAGGTAAGGTAGTGTTAAAGTAGATTTAAGGTAGTGTTAAGGTAGTGTTAAAATAGTGTTAAGGTAGTGTTAAAGTAGTGTTAAGGTAGTGTTAGGGTAGTGTTAACGTAGTGTTAGGGTAAGGTAGTGTTAAGGTAGTGTAATGTAGTGTAAGGTAGTGTTACGGTAGTGTAGTGTTGTGTTAAGGTAGTGTTAAGGTAGTGTTAAGGTAGTGTAGTGTAAGGTAGTGTTAAGGTAGTATTAAGGTAGTGTTAATGTAGTGTTAAGGTAATGTTAAGGTAGTGTTAAGGTAGTGTAAGATAGTGTAAGATAGTGTAAGGTAGTGTAAGGTAGTGTTAAGGTAGTGTAGGTAGTGTCAAGGTAGTGTTAAGGTAGTGTTAAGATAGTGTAGTGTAAGGTAGTGTTAAGGTAGTGTAAGGTAGTGTAAGGTAGTGTTAAGGTCGTGTTAAGGTAGTGTTAAGGTAGTGTTAAGGCAGTGTAAGCTAATGTAAGGTAGTTTAAGGTAGTGTTAGTGGTAGTGTAAGGTAGTGTAAGGTAGTGTTAGTTGTAGTGTTATGGTAGTGTTAAGGTAGTGTTAAGGTAGTGTTAGGGTAGTGTTAAGGTAGTGTTAAGGTAGTGTTAAGTTAAGGTAGTATAAGGTAATGTAAGGTAATGTAAGGTAGTGTAATATAAGGTAGTGTTAAGGTAGTGATAAGGTAATGTAACGTAGAATGAGGTATAGTGTAAGGCTGTGCAGTGTAGTGTAAGGTAGTGTTAAGGTAGTGAAAAGTAAAGTAAAAGTAGGAGAGGAGGGTAGAAGGAGATAGTCTGCGAATAGTATCCAGGCCCTGCAATGTAGGGGAGTATAGAGATACATTTGGGAAGAGAGTTTAATCGAACACTCGTGTAGAGAGATGAGGTAGTGAGTCGGGAAGAGCGAAGCGAGAATACGGGTAGCGATAATCGCAGCAAGGCAAAGTGCGGACATGGAAGAGATATTAACTTGGGAGATCTGAGAAGCAATCATGATGATCTTATTGACGGGCAAGCGTTCCTTATTCTTCCTCGTATGCGTGTAGATTGTGTTTCCTTTACACAAACTGAAGAAATACATGTAATTGATTTCAAGAGTAATTAAGTTTCAGTTTCAATAACATTAGTCTACAAAATAGTAGAATTGATTTTTTATCAAATAATATCGAAACTTAGAAATAGAGAAATTTAATAAAGAAATTGTGAAATTTCACCTAGAAATATTTCAATGTAAAGTTTTGCTTTAGGTGCAATAGACTAAAGTACAATAGATAGACAACCTGGTCACAACGGCCAGATGTGGTAGTTTCATGCAGGCTCCCATAAATAAAGCTAGATTTTCGTGTCTAGTTTTACGTAACATTGCAATTTCCAATTTAAAAGCCTGATTAAGGAAATAGATTATATTGGAATTATAAAAAATAAGAACCAAAGTCACTTTACGACATAATAATACGTAATCGAGTGCAAATTGATGACCTTGAGGAGAACTGTATGGTCCAGGAGACTACTGGAGTGATCTTCAGTCTGAACACTAAGAACCTTGATTGCAACGTCTCCATGCCACTGCCCTCTGCCGAAGTTAAATAAAACCAACTTAATAGAACTTCTTTTCTCTCAAATATAAACTCATTAATGCAATCTAATTCATATTCGCAGAGCGCAAGTAAACCTATAGACGGTCCCAAATCTTCCCTTTCCCAATTTGTCGCCAATTTGTAAATCTTCGTAAGGAATATCCCATTCTTTCAGAGTCAACGAGATCTAGGAAACAACAGTAAAAAATAAGTAAATTATAATTGAATTTAAAAAAATATCTTTTATATGAAAATCAAAGAATTTCAATTGATTAAATGTAAAAGGATATAATTAGAATTTCTGTAATCATATTAGCAATATAATTTGTATTATTACATTGACATCATCTACAAATGATAAATGACTTTCATTTATTAGTCAAAACACAATTCTATATATATATATAAATATGCATATATATATATAAATATGTATATATATATATATATAAATATATATATATATATATATATATATATATATATATATAAATATTATACTGAATTATTCCATTAGAGTATCACTACAAGAGTTAAGTAAGAACACTAACGAGAAAGAGCGTTAATCTAACGCGATTACACTAACGCTGTTGGCTCGACTCCACTGTTGCTCGGGTTCGCCCACATCCAGTGAATCTCCCCTGTCAACGTAGGTGGCGCTGCGTTCAGACGACAAGCTTCCAGTCAGAGTGCGATCGCTGCGATCGCTGTCCACCGAATTCGTAGTAGCCGTGAAGTCGCTGAAGCGGAGAGGAAGGACTGTAGCGGTTGTCGGTCGAACGGGGAGCAAATGTAAGAGGGCAGAGGTCGGGGAGAGGTCGGGGAGAGTATACGGGTCAAGCCGTTGGAACGGGAGTACGGTCACGAGGACTAACTACGCTGGATGGGTGAAACGTACGCGAATAAGGAATGTCGCGACAATCAAATCACGGAACAATGATGCTTGAAGGTTATAGAGTCGCGGTTGAATAGGAATTTAGAGTAGTTGAGGTACGGGGAATCTAGCGTCAGCTGGTTGTTTTATGAACTAACAATAAGAAAATGATGTAACAAGACAATATAACATTTAGGTCAACTAACACTGAGATTTCTGGGGTCGAGTTCACATTCAGCTTATTGATGTTTACATCTGAGTGTAAAGAGAGTAGTTAATCATCTCTCTACACTCTCCTCCCACACTAACACATATCCACTAACAAAGTAACTGGGGAGATTTTATAGTCGTCGCTATATTACAAAGCAATAACTTTTATTTCATTTAGACAGATATTCATTGATTATATAATTATTATATAAATTGAAAATGATTTTTTGTTTAAACAAATTTAAATAATTAATCAACCTTATTTTACAAATGTAAATATAAAAATATCGCCGAAAGAACCAATAAACTAACCAGGAAACTGGAATTTGAGATCGTAATCGGGGTGTACATGTATAGAGGGCGATGGCTGTCGTAGATTGTAGACACCTTGATAGGATCCAGGGTTTAGTTCAGTTTTGTTTTAATAGATCACATGATATTATTTTAGACAATTTAATATTATTAATACATCTATTAAATATAATTAATTAATTAATACGCAAAATTCTGTATGCAATTTCACATCGATATTTGAATTTGATTTTAACAAAGAGTATAAATGTAACCTGGTATAATAGCGGCAGGGGTCAAGGCATTGGCAAACAAGGCCGGACTGGAAGACGCCGAGGATGAATCACAAGATGAGGACGACATGCATTCCATTGTTCCTATTGTAGGAAATCGCAGATTATTTAGTGTTACTCTTCGATGCAGTCGGGTATTTCATTTAAATTAAAGAACAACCGTGCGATCGAATGTTAGTGCCCCCTGGAGTGTGTTCTCCTGACGACCTTCGCAAAAGACTACCCATTGGACTATTTCCTGATATCGGTAATATTGTGTAAATGAATATGATTGTGGAATTAATAGTAGAATTTACTGATGACAAACTATATGACAAACTTTATAAATATATCAGTATAAATGTAATCGAGATTTGAATATTAAAATTATTTTTTAGTTATTAAAATAAAGTATTTCTAGTTGACTTTCTAATAGATCCCAAATGAATAGAGAAGCTCAATTTTGAAAGCATTATTGTATATTCAGTTTTTTTCCCATTAATTTAAGCTATATAATTGTATTTTAGTAGAGGTAAGATATACATAAATGTAGCATGAAATAGTTAACTAAATATCTATATCTATATAATAATTATTGAACACTCGTAAATTATTTTATTAGTTTACCTGAGAACCATATGGATAGGAAATAGGAATATGCAGCTAAAATCTACCAAGTAAAAGAAATAATTTATTGTAAGCTATGTTCTCAGTTAGTTCTCAGTTATTTCTCAGATATTGTGCAGATATTGTAAAATAAAAGTTATATTTAGCATCGGCAAATAATTTGAGAAAAACTTTAGTATACATAAATGATGTGTTACATTGAGTAAAATTGTTGATATAGACTATGGATATATATATCACAATGCAGTTTTACGACTGGATTATTAATATTATAAATTAATTTTATAACATTGTGGCTGTGTGTGTGTGTGTGTGTGTGTGTGTGTGTATGTGTGTGTGTGTATGTGTGTGTGTGTGTGTGTGTGTATATGTGTGTGTAAGTGAGTGCATGAGTGTGTTAATGTAGCTATTTAATAAAAAAACATAGAAAAAGTGCGTAGGGTAGTAAAATAAAGGTATTTTATTTGAAAACAAAAATCTGTTAATCTAAATGAACACATAAATATATCACAATGAGTTTGAATTAATTCTATGATTTTAGTATTATATAATGGCATGTATAAAAAATATGTATCATAATAATATCATATTATAATGCTCTATTAGTCAATGAATATTAATTATAAATCATCTTAAAGAAAATTAATTAAAGAATTAATTAATTAAAAAAAGCAATTTATAAGATTGAATAAGTTGAGCACATAACAAAATTCAACGAATTTCGATAATTTATTAACTACGAAATTTATAAATTAAGAATATTTTTAATCACGACTAATTATTTAATATAAATATCTAAGGTTAGTTAGAAATTAATTTAATCAATTCTTAATTTAGTAACTTTAATTATCAATAGATAATGACTATATAATATATTTTCAAAAAAGTAAGTACGCTCGATAAATGATGTTCCAACGTAAATCATAAATATTATGCAAGCATAACAATAGATGTTAATAAGTTTTAAATATTGTCCATAAAGCCGATATAGAATTAAATCCAGGTTTTGTCATAAATTAAAATACAAATGCAATTCTTTGATTCGTGTAATGCGGAGCTGGATAGAGTTTTTTATAATGAAAGCATGATTCACGCAAACATTCTAAAATACACAGACATATATATTGTGATATACATTTGAACTAAATGAATTATAAAATAAATATTCCTTCGTATTTATATAAATAATACAAAATCTATCATATTTTTTAATAAAGTCAGTTCCACATTTTTTTATCCATCTATACTAATTCTTACCAATAATATCATATATTTTCAACAAATAGCATACTTTTTATGTAAGCAGATAACATATTGTGTATAGAGATGTACATAGAAAATAATAAATATTGCCGAGATTATTCTTGAAAATAAAATAGTTAACTATACTTATTTTTACTTAACTATACAATCAATTTTGATAATAAACTTCATTTAGGAAATGTTTTTACATTAATTTAAAGTATTTTAGCATTTCTTCAATGCTGGTATAATTAATGAATTGCAAGCTAATATTTAAACAAATTTAAGACTACAATGTTTTACCCTACAATACAATTTTGTCTAATGTTATAATATCCACGTCAACATGAACACTACTTGTGGTCATAAAGGTCTAAATCTTAGATCCTTCTAGAAATCAGGTTTTAGAACATGGAAGAAATTAACTCAAGAATAGTTGGTAATCAATTTTCATAATTTCATTTATAAATGTAAATATAGAGATATATATCAAGATAATATGATTAAATATAATGTCAAAGAGAGAGAAAGTAGCAGGATACAATGAATTTCGATGACAGCCCAAACTTACCATCATTTCGCAAAGACTCCAGAAAATGGTCAACCAATGAAGATGGAAGTCCACAGGCTGGGGCCGCCTTTTCCGAACAATCTCGATGGTATTTGAATCTATTAATAACAATTATTAAGCATTTTAAACAAAATAATGATTAAAGTGCTAGGGAGGAACAATTTATTCTTTATACTAAGAATATATGTTAGAAATACTTTTACAAATTAGAATTTAAATATTTATTAAATACATATTTATATATTTATATATTTTTAAACTAGAATGTAGATAAGAATATAGGTAGATATGAATATAATAACAACATCCTTTCAACTTCGTATTTCTATCTAAACTTACTTGCAGTATTTGCAAACTTTTCCCCGAAACACTTGTTTATGACATAGGTCACATGTTCCCAATATTAACTTGGTCTGAAATCTATGCAAGCAGATTTCGATTCAACTCAAAAATGCAAATCAGACTTTCTCGACCGCAGTAACAATTAATCTACAGCTTCTAAAATCTAGAATCTAAAATCTAATATATGTGCAAAATAAATTACAGAAAATTAAAAATGTCAGTTAAAAGAAAATACAAATAAAAAATATAAAGTAGTATTTATTTTTGGATTTATTAAAATCTTTAGATGAATTATTTATAAAAGATAAATGAATATTTTTTTTGAAAAAATGCAATGTATTTTCTTTTTAAGATATTGGCGATAATGTCGAAGCTAGCGGCTACGAGGTCGCGACCCCTAACTGACCTGCAGCGTTTCTCGCTGACCCGGAGAGTTTTTGGATCCGCCGAACTTGCGAGGTGTCGAGTCTGAATCGAGCTAGAGACGTGTTTGTGTGTGTGTGTTTGTTTGTGTGTGTGTGTGCGCACGTAGGGCAAGGTCCTGCCCCGCAACACTAAAACAACAACCAGAGTTGCATGCACTACGGACGGCGCTTTAGCCAGTTGGCGTTGACGTGTCCAGTCGTTGACCGGAGTAGTTTGCGGAAATCATAAAAAAACTCGAAGTTATTTTTTACGGCTTTAAAAAATATCGTTTAACTATCTAAAAAAATAATCCGCTAGTCTAGAAATAGTTAACAATTTAATTATTTTTCAGTTAATAGCGTTAACTTAAATAATAAATGCACATGGTCACGCAGATTTACATTTGATATCTAACTAGGGAATGTGTATGAACTAAAGAATACGTTTTAAATGATGGCGTCGCCGAGAACTTTACTACGGGAAGTTGCGTTGTTCGACGAGTGGTAAGCGGAACTACGATACTCATCGCTAACCTGTGGTTTATGGAATGGTGCATAGAATGCGAGATGGAAGCTGGAGACACCGGTATAGAGAGCAGTTGGTTTTCTGTAAGCAAAAGGTTGAATACGAGTTGGCGATGAGTTTCCCTGGAGTTTACTTATCGAGACTGAACAATTACACCAAACTAACAAACTTCTAGTTACCTCGAGTTCAAATAACGCAAATTTATTTTACAAACTTAATTCTAAGAATATTAAACCAATTTATATATAAATGAGATATTTATTATTTATTAATAATATATTACTTATATATTAATTATTTACTAATTGCATATTAATTATATATTACTTATTAATGAATTAAATATTAAATATATATTACATATATATTAATCGTAATTTCTATAACAAGAAACTTTTGTTGGGGTGATAGTCATAGCCATCAGAGAATGTTGCGACACCGGAAGTGGGTAGGACTACGGCGGTGTTGAGCGGTGAAAGTGGTGTTGCGGACACCGTGAGGCCCGGCGAAGGTGCATTATCCGACGAGGCGCTGCTGAAGCCGGCGTCGGAGGTCGTAGTCGAACTGCACGCATCCTTCACGAGGTCGGGGGTCAACGGAGGCGCCCCACCGCCTACCGCGGTTGCCGTGACGACAGCGGATACACCTCCGGGCAGGATGGTCGGAGGCGCTACGGCAGAAGATGAAAGCACGAGATTCTTCGGCTTCTTCTTCAGGTATCTTATAATCCGGAATTAAACGCGGTAAAGTTACATAACAGTACGAGACTAGAACAATGAAGTGATTTGAGATCTTGCGATGTAGTTGGTATAAATGTACAATGCTTTCTATTGTTTGTTTTATACTTGCTTTTGTTTATTTCGATAAATATTATGTAAAAATAAATATAAAACTTTAAAATAAAATTCCATAGAACAAATAATCATTTTAATAATACTTATTACTAATTCGTAAAACTACCAAGATTTTAGTTCAATATTAACATCTATCGAAATTACCGTAAAAGTTTTTGAAAATAAGTTACTTATCACGAAATACTGACGTTAAAATTCAAATATTAATACTACACATAAAATAAATAAAATAGAAATAACAAACTATTATTAGAGAACTATGTACTTGAAGTAGTCCACCTACTTGGTAATGCCAATGTCGGAATTCGATTTTCCGAGCTGCGATTCATGAGACTTTGACTTCGTCAACGGATGAAATATGTCCGATATCGACGGGTAGAGTTTATTCTTTCTCTGAAATTCGGTGCACAATGTTTGAACGGGTGTTCAGTGAACGTAACGCATATGTTATAAAGAATCTTATCTCTATGCACCGTTCGAAAAACATCCAATATTCAGTACAAAAACGTTCTACAATGTTGGTAACAAAACGTAAACATAAACAATGAGATTGATACTCAAAATCATCGCAGATAATATCAATTGTTTACTTTCCGACAAAGCAACCCAATGCAATTAGAGGTGTACAGATAACCATAAAGTCAGCATCTTATTTCAATAAACTGGAGAGTGAATGAAAACAAATTCATATTGGATTAGAATATTGAGTTTATATTATTTATTTTTATTTATACATTTCGTATATCCTTTATTCTGAATACAAAATGAATTTTTTACACATATATACTTAATATATTTTATACACTCATATTTTGATACATTACAAAATGGAAAGCTAAAATATTGGTACGGACAACAATTAACTTAAAAAAAAGAATTATTTAAACTATTAAATGACTCAATCTAAAAATATTGAATGATATTTATAGAATAGATACATAAAAAAGTTATTTAATAAAAATGTATCATTATGCATCATTATATTTACACATCGGGAATCTGGCAGACCTTGGGCGTTGGCGGGGGAGATGTTTTCTTTCCAGCCGACGAATTTCCGATGATCCAAGAACCGACTCCAGCTGCAGGTGATCGCGGTGAAGGTGGCGGAGAGATTGGAGCGGAGATGAGACCAACGCAGGCCGGACGGCATAAAGATATCGAAGATGCGTGCAATTGATTAGCCGATGCGGAGTGATTTCGAGGCAAACTTGATGAAATCTAGGATAAACAAAGGGGGAAAAAGGGTTTTTAGTGATATCCGTAATTCGACGAAACAATAAGCACGAAATAAACGACCTAGAAATACATTTCGAAATGGATTGGAAACAAACCTAAACCCAATCACTACGAAAGAGTAACACCGCAAAAAATTGAAATTATAGCGATTCGCCGAGTGAACGAAGAACCAACCGTTGAAGATGAAACGCAGTGAGTGATTGAAGTAACGGCTAGTTTAGAGTTTGCTGGCAGAGTCATGGAGGTTCCAGACGAGAGCACGCGGACCGGGGTGCCTAGACACGAAGGAGGAGTAACGAGTATGTCGAATTATGAATATGATATCATTCACGCTACCGTGTGTGCATTTACGCATCTTATTGAAGTTCTTTTGCGGGTCTATTTATGGATTTAATTACAATTTAATTAAAGTAAGATCATTTTATAATTTTTACGTAGAGAAGAAATTAATCACAAAATCTAACGTTGAATATATATTAAATTACCTGACAAATTAATTAAAATAAATAGCATAAAAGAGTGAAGGTTGCTATGGCAGCTAATTTGAAGCATTGCCGACTACAATAGAATATGTATTAAATATCGGGAAATCGTTAGCAAATCACATTAGCAGACACATAATTACCGGAAGCGCTGATCGAAGGTCTACTTAGTACGGGTGTCAGGTGGCAGGTAGGTGGCGTGTGCACTGCAGATGGCGTCGAAGGCATCGACGAGTAAGTAGTCCAATGTAGTTTCAGCGTTTCGGGTGACACAGGGTCATGAGCAGAGTTCACTTGATGTTCTGAGAGGTTAAAGGTTACCATTCGAATTAGATGAATAGCTATACAGTAGGGTTTAGTGGTAGTAGAGGTATAATTCACGGCGTTAGTTATGGGGCAGATTTATTATAGCATTATAGTGTTTGTTCAATATAACAGATTTTTAAAGATGGGAAAAGTATATTTAAAAAAGAGAAAAATTATTTTAAGGAATTAGTGGAAGGACAAATTATTGTGATACACAGAAAATCAAGTCCAAATTTATATTCATATAATGTGTTAAAAGAAAAGACAATCTCTTAATATATCCATCTTTCAAATCTACGAGGGGCTATTAGGGGTGACCAGTACTGACCGGTCCATGTATGCAGACATTTTAATGCCGCAACCATCTTCTCCTTGTCTTCGACGAAGGCATTTGATTGTTCGAGGAAATTTAGCATTACCTCTTCACGCATATCCAATAAAGGAGCAAATTCTTTTAATTCCGCTAGTATCATCTACGAAGGTCATATGTGAATATAAACCAAGTGGGGTTAAAGGTCATCACAGCAATGGAGTCAGGAGATCTATATTAAGTGTGGTAGGTTCTGTTAAATCGAAATTAAGTACATTTGGTCTAGGATATAGATAAGTATCTGATGTAATTTATACATGACAACATTAAGATTGATATCATGTATATATTACATACATAGCCTAAATGAAATACTCCAAATTACATCGGTATTTCAAAATTAGATTTTTTAATAAATGTTTAATTTAAAACTAAAGAATATGATATATATTTATTTATTTTAATAAAACATTATATAATTAATTGAAATTTCAATAATTAAAAATTATTTGCATTAAATGGATATCATTGTAAAATTATTTTCCACTCAATTATACACCGACAATATTCAGGAGATATAATTGCTAAATAATGTATTTAACAATAATATGGCTATATTTTTAGAAAATACCTCATATAAATAGAACATTTACCAAAACTTATAAATATTAGGTTCAGATGCATAGATTTATATAGCCCTACAAATAAAAAACAAATTCCCATGTTTAATATTGACAGAAGTGAAGTTATTTACGGAGTGAGATTACAGTAGTCTATTTATAAACAGATAATATCTATTGTGGATGGATTAATTATATAAATAACTATAACTATATCCTATGGTATTTATTATCATTCGACGCATATTATCTTTGAGATATATTTACTTGAATTGTGAATTAATAATTCTTCAGTAAATAAGTAGGACATGGAGATGTCATGTGAACTATTTGATAGCAATCTCATTTTAAATGTCCCTGAGAAATTATTTGTATACGTTTTTTCTTCGGAAAAAAATAAAAAAAACTGCATTAACATTATAGTTATTTAATTTCAAAAATAAAATTTAATATTGAAAAATTACAGCTCGATAAAATATTTACTTGAAATGTTGCTCAAAAATCTTCATTTAAAAATGGGCAATATTTGAATGAATAAATATAATATTAATATAATTAGGAACCTGAGAACATTGTTCAGAAATGCCAACAACTTTCAACCATTGAATTAAACATGGAAATTTATTTAATTCTTTAGGGTGATTTTCTCCATCCAGTTTGGATTTTGCAAGAATTTGTCTTCCGAATAATTTGATTAGTTTTACCTGTAAAGCGGTAAAAGATAATAGATAAAATGCTAGAAATTAATATAAGAAACATCTCACTATATTGAAATTTACAAAGTTAATATATAGTTTAAAAATTGAATGTATATACGTATACGTTATATACGTTTATAATTAATGAAATATATCTATTTATATTAATAATATTTAAATTAGACTGAAAATAGATCTGTATATTGTTGGTAAGCAATGATATTGAATGAACTCGGGAAATATATTTTATAGATTTAGGGAAACTTTAGACAATTGGGCAGGTTGGTAACTGAACCTCACTCTCGCATATCTCCTTGCGTGTAATGCAGTCGGAGCAGAGTGTTCGCAGACCCTGAAGCTGTCGGCAAGTAATGTCAATCATGCTGTACGTCATCTGACATTGCTCCAGGGTACGGTCTACGTCGCTGGCCATAGCTTCTAGATTCTGATTGAGAAGTACGCGAGGTCTGGGGTGGAGGGATTGAGGGGATGATGATAGTTATGGTGGAGTAGGGATATGGAAAGGTAGTGTGTGACAATGGGTGAGGGGATGCTGGGTAGGGTATGAAAGAGTCTGGTGTTTTTGGCGTTAGATATAGTGGGGGGGGGGAGTGAGTGTTGAAGGGAGGGCTGGCGATAGTATAAAGAAAGGTCTCATTGGGAATGCATCATGGTATCTAATAGGGGTAAAAAGAAATATGAATGAGCTACACAAATTACTAGGAAAATTGTAGTTAAGGATATGTAGTAAAATATGTTGAGGTATACAGGAGAAGTACTGGGGGAAATGGAGTATATATTGGTGAGAAGAAGATGATATGGAACGCGAAGGTTAATGAAGAGGATATTTGGAATGAGGGATAGGAGAAATAAGCATGTCATATTTGGATCATTTGAAAGTTATATCTCAATTCTGAAACTTATCAGGAGAATCAATGTCAATATAATGGATAAATATAATATATTACATGATATATAAATATAATACATTATAAGTACAATTAAATCAATATAATGCTAAAACAAAGTATTATGTATTAACTACTAATAATATTAAGTAGTTTTGAAAATCATAAACATGTGTTTGCAATTATAAATAATATTTTTGAAAATTTCATTGAATGACCCATAAATAAATACAGAAATAATAATAAAGAAATGTATAAAAAATCATATTTAAATGTTCTAATTATTTTAGTATATTGACACATTTAATTAAATAAGTTGTATTCTATGTTATATATTTTCTATATATTATTCTATAATTTATATTCTTGTTATATATTACAAATAAATTAATTTTGATATAATATATTTTTTAAATCTTGTACAAATGAATAAATTATATAACACTATTATTATATTCAATTAAATACAATACACATATATTATTGAATTAAACACTATAAAAATAATTGAGATGTAAATAAATAAGTTACTCTAGAGCATATGTGTGGCATTCTAAATAAATATAAGGTTGTAAATCATCATTTGTGACACTATATTGCATATAATATCATAATTATAATATCTAAGATATCTAATACATAAAATAATTATAATAAATAAATCTATCAAATTTTTTATTTATTAACAGTTTTTAAAATTATATATACAAATATACATAATAAATTTGAGTAATCAATTATATCAAATAAATATAAATCCTAGAAAAAATAGGAACATATATTTTAAAAAATATTTGATAATAGCTCGAGATAATTAATGATTTATTTTTATTTTAACAAACAATTATGCTAAATTATTGAATTTTATTTGAAATTATTAAAGGTATCTTTAGGTATGTTTAGTTATCTTATTAATTATATCATAATTTTATAAAAAGTAACATTATATATAATATAAACGTAATATAATTAAAGATTATCATATATTATGTAAATATTAATGCAATATTATATAATAATATATAACTAATACCATAAATATTACATATGCTACATTTTTTCCACGATAAATTATAATTAATTTGATTAGCTTGTGTTTAACTCTAATATTATTCATATTATTTATTATCAAAATAAATATACCAATCCAGCAAACAGAACAACATAATAGTTGACGTATATCAATCTATATATATATATATATATATAATTTAATGTATTATATAAACTATGCAATGATATAAAATTAATTTATGCAATGCAAAAATTAAAATCACCTGGATTGTTTTCATGGTAATTTAATTATAATAAAATAATATACAATACACCATACAGGTCATTTAACTAGTTTTGATTTATAATAGTAAATATAATAAATATATAGAAAATGTTATATTTAAAATAATTATATAATAATGTATATTAGTTACATCATTAGGTTTTTTAGGACATGATAAAAAATTATATGTATTTTATAAAAATTATAATCTGTATTATATATATCCATATAATATATAGATATAATATATATGAATATATGTTATATATTATGTAATGTAAAATGTATGTAGCGGGTTGTTATTAGATATCACAAATAAGAATTCGCTTTAATATATTATAACCTGTTCAAGTTAATAAATATAGGATTAATAAATATATATTATAATATTTTTTAAATATTTCTAAAAAAAATTTAATTTAAAAAAATATATTGTTTATTCAATACAATTAATCTATAAATATCACTTTTGTAATAGGAAAAAGTTGTTTTAAATTATTTATAAAGGTGATATGTATGCTTACTCTGTAATTTACTAGTTTAAACTAACACTATTTAATATATAATATAAATATAAATACAAGTTGTATACAATTATCTTATCTTTTTAAATAAAGATTATTATATATATACATTTTATTATAACAACATAATACGTTTACTGAAAGATTTAGTTTTGGAATAATATAATTATCAACTAAATAATTCAACCCACTAACTTAGTATTAATATTTAAGTAACATATTTATATTTATTAAATTTAATAATTTAATTAAATTTATATTAATAATTATTTTAATTTGCAGTTATTTGTAATCCAATTATTTTTTAAATAAAATATAAATAATATATATATTATAAAATACTTTAGAGAATTTGACATAATATATTTTAATTTTAAACTACGATTATCTAATCTTAGTTATGACTATATCTAAAGTTTAAAGAAGACAATATCAATTTGTAATTATACATAGAATATAAACAATTAAACTACTAATTTTAGATGATTTACCAATTGATCTATATTCATTAATAAATATAAGTATATACTAACGTTAGTTATATATTATTGTATACCAGTAAAGTAAATAATGAATTAAAATATATATATTACACGAATGTAGTTATTAAAAAAATAAATATTATTAAATTATTTACATTGCTCTACAATATCAACAATGTCGATTTTTAGATAATATAAGTCCGATAGATGGCGATATATTATATTTCTAAAAAGCTCCTCAGGAATCTAGGATTCTTGATAATATAAATCTTCTTTATCATGCCTGGATTAAAAACATTTGTCCTAGATATATTACATTAAATAATATGTTTAATATATAACCACATTAATCGAATATATATTGGATTAAAAATATAATACCAACATATATATATGTATATCGGAAAATATAATACCAACATATATATATATATATATATATATATATATATATATATATGTATATCGTCAGACATTAATAGTAATACCCAAGAATAATAATATTGGGTAATACAATATATTTACAACTTTAGTTGTTTTAGTAAACTCAAAATCATCATTGAATCATGTAATATAATAAGATTACATAATGTTTGTATTACGAATACAGTACTATTATCAACTACGATATACAACAATGCTATGAATGGGAAGTATTGTTTTCGTGAAACCGTTGTACAACCAATCATTTCTCTTCTAATCTACGAATCAAAATAGAATTTTTTACTTGTTTATATTTTAGTTATCTAACGCCAAGTACTACACGAACTGTTCATTTAAATAATACTCTATCGGAAACTTTATTTTCAGTTTTCCATTGAAGGTAATTTGTAGATACTATTTATGGATTATTGAAATTATGTATAGTTGATAAAATGAGCTCTGCAATCTGCGAGCATTTATTTGATAAATAACTTCTTGAATTATAATGTATTTTGTAATACTGAGTATAAGTTGTTCACCTAAAAATATTCACGACTTATATAGTATTTCATTATAAATATACATATATATGTAATGTATATTATTCGATTATTCATTATATTGTAATATATTTGTATTCTAGGAAGTTTGTTTATAAGGGTTATTTTATTAAACAAGTTGATTAATCTCATCTTGCAAAACATATGTACATATGCTGCGATAATAATAAAGTAAATTATTCAGTTTTTTAACGGGCATATTATAATATATAATTTATTTGTTTTATGAATATATTACACCGTACGTATACATATTGTATATACGTATACACCACCCTTTTGGATGTTGGATTATTTTAGAAATATTATCATTTAGTTGAATACGAGTTACCACATCCGAGAATCGTGACAATGTAATAAGGTTGTAGTAGTAACATCTCTATACAAACCCCAATGTTATGATACATTAGGAATTAGGATATAACAATATCAGTGAAACTTTTTTAGACATAGTTTCTTATATATCATATAATACTATACTATATATATATATATATATATATATATATATATATATATATATATAAAATATATTATTTAATTAGTTTTAATTAATTAATTTTATTTAATTATAAATTAACTGTTAGATAACATAAATTTATATAGCAAGAGCATAGTAAATATTTATATTTATATCTAATTATTATTATTTTAAATAAATATGATATTATTTTCTGATATATAATCCAATCTATGAAACTCTATTACATTATTTAGATAAGCTATATTTAACAATGTATATAAATATATATATATATATATATATATATATATATATATATATATATATAAGTACAACATCCCTGTATATAATTGAAATAGTACATAATATTAATTAACTATTTAATTGGATGCATAAATTAGATTATTTGCCATTGATTCAAATTTATTATTTGTTATGATATAGTTAAATATTAGTTATTTATCTATATATGTATGTGTATAAGTAAAGTTTTTATCAATTTGAATCCGCACGTGAGCGTCAATATAATATATAATAATAATTAACAAATTAAATTACCCCAAAAGATATTAAAATATAATTATAATTTATAATTTATTTTTATTTTAAAATTTAATTTAAATTTTAATATTTAATATTTTTTGAATAATTGTGAATACTCAATAGAAAATATAATATCCTAATAGATAACCGATATGAAAATCTGTTCGATATTTTCGAATGCAATGTGCAAATACCCTTTTATATAGTGGAATGTGCTGCTATTTATTTTATAGATTCGTATACTATACTAAATTATTCATTTTAATTTGTAATAATTATCAACTAAAATGTATTTATGTATTTATATGGTGATTTTATGATACACGGAGTATGCATATATGAGAATATATTTAAATATAAATGCATGATGTTGATTATATATAGAATCGCGAATATTCTAGAATATTTTATAGAATTGTGAATATTCTAGACTTTATTCTAGAATGGTATATTACATTTAATTATTAGAGAATATATAATAAATGTTTGCGAATTATCTAGAATTCCTTTTAGAATAATATGTTAAATGTAAATTCAATTTTAAATATAATCTTCTTTATATTTTAAAATATATGCTATTATTATACATGAAGAGTGTCCATTGGATATATTTTAAATATTTATATATTAATAAATACGATATATAAATCGAAGATATTCCTGATTATATGAATTATGCAGGTAAATAATCAGCTTATAGTATGTATATTTAATATTTATATTACTTTTAAGGTTTAATTTATAATTGATTTATATATATATATATATATATATATATTCATATATATATATGTGTGTATGTGTGTATGTATGTATGTGTGTGTGTATGTGTATGTGTGTTTGTATGAAGAATTTATTAACCACAAAGAATTTAATATTAATAATAAAAGTAATATAAGTAATATAGCGTGACTAGGTAAGTGTAAGTGTTATAAAATAAACTAAAATATAGAGGAGGTGATTAGTCTCGCCTAATCAGGACTCTTTTAAGCCTGCGCTTAAACATGTTAATGGTGAGAGTAGGGATAATTGATCTTTGGAATGTGTTCCATTTGTATGGAGCCAGGTTGCGAAAACTTTTTTCCAACCGAATTTAATGGCATGGGAGGTAGAGAGAGGGTTTTGAAGTGATACGATCGTAGTTTTCTGCAATTTGTCTTCATATTTAGTACTTGTCTTAAGTTGTGTGGTTGTTCGTAAGTCAGGGTTTTCTTTAATATGGTTAGTAGATTATAGTCTATGGAGTTTGCAGTTGTCATCCAGTTTAGTCGTAATCGTAAGCCAGTAATGCTTGTAGTATTGTTATATTTTTTGAGTTTGTAAATTAGTCGTATATTTCTGTTAATAAATAATAACTGCATCAAGTCTCTTGAGTGTAGTCTTAGTCTGTTCAGTGAGTAAAATATTGTAATAGTTTAGTCAAGATAGTATTAACTACTGTGTAAGTAGAGTAGCAGTTTTTTTTATTTATGTAAGGTCAGAGTTTATATAAGTTGTATAAATGGTAAGTAGTTGTCTGTTTCAGTGAGAAAATGTGCTGGTCAAAGTTTAATTTATTGTCAAATTTGACTCCAAGATATTTTGTTGAGTCAGATGGTTTTATCGGTATGTCATTTATGAAAATCTTTAGGAATGCGGTTTCTGTATTTAATTTAGCAGTGTAAATATTTATGAGTTATATTTTAGTAGAGTTCAGTAGTAAGTAATTTGTCGTCAGCCAGTTATGTAAGTCAGTAAGATAGTTATGTAGTTGATATGTTGATTCTATGTTAGAGTTCAATTCAATAATATCGGCATAGAGATTATTATTTACATCTGGATATTTATTAAATATATGTTGAATGGGAGTCAAAAAAAATGGCGAATATTATGGGGGAAATCACAGATCCTTGCGGAACTCCATGCTTTATTGGATGTTGAATCGATGATATTGAATTAATAATTTTGATGGAAAAACGTATGTTGAATAAAAAGTTCTTGAACCATAAGAAAGGAATATATTTTAGTCTTATATTTTGTAATCTATCTATTATAGTATTAAATTCAAGTTTATCGAATGCAAAGGATAAATCAACTAGTATTAGTTATTGAGATTTGTTATTGGCCTGTGAAGTGTATAAATCGTCAAAAAGTGAAAGTAGAGTCGTTTCAGAACTATGTCCTTGTCGGAAACCGTTTTATCTATTATCATGTAAGTTATATTTAGTCAAGTATGAAATAAGTTTCTTGTAGACTATATTTTCTAATATTTTAGCTAGGGTATAGGCCTATAATTGTAAAGTTCAGTTTGAAGTGGAGTAATTAATGAAAGTTTTAGTAAGTCGAGTTTTTTCCGTAAGTCAATGATTCATAAATTATTATTTTAAATAAAGGGGCTAATGTTGATACAATTAATTTAGTTATAATCAAGGGTAATGGGTCATTAGGAGAGGAATTCTTGGCTGTAACAATAAAGTTGTATATTTCAGTTATAGTCAGGAGGTCAAAAGTAGTACAGCATTTGTAGTCATATATTTCTTTTTTGTCAAGTTTATTAGGTTAGTCTTCTTTATGGTCAATTTATCGTATATTTTGTTAATTTTATCAATGAAATAATTTGCAAAGTTATTAAATAATACATCGGTTGGTAAATTGGGTAGTGTGGTATTTTGTATTCGTCCTAGTAATTTATATGTAGTGTTATAGAGTTTTTTTTATAGTCTTTAGAATTAGTTTCGATTATGTTTTTAAGGTAGTTAATTGTATTGTATATTAGAGTTCTCCTATATATCGTACGCGCGGTCAGTAGTTGTGATAGATTATATAAGGTTGAGTTTGAAGTGTAACTTTTAAAAGTTTGAAGTGTAAAATTTTAATTATTCAATTTCCTAGTTTTTTTCCTAGTTTTAAATTCAAATAAAAATATGTTTGATGTTTTATTTGTATCTATATTATTGTAATAAACAAGCTTTTAAATTTTCAAAAAAAAATAAATATTAAAGATTTGATAATCATTTTAGAAGTGCAACTTTTCCCTATTCTTTACATTGTAGTAAAAATAGAGCACACCTCCCCTTAAATATGTAGTGTTATAGAGTTTTTTTTATAGTCTTTAGAATTAGTTTAGATTATGTTTTTAAGGTAGTTAATTGTATTATATATTAGAGTTATCCTATATATCATACGTGCGGTCAGTTGTTGTGATAGATTATATAAGGTTGAGTTTGAAGTGTAACTTCTGTTGTTTTTTATAAAATTTTGCTTAAGTGAGTATGTGAGCATATACGTTATACTATACAAATATATATATATATATATATATATATATACATATCTAGAGATCGCCTAACTTTTAATTTTATTTGAATATATTATTTTAACTTTTTATTCTAAATTTGTATAATTTATATATTCGTTGATCAAATTTTATATTAGCATATTTATTATGATATAATTTCATTACAGCTGTTCATAGGATATATGAAATTTTATATTTCCCTACTAAACCAAATGATGTAACTATTATACAACTTTATGAAATTATTTTAAATAATAAATAAAGCAATATATTGTATGTAACAGATAAACTAAACTGACCTGGATGTTATCCTATAGGATAGTCCCAATAAATAACCACAACATGTGAAAGGCGTTTCATTATTTACATTGTGTTAAATCAATTTTGAAATACATCAAACATGTTATATTTTTATGTTATATTTTTATGTATTTTTATGTAACATAAATACATCTAAACATGTTATATTTTAAACATCATTTATTAAATTCACTTAATGTTGTTCCCATATATATTGTTATACTATTTTTTTTATCGATTTAGGTCTTTTGTATTACTTAATAAACTAACAGATGTAACTTATACATTCTTATATCATTAATTTAAATAAAAAATAAATATAATATATTTTGCATGCAAATAAAATATATTTTCCCTTTAATTATGTAATATTCAATTAAAATAAACGGATGGTATATTGGGTAAATAAATATTAATCTACAATGTTTGACTCTTTATTCAGATTACCAGATAATATATATATATATATATATATATATATATATATATATATATACATACATAACTTATATTATGTTTAGTATATATTATTAACCTTTTTAAATTATGCATTTTATTATGTCACTATTCTGAAATTACCAAACCATTTCAACATACAGGTTTTCTACAAATGTACGAACATAGAATATAACCATAAATACAACATAAGATATAAAGATCACTATTTATTTTTATTATGTTCATATTAATTGATACTATTATCAATGTCGCAATCTACACCACTTTGTATTACATAATAAATTGTAATAAAGTAAATTGTTTTTTTTAATTATGTTATATATTTAATTAATGAATTAATATAATTAATATTATTTGCTTCTGATTTTAAATTGTTATTAATCCTCTAGTATTAATGCTAAAACATTTCGATGTTTAATATTTTATTATAATATTAATAATAATAATATAATATTTTATTTTAAAAATATACACGATTCAGGTTCGTCGACCCTTGTATCATCTTAGGACGTGGAAACAGCATACACAAATTTAGTGCAAATCATATTATATATTAATATCCAATTATCGATGCCAATTAATAAACAAATATTGTTTGCGAGTATATTTTCTTATAAACATATCGATCAACGAATATCGATACAGTTATGACATTTCATAATCACTACATGTCAGATAGTACTTAATCTTACTGAACATTTGCGTCCGACAAAATGAAGTTGTTTATTTGCTAATATTGAATCAATAATATGTTTGCCTATGTATACAATTATATATGTATTCATATATTCGAATACAATTATTTACATTACTATTATAGTAATGATTATTTATTACTAGTTACTCAGTCTTCTTAATATTAAATTAAACTGCTAAAGAAAATTTGAATTTGCAATATATATATATAAATATATAAATTGTATATATATATATATATATATATATATATATATATATATATATATATATATATATATATATATATATATATACGTAAACTACGAATATAACAACTTATGTTTTATTAATTATTACAATGGTAAACAGAATATATGCGATGGCATCTTCCATTGTCTTTTGATTATTGAATAACAAATATTTAATGAAAAGGATATATTTAATCAAGTGGTGAGAGAATATAAGATATAACATTTAAGCATTTATTTAGTAATAATGGGTTTTGTGGAATGTATGTAGTACCCATTAATATGATTAGGTAGAACCGTGTAAGAATAATGCATGTATAACTAACTTATATTATATTTAGTAAAAAGAAAATAGGTGTACATATAAAAGATGTTATTTATATATTACCTACTACCTACATACTGATTCTGAATCAGAGTAGTCGGTAGTATTCTCAAAACTTCAGATTAAGTTTTGCTACTATAGCATATAGTAGCAAAAAATATAGTATACCATTACCCCTGGGAACTAACTTGCACCAAGAGTGAAGACAAGATAAATATTTTACGAGAAATATATATCTGAAGACTCAAATACATTTAAACACACATAAACACACAGACTAATACACATACACACACATCCACGGTAAATTTTATATAACAGACATATATATATATATATATATATATATATATATATATTATATTATATAAAAAATACATATACACATACACATGCACATACACTTATACTCAAACACACATACATACACACACACACACACACACACACACACATACACACACACACACACACACACACACACACACACACATATATATATATATATATATATATATATATATAATCTTAAGTTGACCAGTGTTTAAAAGTATCATTCATTTCATCTCAGATTTACAAATCAATATTAATTTTAGATAGATCAGAACAACCCATAAATGGTTATAATTTATAGTATACTTATAACTAATTATTAAAATATAATTTGTTTATACCATAATTTTATAAAGTAAAGTAAATTTTATAATTATAATTTAAAGTAGGCTTGTAATTATTACAGTTTTGGCTACTAAAACGTTACCTAACAGGTTATATATTATCCTTTTAACTAATTCATACTGATCTCAAGACAAAATATTAATGTACACATTACTAGTATATATATTATTATTTTAATATATATTTTATATTATAAAGTAGATATAATATTTCATTATAAAAAGTAATAATATACTTTTTATAGAAAATATTATATAGAAAATTATATAAAATTTTAAAGTTTTATATATAAATATATTATTACGATCATACGACTCTACTCTATATTTTTGTATATACTATAACACCATCTATTGGTGACGTAAACATATAAGTTTGTATAATTAATTAAATATACAACAGAAAAGCAAAATTAAGTTAGTAATTTCTATTTATTTAAATATTATACATATTATAAAGATTATTTTTTAATATATTATATAGTAAATATATAAATATATTTAACTAATTTTACATGTATATACATGCTATATATATATTATACATTCATATAATAATATGAAATATACTATTTGTATACATATACAATATAATTATATATATATCATATAACTTTAGTTACGAAACGTAGTACAAAAATAATTCCAGTATATTGTAACTTGTACGGTAACCTCACAAACACTTAATTTGGTACTAAGTACATAAACTTCCGTACCTATAGGTACTATAGTACTTCAACTGTACTAGGTAGGGAAACTAGGCATGGTTCCCTGCGAACATTTTAGATTCAAAATATGATTTTTTAAACTATTTACTTTATATCATTTAATAATCTATAATAAACAATTATTTAATGTATCAGTTATTAAACTATAAACAATTAATTTAATGTATCAGTTAGTAAACTATAAACAATTATTTAATGTATCAGTTATTAAACTATAATAAACAATTAATTTAATGTATAATTTTTTGGAAAAATGTTAATGAATTATTAAACAGTCTCTTCAATGTATACGAGCTAGTTCACGCAATGGGTCTCGTGACGCAATATTGATAACGCAATAAGCTGAATGCGCGACGGTAAACGGGTAATTGGATTAATGCTAGTCCAGTGGACTCGGACAGGCTCGGGAAGAACGACTGGAGCTTCTTGTATATAATGTAACGCTCAGCTACTTCACGAGTTATGATTCATAACCGAGCGTACCCCGGGAAGGTGGGAGTATCTGTAGGCGATGTATAACGGTGGTCTAGCACCGAGGTCGATATGTAGTTGGGATAGGATCGTTGTATTGGTGTAGTTACGAAAGGCGCCAGGCAGATATCAGGTGAGAAATAGACGACGACGGAAGCATTTAAGATCACACGATATCGGAAGTTCATATCGGTGGTGTCGATACGACGGGCCTGGGTTTTATTTAGCGGGCCAGCTTTGTATATGGTTCTGAATATATCGGGAATTCGGGCGGCGTTTATTCGATTAAGTGTTTTGCCATTCCCCTAACTAGCGTTCTCCACGAGGCCACGCCCAATGCCCACTGGCAGACTTCTCGTTGGATTAGCGTTATTAATAATACCGGATATTGCGTAAGATGACTTGGCCTCCAGGGGTCAACTGTCCAACTCCGCGTATCTCTGCAATCGTGCCTGGGATAACCAGTTTATAAATTCGCTCCGACACCTCTGGGATATTATAATAGGTCGTATAGGAAGTCATCTACCTAATATTCTCGAACCCGGGGTCATATGCCAAAGATCAGCTCACAGGGAGATATATATTATTGACCTCATATACCACGATGTTATAAGTTCTTTAGTGGATTCATTTCATCTTATACTAGGAACGTATGTTGAATATAAATGAAGTGTGTATTTGTAAATTTAAATGTATTACTTATCAACCGCTAACAGATTTTACATTCTAACCGATTTTAGTCAAGTTGATTTAATGTTAAAATAGCCGGTGAACAACCACACCTCTTCTATATATTATTGAATATTTAATTTTGTAATTCGGACAATGATTCGATCTCAAACAATCTATAGACATTGCACTATACATAAGTTATATAATTGCAAGAGATGTTAAGTAATGCAGTATGATTTGCTAGTGAACAGTATATAATAATGGTATAAATGCAAAATCATCATCTTATTTATAGTCCGTTACACTAAATATTAATTTATTCTCGCCTTCCTCAATTTACTGTCGTAGTTCCGTTAATATGGAGTATGTAGTGTAGAGTAAACATAAGGAATTGTTTAAGTTATGTATTCTATAACATCATTTGTAAGATAAGATATATAATATAATTGATTGTTTTAACTACAATTAGCTATGTCTACAATTAAAGTTGTGGTTTAGAAATTGATGTATCTATTACCTTTAATAAAATATATATAAAACTAAAATCACCTACTCCACTATTAATATCCATATATGGATATTGAATGATATTATTGGTGTATGAAATCAAAGCTATAAGCAAATGTGACAATTCAAATGTTATATGTTATATTCTGATTTTTTAATATTACAATTGTATTATTTATATCATAATTATGTATCTACAATTTTATTAAAATATTAACTTCTAATTGTGTTGATAATACCAATATTATTTATACACAATGCAATATTAGAATTTTATATAATAAAAATAATAGATATAAACATTAAATGTATTATTTTACGAATATTATAGATATATACATGTGTTTGTTATATGTTATAGATACAACTGTAATAAAATTAATTAAAATATAATATATATACTTATAAATAGTTGTATAGGTATGCTATAGTATATACTAATACATACTACTGATGCAGTATGAGAAGTTGGTAATAATGACATATTCATTATAAAATTATAATAAGTGTCTCAATACTGTTTTACTTTACTAAAGTAATATTTATTTCGTACGCGTGTAACATGCCACGCCCATAATAAATGATTTGAAATTGCGTGCGTTTATAGGAACACGCCAAACTATGTCATTTCTTCCATCATTATTTGAAACTAGACTCACCAGATTACACATATCTAAATAATTGTTTTGGTAATTAGTAATTTGTAAATCGATTTTTAAAACGCCGATATAGAGTAATGATAGTAATAGTAAAAGCTAACATGTATATTTAATTATATACATAATAATATATATGAGATATCATAAATACGGTAGGTTCTTAATTAATTATAATAAATTTTCTAATAGTATATATATATATATATATATATATATATTAATTATAATTAATATAATAAACTAATATATATATAAATATATTTATTATGCGATGTGTCATTACTTGAAAACCAATCATATTATTAAATAATGTTATTAAACTAAACATATTATTATTAATATAATTACCCTATAATCTATTATTATCTTAAACATACTTATTTTTATAATAGAATTAATAAGTATAATATTTTTAATTTAATAAATTATTATACCATTGATAATAAAGGAACATATACACATACACACACACATACACACATACACACACACACATACACACACACACACATATATATATATATATATATATATATATATATATATATATAAATATATATATTAGAACAAATTTAGCACATTTGTTTGGAAATCATTTCTTCCCTTAAATATTAGTACCTATTATAAAAAAACTAGTTATGTATTTTAATAAATAATATATCCTAACTGATTAAATATCAATTTAATAACATACACATAGACTCATATGTTCCAATAAGTTTAGTTAAGTCATGAATTAATTTAATACAATCGCATACAGTTTGTTGCACATATATGCTGATTGGAGAGTGTATTTGTGTTTATTTATTCTGAATCTATTTAATTATAAATATAAATAATAATTTGTATATCATATATCATAATCAATTTTAAATATTTATAAAAAAATACTTATATAATCAATTTATATAGATTTTATACTTAACCATTAAGTTGTAACTTATTTCATATTTATTAATATAGTTCACTTGTAAACTCACTTATCCATAGATATTCTTAACATTTATGCATTGAACTACACTAACTATAATATATATATATATATGAATGCATACATATATATATATATATATTATTTAACTAAATTTTTTCTAACCTTATTACTAAAACTTCTTTTAAAAAAATGTGCTACCGTATTGATTTACTTGAACCAATAATACTTAATATTAATTACATTCATATACGAATGACTTATTACTATATAAATATTGTTCTTCTCTTTAAGAATAAATAATTCTAAAGAGAATTTTTGTATTAAAATAATATTCAAGTGATTAATCAAATTTGTATTGCGAAATGTAGAAAACAAAAAGGAGATAAAATGATCTAATTATATTTTTTAAACATAAACATTCAAATAATGGTATTGTGTCATACATATGTGAATATACATAAATGTATATTACATTTAAATATAGAATACAAAAGTATTACTAATTACTCAATGAACACTACAGTACATGTATACATGTAATTACATTTTGTATTCGGTTATTTATATTATTTTTATTTAATTAGTATATAATATAATTCTACGATCATTTATATTATTATTGTATTACATAACACAACAATTAAATACACATACAATCACCTATATATTTTAACATTCTCTAGATTTAGTTTAGAGCTGATGTTATGTAAGAATGTATCAATTCTACACTAACTATAATTTATTCCTTACACATTGAAATACGATATTCTATAAATAATAAATGTACGTATATAGAAATATACTACGTTGATTTATATAAATAGCTTAC
This sequence comes from Osedax frankpressi, assembly GCA_964035775.1. Lineage (NCBI taxonomy): Eukaryota > Metazoa > Annelida > Polychaeta > Sabellida > Siboglinidae > Osedax > Osedax frankpressi. Next base: position 21,103,960 of record OZ038313.1, read on the forward strand.
GTGTACGGCGTACACTATACACTGTACACTGTACAGTGTACAGTGTACAATGTACACTGTACACTGTATATTGTACACTGTACAGTGTACACTGTACAGTGTACGCTGCAAGATACAACATATATATTAGGTTATATATAATTATTTTATTATTATAAAATTATAATTTCAAATTTATGTTTTTATAATATTTAATATCCTGAAATAATCACTAAAAACTGTGAAGTATTCTATTTCTATGTAAACGTACATTTGAAGTATTGCAACTTCTACTGAAAGATTGCATACCTATTAAATTAATCTACTTCAATCTTTCCTTAAGTAATATAAGTAATATACGTAAACCTGTATATGTTTTGTTATATTGTGTATCTAGACTCGGTCCCTTATTATATAATACGTAAGTTCTTATGATTTCCAATATTTTTAATAAATCCCTACAGTTAACTTATCAATTATATTCTCATTTACTCTCTATCTGGAAATCAGACTACAACTACCAACTGTCTTACTAATTTATATAACTAAGTGACTACTAACTAATAATTACCTTACTTATTTATATAAAGGGATTAGCTACCTCCACACAAAAGAAAATAAAACAACACTAATAAATATCTCGCATTGCCCATTGATTCTCGACTATACTTTCATAATATACTGATATCCCCACAAACACATACAAAATACTCAGGACTACAATTACTAATGACCTTTCTAATGACTAATCATATCAACAAATTAACAAGCCAATCTTACAACAATTAAAACTGACCTCACTACGGATAATTATATCATATCAACGAATAACGAAACAAACTATGTATTATCTAATAACATTATGTGAAATACTCAATTTGATATCATTTCAAGCTACTTTATTGCTATTTCATACTATGTAAGCTTTACTAATTAATAATTACTATGTTTTACCATTTTTACAAATTCTTTGTTTTAATGACAACAAAATTATAAAATAAATTATGCAATACGTAACATACATCTGCACGGATTGTTTGCAGGTTTTATCATACTATAATATATATATATATATATATATATATATATATATATATACATTATAAATAATCTTTATAATACAATTATATAAGAATATTCTGGAACTAATACAAATAAGGAAACACTAAATATTAATTATTAATTATAGTTGCCTATACACACGTGTGTCATAAAATACCGACATATTATTAATGTCTTACATTATTTCTCACAATATAAGACTTGTATAAGTGTATGTCATAAGGGTAATGGGGAGGTAGTAATAAGGGAGTAGAATTAGTAACGAAGTAAAGAGTAAATGAATTAGCGAATGAATGAATATAGGATTAGGGAATACACGAGTTTAGAAATAAAGACTTTAGGGGGTAATGCGGTAAAGTAGAACGAGTAAAAAGTATGAAGATTAAAGGAGTACAATTTCAATACAATAAGGTAGCGAGAGAGTAAAAGTCTAAAGGATGAGAGAAAAATCAAAAGTCCCTTAAGAGCCAATAGAATATTGGAATACGGCGTGCTTGGTAACTGACCAGTGGAGTAGGGGAATACATAAGTAAGGATTAAAGTAATACTAACAAGGGAATAGTAAATACTTAATTAAGGGAGTAATAAAATAATGGTTAAGTCAAGAGGGTACGGACGTAAGTAGTAAAGTAGTAAATAGTAAACTATTAAGTAGTAAAACATAAGAAAAGAGGAATACTAAGTAATATATTAAATACTTAAAAGAATACGTAGTTAGAGAAGAGGGAATAATGAGTAAACGAATGAGGTTTAAGGACATAACACTACAAGTCGATGTTGTAATAAGGGCTGGAAAGGTCATTCTAGACTCAAAGATGTGCTGTTTGGCTGTTGTGGAATGTAACTATGGTTAGTGAGTAGACGGAGAGCTTTGTCTGTTAATTGGGCCGTCGAATGTCGTAATGTGAATACCTAATGATCTTCTACTGCCGAGCTTTTCGGTCTTACAAATAGTGCCACCTAGCGGGCATTGCGATGTTTAAATTCCCTTTTTATTAGTACTGCGAGAACAGCAATAATTCCTATCTAACTCTCTCTACATCTTTCTACCTCCCCCTTCATCTCTTTCTACATATTTCTACACCTCTCTACACCTCCCTAAATCGTTTTACCGCTCTCTACCTCGCTCTATCCCTCGCTACCCTCTCTACCTCTCTGTACCTCTCTTTACCTCCCTATACCTCTCTCTACCTCTCTCCACCCCTATTTATCCCCTCTCTACCCACTCTACCCCTCTATACCTATTTCTACCTCTATAAACTTCTCTCTACATCTTGCTATCACTCTACCTCTCTTTACTTCAGTATAACCCTATATATCAATCACTACCTCTCTACTTCTATCTACACTCTCTACACTCTCTACGCCTCTCTACCCCTTCAACCCCTTCTACCCATATCTACCCCTCTCTACCCTCTCTACCCCTCTCTACCCCTTTCTACATGTCTCAACCCGTCTCTACCCATCGCTACCCTCGCTACACCATCTCTACACTATATATCCCTCTCTCTCTCTGCCTATCTACTCAAGTGTAATTACATTTGCAAAACTACGTAACATTAATATAAATATATTCAGTACACATACAAGGAGTAATTAAGACATCGAATTCAACTATGGTCTACTTATAAGTATCAATGCGAGTTTTGATACGGTCCCGTTGTTTACGATAATTCATAATAACGGTTTATTTGATTACGATGTAACAATAGACGCCCGGGGGTGTTACACAGAAAACCATTGTTCTGCGATAGGACGCGCACCTGAAACCCCTACTGACCAGCGAGGGCACACATCTGACTAGATTCGCGTGTACGCGTTACAGTTGTATCCGGTCAGTGTGTCCATAGGGCCCAATTGTACAGATAAGAGCTCTGGTTTGAATTAACAATCGGCCAACGGCCGTGTTCGGGAATTAATACATATACACCGTTACACTACCACAAGTATGCGGAATACTCGCGTGGATATGTTCGCAGAAAACAATCCAGGTAATTTCATTTTTTGCATTGCATAATTACTTTTATAATATTTTTCACATCAAAAGGTTTACAAAACTATAAAATCACTATCTGTTCACTGGGTTATTATTCCATATTCAAGTATTGCATAATCTATGGCCTAATGTCGAAATTAGGAGTTAACGGCACTTAGCCGAGATGTAAAACGGGCATCTGCGCTTACGTGGGCCGTTCGTATCGATTTCGCCGTAATTATGTAATGCATTTGAATAGATATATGTACATCCGTAACGGGTGTTCACCGGGGCATGTTAAGTGAATTTTCCGCAAGCTGATGAACAACGGAGACTAAGATCTGCAAGGATTGCCGTACATCTCTATTTATATCTCTATATAGATAGGCGGAGATATAGACCGTTACCTTTTATATTGCCTAACGTCACATGTAACACACGTTTATATTCAATATAAACTATATAATGTATTTTTATATATATATATATATATAAATATATATATATATGTGTGTGTGTGTGTGTGTGTGTGTGTGTATGTGTGTGTATGTGTGTATATGTGTATATGTATATGTTTGTGTGTATGTGTGTGTGTATGTGATTAGATGTGCGTATATATAATATTTTGAAGTTGCATATAGTATAAGTCTAGAATGTAATTATATATTAAGTACAAATTTAGATGACATTTGGTAGGTTGAATCCAGTCCCTTCAGTCCATTCCATTGCATATAAACTAAATTGACGCAAAAGACTGACTATTTGCATGAACATTATTTGTATTACTGATAGAATGTATAATGTGTATTCATAGATGGATCCATTATATCAACCAAAGTTTAAAAAAATAAAGATATATCAACTATAGTTAAAATATAGATATATCAACTATAGTTAAGATAAAGATATTTACTAAATGGTATCTACCTATGTATTCATATACCGTTATAACTATTCTTATCATCATAGATTATCTATAAGTACTCTTTTCTTATTAATCTAATTGTTATAGTGTTAATTCTCTTAGCATTATAAACATGTCAATTACACTCATGTTCTTACACTTGTGTCCTTTTACTCATGTCCTTACACTTATGTCCTTACACTCATTTCTCTAGACTCATGTTCTTACACTCATGTCCTTACACTTATGTCCTTACACTTATGTCCTTACACTCATTTCTCTAGACTCATGTCCTTACACTCATGTCCTTACACTCATGTCCTTACACTCATGTCCTTACACTCATGTCCTTACACTCATGTCCTTACACTCATGTCCTTACACTTATGTCCTTACACTCATTTCTTTAGGTTCATGTCCTTACACTCAGTCCTTACACTCAGTCCTTACACTCAGTCCTTACACTCAGTCCTTACAATTATTTCATTACACTCATTTCTCTAGGCTAATGTCCTTACACTCATGTCCTTACAATTATTTCATTACACTCATTTATTTAGGTGCAGGTCCTAAAATCATGTCCTTACACTCATTTCTTTAGACTCATGTCCTTACACTTATGTCCTAGTACTCGTGTTATATACCATTATATACATACCCGTACACTAACACCACAATACTAGAATGCTTACACAGCTTTATTACGTGCATTTCCCAGTACACTGCATCCTTACTCTCACGTAACCAAGTTTTATACCACGTGCATGACCACGTATTATGCGTGATGATGCCGGGACGCTATACTATTACTATATATAGTATACTATATTATTACTATAGTATATTATATTATTACTATATTATGACTATAGTATCGCTATACGTGACGTCACGAGATAAAGTTAAGTGAAATCACCGATGCGTGAACACACTCGCGAATTGTATATATCTGTGCGAATGTGTGCCGGCATGTAAATGTACCCATATGAATACACGGTACATATATGGGTACATACTAGTAGTTGAGAATGGGGTGGGTAAAGATATCGAACCACATCGTGCTTCGATATCCTCGATAGAATATGCATAGGACCCACACATGTAGGGGTACATAGTGACCATATATGTATGTATATATATATATATATATATATATATATATATCCCTACGTATGTGTGTATGTATACATTTAGTAGCAGCCATTTATATCAAAATATTAATAATTAAAAAGACCCATTGAATAATTATGTTAATAAAAATAAAATGTAATAAACGCAAAATCACAAATCATTCATTAAACCTTCAATTGATCGGGAATTACTAAGTTGGCACTTTAAGGTTTAGTATTTCTACGTAAACCAAGTTTCTACAAATCTTAACACAATTGAAATACTGCAACCCAGTTACAATATTTCTATATTATATGAAATATATTTAGGGTATTATTCTTTTTTACTACCTCATCAAATTCAAATGTTATGTAAATAATATAAGTTGATTTGTGAGTCTTTATCACGATATCCGGCCTTAATCCTTTACTTGTAGAGCATGAATCAGAATATCGGATGTTCAAAGCAAAACATTTTATTTTATTGCGCTTCGTGTATTAAATAGCTACGATATGTGCTTCCATTGAATGACGTTAATTATTTTCAAATTGAAATATTTTTACAAGAATTGTTCGCTCATAGAAATACTTTTTTTGTAAAACTTTAGTTTTGAAAATTTTCAACTGTATTTTTTTTTAAATTCCAAACTATAAATTATAGTATAGAAATGTAGCATATTAAAGTAGGCATTATAATACTTTAGTTAACGTATATACTTTACTTGTTGAATTTTCACGAAGTAACTTATTACGCATTTTTTAATGAGTAGATCAATAATGTAAATAACAATTTATATTTTAGAGCTAGGCAAATTGATTTATTGACCCCAGGAACTATATAGAATTTACATTGATCAATATATTTATTTTTGTCTGAATGGAATTCATCGATGAAATTAAAAATTAAACATTTTAATGAAATATATAAATGTATAGTGATATACTATAGAGTTCAAAATATATATATATATATATATATATATATACAATATAGTATATATAATAGATCTCTATATATAATATATATATATATATATATATATATATATATATATATATATATATATATTTACATATTAGTTAGTTGTAAGCGACTCTTAGGTTAATAAGTATAAAGTAAACAAAATATGAGAAATTTGAACTTTTTTATATATAAATGTATTACTACTATAATAGCAAAAATGTGATGTATTATGACAAATATTAAATATATTAACATTAAATAAGAAAATTATAATATAAAATATTAAAAAATAGTATAGTATTCTTTTAGTGAGTTATACAATAGTAAAATAAAACACTATTTGTAATGCATATTATAGCATATATTTATAAACTATATAATGTAATATGTATTATAAACTATATAATGTAATATTATAAACTATATAGTAGCTACTATACCTAGGTATACATACTATATTTAATAATATATTTACTATAGTTAATATATTTATTTATGTATAGTAATTCAAGAATACTACGTTCGGCGTGCATCGCTCGCTGTTGGACGCATGATAACTACATTTATATTATTTACCTATCAATACAGTATATGCTTTATGTTTATACACTGGACATTGTTATGGGAACACAATGCATTATCAGTATGAAATCGTCGCATATTGGTATAGCGGAAATTTACTCGGCGGCGGCGGGGGGGGGGGGGGATTGTGGGCGTTTCCGTCGATTGTGAGCATTGCCTCGTTGCGTATACGCCCGCAGAAAATGGGCGGGGTTAATTGTGGCGGAGACACGTTGCGCCTGGGGATGACTATCATGACGTTTAATTACCGGCGTCGACTGCCCGTCACTTAATTACATCTGCGAGTATTCTCGGCAATAGCTATAGCCAACTCTCCAGCCTCTACGGAGTCATCCCGACCACTGTCCACGCGATGACCTCCCAATATATATATATATAGTAACATTACGCGAACTCCATTATTTCATATTCCGCAAAATAACGGGTTTGTTTTCACCATCAGAAAATCACCATATATGGTGAATAACAATAGTGAAAACTATAGTTTGTCGTCGTATTATCCTATACCATCATTATGTTTTTCGCGTATCGCATTGCGTAACACTCCCGTAATACATTCGATATCATTGTTACGTTGTCGTATAATGTACGCTGTACACTGTGCATTGTACACTGTACATTGTACACTGTACAATGTATAGTGTACATTGTACACTGTACAATGTACACTGTACGCCATACATAAGCATACATAATGGGTCACATATCGGTAAACCGCGCGTATAGCCAATAGGTTAAACATCCTACTAAATATTATAATTGTAGGGAATGTCTATATCGTATATGGTATTAACAAAGGAGCTTTAATAGTGTTGGCTCAGAATGGTGTTGTTAATGAACAATTAAATATGTATGTTAAAAGATGCTGTACCAAGTAATCATATAGAATGACTAGAGCCGTTATCATAATATATTATAGTATAAAAACTAACGTAAAATAGATAGAACAATTAAATATAAACTAAAGGTCGTCGGTTATGATACATACAATTATGATATGCAACTATAGTTGATTACTTTCTACTGCAGTAGACTTCAAAGATTCCCTCATTATTTTAGCCCAGTTCATATTAGGCATTTACATGATTTCTTTAATTGTTCATTGGAAATTGGCCACTATCCAATTCGCCAATAATGACATTACTTTCAAAAGCGGCATTTTTAATGGGATGGATACATAAATAATCATATTTGATTCTACTTTAACAATAATAATATCCGTTAAAAGATTGGCAATGTTTAGTTTAACAACATGAAATATATTGTTACTTGAATAATAAGTATTTTAACTCTATACATAGTTTAGCATAATGTCTTGATATGGACAATATATTACCTAAAAGCTAAAATCTATTCAATTGGCTGCCGGAGAAGAATTCACCACTTCTAATATCAACCATGTCTAGAACTTAAGTTAGTGGATCGTGATATTAAGCTGTTATTTGTAATTTAGATCTTTCAATAAAAATAGCTGCGTAGCTTAAGTTATCATCCATACGTTATCATCCCAAGCCATTTAAATAACTTTCTGAATAGAAGACACGTAAAACGACCTCATCTTTTAGACTAATAGTAATACAACGGCGAATATATCGATTATGTTTATCTATTTCATGTAAACACGACATTTAAAATCTACCTGAAGAAAGGAATAGGAAAGCGAAGGAATTATATTCCTATGTAATACAACTAGCTTCTCAAAAGGAGCTGGGGGTGATTTGATGATTTTGGAGAGTTAGATGAGTAGAAGAGAATCTTGAACCCACGATATACCTAAATATTTATTATTTTCATTTTAGCTAATGAATACATACTTTTTTCATCTATAATTAATTTGGTTTTTACATTTGAGCCTTTTTTCAATCAGAGTTAGTTGATTTGTAATTTAAATCGCATATGCTACAAATATAAGTTATACGATTTATATGTCCATATGAATGCTTGACAATATTGCGGAATCATCAGTTTAGGTACATACAAATATGTTTATAACTTGGCTAGATATTTCTGATATATTTGGATATATAACCAATATTATACTTTTTAACCTATTTAGTTAACTTACTATCTTATATCCTTTATATATGATAGCGGATCTCAATAATGGATCTGAAAATGGGTACAATTGTTTAAATCTTCTTTACTTGACCAATAATCTTATTCACTTCTAAGTTTCTCTATTCATAGTTATTTATTTGCATAACTATCTTTGAGAATATCTTAATAACCTGTTTAATAATCTGCTTAATAACCTATTTAATAACCTGTTTAATAACCTGTTTAATAACCTGTTTAATAACCTGTTTAATAACCTGTTTAATAACCTGTTTAATAACCTGTTTAATAACCTGTTTAATAACCTGTTTAATAACCTGTTTAATAACCTGTTTAATAACCTGTTTAATAACCTGTTTAATAACCTGTTTAATAATCTGTTTAATAACCTGTTTAATAACCTGTTTAATAACCTGTTTAATAACCTGTTTAATAACCTGTTTAATAACCTGTTTAATAACCTGTTTAATAACCTGTTTAATAACCTGTTTAATAACCTGTTTAATAACCTGTTTAATAACCTGTTTAATAACCTGTTTAATAACCTGTTTAATAACCTGTTTAATAACCTGTTTAATAACCTGTTTAATAACCTGTTTAATAACCTGTTTAATAACCTGTTTAATAACCTGTTTAATAACCTGTTTAATAACCTGTTTAATAACCTGTTTAATAACCTGTTTAATAACCTGTTTAATAACCTGTTTAATAACCTGTTTAATAACCTGTTTAATAACCTGTTTAATAACCTGTTTAATAACCTGTTTAATAACCTGTTTAATAACCTGTTTAATAACCTGTTTAATAACCTGTTTAATAACCTGTTTAATAACCTGTTTAATAACCTGTTTAATAACCTGTTTAATAACCTGTTTAATAACCTGTTTAATAACCTGTTTAATAACCTGTTTAATAACCTGTTTAATAACCTGTTTAATAACCTGTTTAATAACCTGTTTAATAACCTGTTTAATAACCTGTTTAATAACCTGTTTAATAACCTGTTTAATAACCTGTTTAATAACCTGTTTAATAACCTGTTTAATAACCTGTTTAATAACCTGTTTAATAACCTGTTTAATAACCTGTTTAATAACCTGTTTAATAACCTGTTTAATAACATGTTTAATAACCTGTTTAATAACCTGTTTAATAACCTGTTTAATAACCTGTTTAAATACCTATTTAATAGTGAGTTAACTAAATAGGTTAAAAAGTATAATATTGGTTATATATCCAAATATATCCGAAATATCTAGCCAAGTTATAAACATATTTGTATGTACTTTTGGATTCTTGAATATCAGATTCTAAAATGTTGGTAGGTTCCTATATATATATATATATATATATATATATATATATATATACATATATATATATATATATATATATATATATTTATGGTATGATATATATCCCATAGAATGTTCTATTAGGATTTATTAACTTTTGAAATTTTTTTTACCTAATAATAGATACATGTATATTGGTTTGTAATATGATTAGTAATCATTGATTACCTCTTCTTATATTAAATTATTTAATACTATCGTAATATATAAATATATATATAACTCAGAAGATTGTTATTGAGACACTAATTAAGCATATATGTTAAATTGATTATCGGCCTCTTCATCTCAGTTAATAAGGCTATGAAAACAGAGAACAAGACAAGATAGTTAAAATCAATGTGGAAACATAAACAAACATATATTAATCTAAAATTTAAAACAGTTGAAGAATTTTTACAGAAGATTTCCAGATTTTATCATTTGTCATTCTTTATTGATATCCATATTTTGTCAGGGATATTAAACTCTTCCTTTAGGACATCATTATCTGAATACCATGACCTTAATGAACCCACACAGAATGGTATCGAGTAACCTAGGTCAGTATTTCCAAAGTATAATTAGTATCGTAATTAATTGATGATGAATTTAGGAATATTTTATTTTTTTAATTATGTAACGTCTAATTGGTATCATGTTGCATAGGTTTGTGTACACGTAACGGTGTTTCTGTTTTGGTAAACATAATTTGCATTTCGTATCAGCTGAGCCAGGATTGCGTTTGACTGCGATCCAGGCCTGAAATGACAATATTAAGTACAGTTATAAAAACCTGGGCGTGAGCTTTTAGCTTGGATCTGCTGACTTAGATACGTAGCTTTGAAGCGATAAGTCAATAATGTAATACTCCATTGTTACCGTAGAGGTAGCCGTAAGCTGGTATGGATATGGTTATAATATTTACATCGGATATATTATAAACAAGTATAATACTTGTATAAGTCACTAACTGATATTGGAGTATTCGTATTAAAGGGTGAATATGATAAGTGTGCGGATGAGATAATTAGAGAAGATTGCAATGGGGGCATATATACTTATGTAGATATATATATATATATATATATATATATATATATATATATATTAATATATATATATATATATAAAGTATTATTATTTGTAGGGTTTTTTAAAAAATATTTCTTTAATTAATTCATCTACATTTTATGTTGACTCATTTACAAAAGTACTTATTATAATACACACACATACACACACACACACATAAACACACATACCACAGACACGCACATATATATATATATATATATATATATATATATGTATATATATATATATATATATACATTAGAAAAATATTATGTTCATTATTGATTAAAATGTATATCTTAAAACAATTCATTTATATTTTTAAAAAACTGTACTCGTGTAATTTTTGAGTACTCCGAGAATGTCTTTTAAAATGATTACACTATTCTATATCGAGTCATTTGCAATACCCATGATATACATTACACACATGTTATACGATGGTACGATTTACAATGTTCAATTGAACTCGGGTAGCAGGTGACTCATCACTCTAGCACGAAGGACATCGGTGTCCTTGTTTTCAATTAGTGGCCGCACGCACAACTCAATATTCTCATTAAAGTTACATTAGGACGTCTTCGTATTATCTAATTGACATCGTGTCATTGACCAGCCTTCGACACATTGTATACAACTATTGCAATACCGGTCAATATCCACGTCTCCGTTAAAACAGCGCACTCCGTATATTGGTCATTCTATAAATCTTTGGTTTAAGCAGAGGCCAATCTATGTGCTCCCGCTGTAGATACTGGTCATTGTATGTAAATCTACACCGGAAACTGTTTATTGTATATAGTAAATTATACACGATATTTAAAGTAATTACCTTAACCCCTAACTACTTCCGCCTACTGTTTATTGTATATATCTATAGTAAATTCCACATGATATTCAAAGTAATTACCTTAACCCCTATAAGGGTTAAGTTATAACTACTTTCACCTACTGTTTTTTCGTAGAAGGCGATTTCGGAAGGACATTAATATAAACGCGATCTATGTAGCAACCGCTACACGAGTAGGACGACGTCCAACCCGGACAGAATAGCATATCCATGGCAACGGCATTTCGTATGGAGATATTGTTACGATGGTGACCGCAGGTCGAATTGTTTATTTATTTGTCGGGCATCGGTACGAGAATGTGAAGAAATTAATATTTCCAACGTAGATGCATTTCACATGTCCATTAATGTACCGACTGTATCTCCGATTAAGTGACGTAATGGGTATGGCGTAATGAGCATTGCGTGCAGAGCATTTCGTCTGGCGCTAGATTCACCTATTGAACTAAAGTAAATTTAAAGTTATATATATATATATATATATATATATATATATATTTACTGTTGGTGGATTACAATAATCCACCTAACATATACGCTACAATATTATCTAAAAGATAGTACATTCTTTTTTTCTTCTGATAATAAAAAATAAGCACATGTTACATATACACATATTAATATATATATATATATATATATATATATATATATATATATATAATATATATATATATAATATATATATATAATATAATATATATATACATACTTTTACGAGTATTTATTGCAAATTCATATTGTAATATTTATAATTGAGGTGTAATTCAAGGCGTCATTGTCGGTCAAAATATTGTTATACCAATTATGTAATCGGATATCCGTGTGCCCACGTGACCCATTCACAGAATGATGCAATTAATCACGTCACATTTCATAAAATAATTAGTTCACTAAATTTATTTGTATTTAGAAAATACGGTTTTATAATGATTACATTTAATAATTTTATATTGATTATACTAATTACAAGATAAGATAATATAGAATCATATATGATAAGAAAGGACAGTATATACTAGTATATGATAATATAAAATATATCTTAAAGATAAAATAAATATGATATACTCGTATTCTCCTCCGTTAGGACTAGACTACGAGATTTATTATAGCTTATAATCTACAAACACACACACACGACTCTATGATGTACCTCTACATATACCCTGTATCACCGTATCCTTACTAATCTGATTTAAACACTTTAACGATCCGCTAATCGGAGTAAACAAACATTATATAATCAATACATAATGATAATATATAATAAATTACCAAGGAATAGAATAAAATGTAGTTTTTTCTGAGCAATTATTTACTCATATTTATACTACAATAAACAATAGTTACTCGGGTATATCTCAAGTTACCCCGTGTTAATACCCCTTATATAGCCCACGCCCCTATAATAAAATACTTACCATTCACATACAATATCATCTAGACTACGCCATGCTTTCTAGAAGGCGATGACATTAAAACCCTTTTCTACACAGGTGTTTACATTAGGATATCTCCATGATCCATACCGAGAACTTTACCTAACGACTGGGCAATAGTTTACCCTACGCCTCTGCAGTAAGCTACGCCCAATGCCGAACTAGTTCCTACACGACACAATAGGTGTCACCAGCTATCACGACTATATACCGCTAGATCTCCGCGCACCAACTACGACTGGTCCCAAGCCAACCGTATTTCATAAGACACGCCTCTTTGCAGATACGCCCACCGTCTTAGGTATGTGCAACTCAACGGGATACACTCTACCGTTATTCAGATGCGGGCAGAGCACGACGTGTCTCAACATGTCCATGGTATGCGATGGATATAAAGATTGCGGGGATGGCAGCGACGAGGAAGTTGAGATGTGTTCTGGTTAGCGGAGAAGTAGTTGTCTAGTGAGTAGTGTTGCTGGTAATAAGTAGTAGTAGTGCTAGTAAGTAGTAGTAGTGGTAGTAAGTAGTTGTGGTCTAGTAATTAGTAGTAGTGGTAGTATGCAGTATTGCAAGTAGTAAATAGTAGTATTGGTATTAATTTGTAGTGGTCTAGTAGATAATAGTAATCTAGTAATTACTGGTGATACAGTAAGTAGTAGTGATCTAGTAAGTAATAGTGGTATAGTAAGGAGTAATGGTGTTAGAAAGTAAGTAGTAGTGGTCTAATAGATAGTAGTGGTGGTAGTAAGTAGTGGTGACGTTAGAAAGTAAGTAGTAGTGGTCTAGTAAGTAGTACCAAGCGTATTCCTTGTAAAGTAAACGTAGTTTGTATTCGGGGACAACTACGGCGTTTATACACGTCTGCCCTCACTTACAACTTAATGTAAATATTTTGTTCTAAATAACTTCTACAACTACGATATTTACAAGTACCCAAGTCTTTAGTATAGACAAGTCCTTAGCAAAATATTATGAACCCGCTAAATTCAACAGAATCGATTCTGCGTATCACCGCCACCCTGGTGGCAGGAGCTGTGGTGATATTCGTGTTGGCGGTTGTGTTGCTGTGCTGTGTGGCAAGCGTCGTTTTAGACTGTACGTCAGCTTTGCACAGATACGCAAATAAGTTGATAAGAAAGAGACGACGACAGCTCCCGCAATCTCTAATGCCAAGGGTTAGCTGTTGCAGATGAATCTTGTTTGCTTTAATTATATTATAAATATACAGTTGAATATTAGATTGGTCTTAATAATATCTCAATATTGAATAAATCACCAAGCAATTAAAATGAACATACTATAACATTTACATTTCTATCTATATTTTCCGATTATATAAATTGTATAAATAGATTCATATACTTCTATCTTATATTAGTTTGTGTTTATGTTTAGGTGAGATGATGATATTTCAAAGTTAGTGTTATTTTGAGTTAATCAAACATTTTCTTACCGTATACTTTAAACATAAATATTATTAATATTATTAATTATAAATAAGCAGATGGAGAATTCTCTTTATTTGTAAACATATATCTTATTAATATATTATCTTATAAAGTACTAAACCTACATAATTATTAGGGAATTATAGCATACTTATTCTTTCTTTCTTTCTTTCTTTCTTTCTTTCTTTCTTTCTTTCTTTCTTTCTTTCTTTCTTTATTTCTTTCTTTCTTTCTTTCTTTCTTTCTTTCTTTCTTTCTTTCTTTCTTTCTTTCTTTCTTTCTTTCTTTCTTTCTTTCTTTCTTTCTTTCTTTCTTTCTTTCTTTCTTTCTTTCTTTCTTTCTTTCTTTCTTTCTTTCTTTCTTTCTTTCTTTCTTTCTTTCTTTCTTTCTTTCTTTCTTTCTTTCTTTCTTTCTTTCTTTCTTTCTTTCTTTCTTTCTTTCTTTCTTTCTTTGCTTTCTTTCTTTCTTTCTTTCTTTCTTTCTTTCTTTATTTCTTTCTTTCTTTCTTTCTATCTTTCTTTATTTCTTTCTTTCTTTCTTTCTTTCTTTCTTTCTTTCTTTCTTTCTTTCTTTCTTTCTTTCTTTCTTTCTTTCTTTCTTTCTTTCTTTCTTTCTTTCTTTCTTTCTTTCTTTCTTTCTTTCTTTCTTTCTTTCTTTCTTTCTTTCTTTCTTTCTTTCTTTCTTTCTTTCTTTCTTTCTTTCTTTCTTTCTTTCTTTCTTTCTTTCTTTCTTTCTTTCTTTCTTTCTTTCTTTCTTTCTTTCTTTCTTTCTTTCTTTCTTTCTTTCTTTCTTTCTTTCTTTCTTTCTTTCTTTCTTTCTTTCTTTCTTTCTTTCTTTCTTTCTTTCTTTCTTTCTTTCTTTCTTTCTTTCTTTCTTTCTTTCTTTCTTTCTTTCTTTCTTTCTTTCTTTCTTTCTTTCTTTCTTTCTTTCTTTCTTTCTTTCTTTCTTTCTTTCTTTCTTTCTTTCTTTCTTTCTTTCTTTCTTTCTTTCTTTCTTTCTTTCTTTCTTTCTTTCTTTCTTTCTTTCTTTCTTTCTTTCTTTCTTTCTTTCTTTCTTTCTTTCTTTCTTTCTTTCTTTCTTTCTTTCTTTCTTTCTTTCTTTCTTTCTTTCTTTCTTTCTTTCTTTCTTTCTTTCTTTCTTTCTTTCTTTCTCTCTCTCTCTCTATCTTTCTTTCTTTCTTTCTTTATTTCTTTATTTTTCTCTTCCTTGATTTTTCTCTTTCTTTATTAATCTTTTTCTTTAGTTATCTTTTTCTTTCTTTTTTCTATTTCAAACTAATCCTACTTATAGCCACCACCGCTGAACCAGTTTTCCGAGGCTTCGGGGGGGTGTCGATCTAGAGATCTCTTAGTCACAATCCTGCCGCCTTCATATTCATCTGTAGACCTCGGGCGACGCACGCAGATTCATGGAACTCGAGCCGATATTGTATTGCATAATCCTATGGCACTGTTACGCATGCGCGCCGCTAAATTAACGCCCGCCACACGATTGGTCGATTTTCAACCTGACATGAATCTCGATGTGCTAAATACTCAGACCACTTTTGGTTACGACAGGAAATTGTACTCAGTAGATAGGGATGACTGTTGTTCATCATCGAAATGGACATGTCCTGTTGTACAATTAGACATGGCTATCGCTAATGATGTAGTATGTGTCGACGATGATGAAGCGGGTAGGATTTCGCCTGCATTTGAATGCGATTTCGAATACGATGCAGCTGCAAGTTTTATTGAAGATAACTCGCACCATGTTGATTGTATCGACAGAGCAGATGATATTAATAATGCCAATATGATAGATTGGAGATATTTTCCCAATGATACTTAAAATAATGTTGTTAATAGTTCATTAATAGATTATTAGTCGGATACATATATTACGACTTAATTTCATATTCCATTTTATTGTTTTAAAGAAAATATTTTCAATTTTCAACATTTTTTACAATTATTTTGCATAATCAATTTATTTAATAGTTGATATATAATATTAATGTATATTTTAATTATTATTGCAGTAGAATAACACTAGTCAATGAAATAACCATACACTCACACTCCCCAAACATGCACATGCACACGCACACTCACACACACATACACACACACACACACACACACACACACACACACATATATATATATATATATATATATATATATATATAATTACGCATGATATTATTTTGATCTTATATATTATAATATTAATATAAATTACTAAATTAATGATTTCAAAATTTAAATTTCAATTTCAAAAGAATATTGATTATGGGTTTTAGTACACACCTATTATTAATTATGATTATGTGATTGGTAATTGTCATATTAAGACCCTTTTAGGCATATATAGCTATATACAATTTGCCTATAAAAGTATTCTATAATATATATATATACAAATATATTTTATATTATGTTTTTAACATTTTTACGAAAATTATATTTTGAATTACATCTGAAATATATATATATATTTATATATATTTATATATATATATATATATATATATATATATATCCATATCAAATCATGTTATATCGATGTTATACCGGTTTTTTTGGTACTAGTAAAATATGTTCTAATAATATACATGACTATAGTGCATATATGCATATATGAATGAAATCAAGTCGTATATTATCAATATTAATTACATAGTATTTGTACCTATATAATATATTATATGACTATGAAAATACTCTATATATCTTCAACAAATATGATGAGATAATAAAATAATGATAACAGATGTATATAATATTAAAATGAATAGAAATTATTATAAATATAATAAGATAAAATATTAAAATTACATATAAAAAGACTATTGGTAGCTAAAAACTAAAAACAATTAAATAAATTCGAGATAATTACTTGTATGGTCAATTGACTGTTTCGTGCAATCATTTGTGAACTATTTCTAGATTTTAATTAAAATATAAGTTCTTCCTTTAAAATTAGTTTTCTGAATGCGAAGAACCACGAGCTTCAACATGTTACTACAGTATTACATAATAATATAGGATATAATATGTTACAGTATTACATAATAATATAGGATATAATATGTTACAGTATTACATAATAATATAGGATATAATATGTTACTACTGTATTACATAGTATTATAGGATATAATATGTTACTACAGTATTACATAATAATATAGGATATAACATGTTACAGTATTACATAATAATATAGGATATAATATGTTACTACAGTATTACATGGTATTATAGGATATAATATGTTACTACAGTATTACATAATAATATAGGATATAATATGTTACTACAGTATTACATAATAATATAGGATATAATATGTTACTACAGTATTACATAATAATATAGGATATAATATGTTACTACAGTATTACATGGTATTATAGGATATAATATGTTACTACAGTATTACATAGTATTATAGGATATAATATGTTACTACAGTATTACATAGTATTATAGGATATAATATGTTACTACAGTATTACATGGTATTATAGGATATAATATGTTACTACAGTATTACATAGTATTATAGGATATAATATGTTACTACAGTATTACATAGTATTATAGGATATAATATGTTACAGTATTACATAATAATCTAGGATATAATATGTTACTACAGTATTACATGGTATTATAGGATATAATATGTTACTACAGTATTACATAATAATATAGGATATAATATGTTACTACAGTATTACATAATAATATAGGATATAATATGTTACTACAGTATTACATAGTAATATAGGATATAATATGTTACTACAGTATTACATGGTATTATAGGATATAATATGTTACTACAGTATTACATAATAATATAGGATATAATATGTTACTACAGTATTACATGGTATTATAGGATATAATATGTTACTACAGTATTACATAGTATTATAGGATATAATATGTTACTACAGTATTACATAGTATTATAGGATATAATATGTTACTACAGTATTACATAGTATTATAGGATATAATATGTTACTACAGTATTACATGGTATTATAGGATATAATATGTTACTACAGTATTACATAGTAATATAGGATATAATATGTTACTACAGTATTACATAGTATTATAGGATATAATATGTTACTACAGTATTACATAATAATATAGGATATAATATGTTACTACAGTATTACATGGTATTATAGGATATAATATGTTACTACAGTATTACATAATAATATAGGATATAATATGTTACTACAGTATTACATAGTATTATAAGATATAACATGTTACTATAGAATACATGGTATTAAGGACACAAGTTTAGGATGTATTATCAATATCAATACGCTGTTTGGATTTGCTACAGTTTAAATAATATCCTGTTTGTGGTCTATTTTTAGTTCAACAAGATCGTACTATGATATATGTTTAACAATATCAATACCTTTTATTCATCAAAGAAAATAGAATTTTACAGAAGCGGATAACATGCATAACATTTACATAAAATTTATTGTAGCTACAATAACAAATTTGATGACCAGTTAACATATTAAGAGAACAAACGATATTAGCACATTATTGAGCTAAGAATTCGAAAGTTATTTTAACGAATGCCTCTGGATTATCTCTGTGTACCCAGTGCCCAGCATCCGGAATTTTGATAAGTGAATAGTTCGGGAAAAGACGTTTATAGTCGGCATTATGTTCTTCCCTTTGAATATGTTACATGTTACTATGTTACAACCCTCTAATTAATGTATTTAATTATAAATTAAATATAGTTTAAGTTTATTTTCTCTTATATATATAAATATATTTGATATATATATATATTTTTATATAAATAAAATATATACAACACTGATATAGATAATAAATAAAACTTACCTGACGAAATCTGATTTTTCCCCGACAATGACCTTCGTTGGCCCGTAGTAAGTAAGGCCTGTAACATCTGCAAATGAATTTATCGACTCGAAATTCTTTTTTAAATTTCCGATATCAAATCTGCAAATATAGATACCAAGTTCTATTATAATATCGGTAGGTGGAGATGGTTTATTTAAAGAGTTTTTTTAATGAGCGATTTTAATACATTTATAATATGTACATACTTCCAACGAAATCCACTTTCCGTGTCGTCTGATTGAACAATACTTTGCATTTTTAAATCCCTTTCGTCTGGATCCTGTTTAGTACACAAATTATTTTAAATCAATAAAATTATTTTTGAATTTTAATTGTTAACTATTATAATCATAACCATATTTACATCTATTTTCTATCCATCTTATCATCTTATATCCATATTCAAGAATATATAGTGTAATATATGTATATATATACATATATATATATATATGCATATATATATATATATATATATATATATATATATATTCTTATACATCAATATAAAAAGTATATTGTCATATAAGATGAAAGTGTATATAATATATATTGTTCTCCGTTTTCATTTTAGTTGATACACATGCAATATAGTAAAATGTATAATGTACTTTATATAGTTTTATTAAATACTGAACATTGTATAGCGTATACCATACAATGTACAAATAACAATAGTCTATGAACGTTATGCTATGGAAAGTTGTAAAATGTAATGTATAAAATAAATTGAAGATATATTAAAGATAGTCGTTATATTAAACGTTCTAAAGAGTTGATACATACACTATGTTGCCTTATTACTGACCGGCATGGCTATTTCGAGGTCTTTGCTGGCATTACTCTTGACTTCCGATAGACTATGACCTTTAAACTGAATGTTGCTGATCGTACTCATAAATCGCTTGAAGTCCGGCATAAGCCGTTCTGGAATCGGTCCCGGAAACATGTCCACCGACAACAATTTCTCTACCAAGTCGGGCTTTAACGGGTAGTAAATCAATACTATTGATAATGATAAAGCAGACACTTTGTAATATATACTTATAGTAATATTTGTAGCATATATAATAATATAATAATATATTTGATACATTGATAATACATATTATCCTTTTAGATCAACTTATGTGATTAAAACGTATATGGGTATACTTATTAATATTATAATATATGAGTTAAATGGAAATATTCTTTACATTATTGGAATCGATAATTAAAAAAATAAAAAATATAATAAACAATAAGAATTTACACACAAAACCGAAAACAACAATACTACAGTATACTCTATTGATTATATGTAGTTAAGTTTGGAGGCATAGACACCTAGGGAAGGGATTACACCCATCCCAAATGTATACATGTCTCCAACCAAAATATAATTGATGTTCCACTAAACACGTTCTTATTGAAATGCTGAAATAAATTGAGATAAGATCTGATTAACATAATACTAGATATTGCCTATATTAATTTCTATATAAATTATAAGCTATGCCACTATGTTTATGTCTAGTGAATCCATATATTAAGTTCTATTATATTTGGCTTATCATTTATATTTAATACTTTCTATACTATCTTTATGAGGAATAGTGAATGAAGCTTATATGTAATATCACCTCATGATTTATTACACAACTGTTGTATAATCTATACTAGATATATATCAATCATAGTATTTACTGTTCTTTTGAATTCGGAAATATGTAGTTCTAATTATATAGAGATGAATCAGTTTATTCCAGGCATAATTGTTCTCGAACATTGTAAATTAATGGTTCCATAGCATCAGCATACTGAATATAAATGATTATATATAAACTTCTTAAAAAATATATCATTTATTTGTAATTGTCAACTATTATGAGTTATTATTATACACTATACTTTTATTGATTACAATTATTGTAATATGCATTATTTTATTAATGTAGCGGGATTATATATAATTAGAATTTTATTTTATTGTATATTTTATCTCCTTATTGATATTATTCAATTTTGATATAATTTTACTTACATTTATATGTCCGTTATAAAGTATATATTTACACTCCATTAACGATGATTATATTATCTAATCTTTAAAGTATATATTTATACTCCGTTAACGATGATTATATTATAAAATCTTATAAATAATATATTTACACTCCATTAACAATGATTATATTATCTAATCTTATAAATAATATATTTACACTCCATTAACAATGATTATATTATCTAATCTTATAAATAATATATTTACACTCCATTAACGATGATTATATTATCTAATCTTATAAATAATATATTATTAAAAAATAGTAAAATTTTATAAAGCAATGTATTTAATTAATAAATAAATCCGAACAATCAAATTCATTCGCAAATGTATTATAAATATATTCAGCACGATTTCCTCCTAATTAGCTAATTAGCTACTCAATAGGAAATATCTACAAGTATATATAAGTATATACAACTGAGCACACGATAACCACCTGTGTTATCTAGTACTCAATTGGATCTACAATCAAATGCATGCCATAGAACACGTTATTACATTTGGTTGATAGAAAGTACTTGACATTTCGAAATCACTTTTAATTTTCAGCCGATATCAAAACATTTAAAATATTAAGATGATTTAATCTATTGGCAGTTGCCGAAAATTGCGGTAATATCGAATATCAGATGAATAGCAGATGTAGCGATATTGAATGGCAGGTGCAACGTGACCATGTATGGTAACTATATACCATACTACAGTAACCTTTCTGAGCGCCAACAGCATACAGACTTTGCCGCCGATACTGTGACCGAGTAGTACCACCTTTTTCAGTCCCAACACCGTCTCGATTAAATGGTCGAGGTCGGAGGTCATAGAATCGAAACACATGTAATCACTTCTAGGACTGTCTCCGTGATTACGTAGATCTACAGTGTACACCTAGCGAAGGTCATATGTCATTTTTGAAATAATACGATATCTATAACAACCGTATACATATTCATATATCTATTTATAATTATGATATAATAGCGACTTTAATTATTAACCTAACTGAATATTAATATAATAAAAAATATATTTAAGCAATAAATTATATCGTACTATATACTATGTACTAATAAATATTTAAAATATATTGATTAATATTACTTTATTGGTATATAACATTTCATACATATATCTAACATGTTTTATTTATATCTAACATGTATAGCATAAAAATTAAATGATGTTACTATAGTAATTGTTTATATAATTATTTTAAATACAAAATAAACATAATATATTTGTATCGTAGATAAAATATATTTTCACTTTTATGATACAAATATATTATGTTTATATATAATAATAATAATAACTAAAATTAATAAGTTTGGTTTTTTGAATATAACAAATGATAGCTTTTAGGTTATTTCAATGTGGTTGATAAATAATAAAAGTGAAATTATTCTCTATTTGAATTATATAATAATAATATTTTACTTAATAATCATGTACGAATCTATAATTATCACATCCAAACGTTTCATGGGATATATCATAGATTGACATAATACATTATGTATACGCATTCAGATATATTTCATTATATACAATGCTGTAATAAACAACATTTTAATGATAATGTGATGTACAATATAGTTCATACATAATAATGCAGAACGCTATAAAGCATATAATAACGCAATAAAGTACACTTTATTGTTATATATGAAGCAAATTGTACAGTGTATATGATACATTGACATAATTATACATTATTTAAAATAACACAATAAATCATATCGTACAATGAGGTATAATTAAAATTGCAATAGTAATGTATGATGTACATTGTACAATGTACATTGTACATTATACAATGTACATTGTACATTAGGGTGGATCACTTTGATACTTTTCAATATTATTTATTGGCTCATCTATTATATATAGTAAATATATGAGTTATAATGAATATATATAAATTTTAATTTTTTTTTAGTTTAAATTTATCATGGGAGAGATACAATATTTAACATGCAAAATATAGGAGCAATATTAAAATTGAATGGTAATAATGATTTTTAATAATGAAAAATGGCTATAAGCTTTATATAATATATTATTAAATAAAAATATTTTAAAAATTTTTCTTAAAAAATTGTTACTACGAAATTCCAGGAAAATAAAATTTTAATCATTTTTTGTTCTTAAAATATTGTAAAATTTATAAGCAATATTACATTATTTATATTTGTTCCCTATGAAATGGGTAATGATAAAAAATATTACAAATTTAAATTTAATTTGGATTTCTATGTGTTTTTCATGAAAAAAATTCAAATTTCAAATAATCCAAATATTTAATTTAGAAATATGTTTTTTTTTAAATATATACTTACTATGCGATACAATAAAGTATATGTAATGAATATCTATATACACTGTTGACATAAAAAAAAGTAAAACTTATTAAATTATTTGCAGATATGTAATACCACAAAATTGTTATTAAATATTATTTATTTTTTAATAGTTATAACTATGTAATATTGGCTATAATTTAATATAGTTAATATTAAATATAAGTTAATTTGAACATCTTATTATTAATAATTTATTAATATTAGAATATTAAAATTTATTCCTGGAAATTCTAGAATTTAAAAAATTATAAATATTAATAATTAATATTAAACCTAGAAATAATACAAAAAAAGTAATTAATGAGTACTTATTATTTAAGATGTATACATAAATATATATTACACTTTTTACTATAATAATTGACATCTAATATATTGAAGGTAAAATTATTTAAAATTATTTTTAAAGTTGCAAAATTAAAAATTGTATTTGTAGCTTTGAAATAACTTAATCTATAAGGATAATTTAATTGACAATATTAAATGGAAATATATATAAATTGGAAGCTACCGATTACTCATCATTATTTGTGTAAATAAAGTATAAAATGGAGATTTATTGCGTAATTTCATTGTGAAAAATATTTTTTAAAAAATATATATAAATAATATATAAAAAATATAAACAATGAATCATAAAATGGCATACCTAATAGGATAAACAAGTATTTATTTATTTTTAATGGGAAATTTTTCTTCAAAATCTTTATAATTTTTAATAAGTCGATAAATTCAGACTTCTGGCGCTACCTTAATATTGCAAATATTTTTTTTAAATTATATGATTAATTTTTATATGCCTTATATGTTTATATTCTGAGTGAGCCAGTTAATTCTAAAAAAAGTGATCCACACTAATGTACATTGCACAAAAATTTGTAACAAACATTTGTAAAAGCATATACAAAAAATATAATGATATATTGCGTTATAAAGTATATTAACATAATATAGAATAAGTTATTATGACGCAATACAATTTATCTTATCATGATGTAATATAGTAATATGAATGGGGTGAATTACATTTTTTTTCTTTCTATTCGAACTAATTTTACTGTATCATTTGTTATTAAAACATATACTTATTTCTTATTGTAAGTATCCCGGATGTACATGAAATATATGTAAATTCTTCCTACCCATGATCTTAACCGTTCTGCGAGTAAGGTCGGCTATCCATTCTGCCACTGTCCGCAAGTTCTCCCGGCATCCAAAACACCCGTGCAACATAACAATTGGCGTTACGGGCGTGAATACCTGACCTTTAGGGGTCATCATAGAATAAGCCAGAGTTACAGTTTCTGTCATTTGTTTTTCTGTCATCGCTAACTGTTTTAACGAGAATGTTCATTTGTACTCGGCAATTTTCTTACTGGGATGGTTTTTAAAATCATCTTAACTTATATTTAATCTCACAATATATTTAAAGGTACACATTTTTAATAAATAACTTAGAACATTACATTTTGATAAAGTTTAAAATCTAATAAATCTATAATAAGTGTATCATATTCAAATAAGGGCATTGTCTAGGATATATTGATATGCATGATAGTAAGTTTATACTCTATTTATAGATATATAGAATGGATTTATTTTCACATATAAGGGTGATCAAAAATGACCCCATATCATAATAAACAACATCATATAATAATAGCCAATTATCTATTAATTATACCTTATTAACAATACACACATTTCCATTTTATAATACGCTGAGTCGAACTTTATTATCGTGTAGCGCGAACAGTAATACCCGGGCATATACACATTCATCCATAGTATCATGGGTTGTTATAGTAATCGCATACGATGTGTTCCCATGTTATTGTAAGCAAACAGTTAGTTACGGCTACTCATTTTAACACCGCAGTTATAGATTACATCGCACTTGAGCCTTTATATACAACCCATAGAAAATATCTCGACTTACTTAGTTGACGTTCAGATGGAAAGTAAATACATAATATCTGCACTCCAAACACACAGACCGTAATACAAAGATATATAAGATACAGTCAATATGATGCTTAGATCATACATTCGTATATTATACAAATATACCTCTCGTTTTTTATTGAATAGAGAAAGCGAGTTTAATTTACATTGTACACTTATATACAAGATAATTAAATATACTCTATAATACTTACACATATACATAATAGTGTATTGATATAATTATATACATATTTAGCATACATGATTTAAATAACTAAATGATTATTGTTATATCTGAATAATTATACACATCTGTATTTAAGAATTTATATTAAATAAAAGATAAGCATATACATTAAAATATTATTATTAATAATATATATGAATAATAATCATTGATTATCTATTAATGGATTTATAGAAGTAAATTCATATAATTAGCCTATAATTCAGGATAATTAGTTTTTGTAAAAAACTTCTACCCAATAGGAAATATTATTATTATTAAATAAATAATTAGTCTATAAATAATATACTCCACACAACAATATATAGAATTGACGTATCAATATTTACACAACTCACATATGATTAATATTATCGACGATAGGATAATCACGAATAATAAATAGAATTTGTTTAAATCTAATTGACATGATATATAATTTATAAAGTTCTATGTAAACAATGGCGAAAAATAATCAAATTCAATAACAAATACATGTACAAACTCATACTATACGATAAATATCAATAAAATACAGAGATTATTCGCCATTTAAAAACTTAGTTACTATGTCAATAAATTCGTAGGGCTTCTCCGAATGAACCCAATGTCCTGCGTCTTTGACTTTTTCAACCTCTGAAAAAGGGAACAATCGTTGTATCTCCGGCATGCTCGACTCTCTATAGGATGATATATCAAAAATGGGCGCTGTATTAGATATATTATGTTGCATAAATGTAAAACTCATCTGTTGAAATAACGTAAGGAATTATCAAAATTTAAATTAATTTATTAAATTTTAATATTCTAGGATTATTTATAATCCTATTAAATTGTTTGATCATATCTAATGTTGTAAACTATAGCATTATCAGCTCAAAGTTAAATAAATCTCTCATAATTTAAAAATAATTAAATTAAATACAAATTCAATCAATATTGATGTTTGTTATTTATTTTAATTGAATATTTTTTGCACTTCAGATTAAACATAAATTTACATCATTAGTAATATATTATCTCTTGTCAAACGTTATGTAAGGTGATTTATCTCCGCCTATGAACTTTGTAGTCCCATCATAAGTGAATCCTTCCGTGATCTTTGGAAATGTCATCAATTCACTCAAATGTCTATTTATAGCCGATATATTGAACCTAAATTTGTTATATTTATTATTATTATTTTTATTTATTGGTTTATAGACTCCATAAATATGTAAATTGTTCAGCATCAACGTAAATATAAAGTGAGAAAAATATATATATTATAATATATATATCGTGTAAGAATGGGCAAAGTCATTTGGGCATTAATAATTAATAATATATTAATAAAATAAATTATTTAAAATTGAAGATATTTAATATTGAAGATATATAAATAAAATTACCATTTAATAATAATCTTATAAATTAAATGTCAACTAAATCGTCTATTGCCGTAAATTGTTTTAATAATGTACCAACCTCCAATCAAATTTATTATTTTTCTTTACTACATTAGACATTATAAACAATCGCACAGCTTTCTCCTATTAAATAATGAAGTGGTTTTAATATTCAAATTTTAAATTAATATAAAAATAATGATATCTCTGAAATAAATATAATACAATGAAACATCTTACTAATAGATTAATTTAAGAATTCACTAAATATGAAAACCATTGAAATATTGATACGAATACTTATTTAAATACACCCCACTACCGGCATGATGGTTGAGAGAGATCGATCGACTTGCTGTTTGACAGCCATAAGCGTAGCGCCCATTGAGTTCAAATCGAGGTCGTTTATCGCAGACACAAAAGATGCAAATTTTCCGGAGTCTTCGCGCTTCATCGAACACGGAGTGATATCGACGACTATCAGTTTGGCTACCAACGAAGGCTGGAATGCAAAACTTAGCTCAGTCGTACGTTTATAATATTTTATAGGGCTTTTTATTTAGAAACTTATTTAGTTCAGATATAAAAAAGTATTTACTATGAAATAATAGTAAATGATATGCATTATACACGATACGATAATTTCACAAGATACAAAATTAATTTAGAGTTAAGAATCACGTCTGAGAGAGTCCATAAATCAATATAAATATTCAATAATAAGCTGATAGTACGTAGCAGGAGTAAGAAAAGGGTTAATTAACTCTATGAAAAGTAAATTAATCTGCGGCACTCGTAACTGCATTTAAAATACTTTTGAAAGTCTCATTTAAAATAAGCTGTACTTAGTACAGAAAAAGTATAATTTTTCAGATCGGAATTACGTAAATTATACAGAGGTATCTCAAGTACAGTGAAACTTTTACAAAGATAGTACATTCAAATAGTTATTTTAAATATAGATAATATGTTTTTAATACGGAAAAATACTATTTTAATAATTATAGTTTATTTTTACCAACAAACATTGAATTTAGTTATATACCGATAATCATATTGTTATATTATTCTAGAAATATATGAAATTTATATTAAATAAATTATATTAAATAAATAATTATTAATTTAATTTAATAATAAATAACGATTAATTTAATAATAAACATGTGGGAAAATGTAAGTTCAATACCCCTACAACTTCAAATTCCTATCGGAAAGACAACACATAGTTTGACTAGGTGTGCTCGACGACATACTCTTACCTACCCTACGCTGCACAGTGTGCACCTACCTGAGTGAGTGCAAGCATCATGGCGATCTTGCCACCCATACTGTGCCCGAGTACATACGCGGTATCGATGTTTAACTGATCGCGTACGAGCGTTTCGACGTCCCTGCTCATCGCCTCGTAGCTCATATCGGCTGATCTGGCGCTGGCGCCGTGATTACGCATGTCCACCGTGTAGATCTGCAGTCAAGCGCGTAGAATAATATATAGGCGAGGGTTAAGGATATAGGCAGGCAAACCGCTGGTATATGTAACATTAATGTTAATAAGTAATCTATATATAATTCTAATTCATCATTTATATATAGTGTTAGGAAATAAATGCGACAGAATGGCGCATTTACTCCCATACTATGTCGCATAAGTTTATTTTCTAGGTTTATACTTCTAGATACTTCTGAATGGTTGAAAAGAATATATTATAAAATAAGATTATGGGGAGGAGTGATAGTAACTTACAATGTTTAGCGTCAAGGTCACAATAATAGTAACCATGGAGAATGTCGCCAATATTTAGGTTCCTAATTTACTATATTATACATATATATTTATAATATAAGTAATATACTATGGTGCATACTACATAATTAGAATATGGTTTATACTAATTTAATTAGGCTATTTTACAAAGTATTATAAATTTAAAACTTAATTAATTTAATAGGTTTATATGCTATTTAATTATTATCTTACTTATATCTCGCTTTACCTGATTTGGAATTTTATGTATAAGAGCTTTAGCAATTGATTCAAAGTTTTTTTTATATCCAAATAATCCGTGCATTAAAATTAAAGGTTCCCTTCGAAAATCTGTGTTAATATTACTGAATGATGAATATTCAAGTTTTACGGGGGGTTTCGTTATACTACTAAAACATTTTGCGAATTTAATATGTATACTATATATTTTATTGTATTTAATACATAAATTAAGTTGTCTTGATTTATATAAAATCATTATAATACAATTTAATATAAAAATATCAATATAATAATTTCAAATTTCGAAAATTATTTTTGAAAGTCCTTGCAAAACAAATCCAATCGAAAATGTCTTCACAAGATGAAGTATTTTGTTTATGTCGACAAACCTATGACGAAAAACAATTTATGATAGAGTGTAATGGATGTAAAGATTGGTTTCACGGAGAGTAAGTATTAAACTACTAGTTGCATATCTTATATTGAATATATCTTATCCAGATTTTGCATATTTTTAAGAATCATAATACTTAACTCTAATCAAAAATCCAATAATACAAATATTCAATAATAAAACTAATTTAAGTCTATATTCTAAAACCCAATGTTGTATATGTTTTTATACTATAATCTATTATTTAATAGGTAACGGCTATTATTAATTGTAAATAAATTAAACACAATTATAAAATAAAATTATTAATTATTTCAATAATTATCAAAGCCAATTAATGAATGCCACGGCATTTGTACGCATTTGTACGCATATTACGAACATGCAAACTAATAGCAATTCATGTGATCTATTATATTCCACTGATTGTTTTTATTTTTTTAATTTTAATATACAATTATAATATATTCACAGTTTACGTCAATATAAAATACACATACATTTGATAGTATATTATGTAAATCAAACAAGTTCTTGTAAATAATGCATATGATCGTAAGAGTTATTATATATATATATATATATATATGTGTGTGTGTGTGTGCGTGTGCTTACGAATGTAATAATATTATAATTACTTTTAATATATGCAATACTATATATATAAACATCATGACATAGTATATTCTCAGTAGCCTTTGATACAATATATTATATTATACATATATTAATTACTCAATACTATTTTTAAATAGCAAAATATTAGGTGAAACTATTAAAACAATTCACAGGTATAAACTTATATCTAACTAATATTAAAGATGCAACTAGAATCCAATCACTATTTAGAAGATTCCCAAGGAAAACAGCCTTCAAAATATTTGGATATATAAAACAAAACTAACAAATTCTTCCATTACCTAGCCATACTTCCAATATATTAACACACATATACACTGCTACTATATTTCAGTATAATGGGTTTGATATGAAACTGACTGAGTAAGGCAGGGTGACTGTCTATCTATTTTTAACTTAGCATCGGAACCAATTATTAGAAGAGCTTAGGAAGCAAATGGCTATAAAATATGAGTAAACTCAGCAAAAATTACTGCTTATGCAGATATTACTGCTTATGATTCTTTGAATCATTCTCGTAGATGAATACCATTCTAAAAAGCATAAGAAAATAGACAAGTTAATAAATCTTTACTAGAGAGTGAACAGCAATTATTGTTAGGAATTCCAATTGGTTCAAACTTCTATTTCATATTACCTCCTGTTCTTTTATTCCAATAAGCAGACTCTAGTTTAGCACTGGGGCAACGATGGAGTATTAAATTGATTGACTTATCGCTACAAGGGTACGTAGCAAAGCGCATGTCGGCTGACCCAAGCTCAAGGCGTTTACATATGTTTTTTTCACAGCACTTATTGTTATTCCAAGCCTGTAGCCAATGCCATAGGGCTCGAACACAGACTCCCCGAATTAAAGCCTAGCCTGGATCAGCTGATAAAAAACGCAATCATTGTTTTACTAAAGAAGAAACAACTGCTCTAAACACTAAACATGTGTACATCTGTATACATTACAATGAAACACCCAAGATATCATCACAATATTCATGGATTCATCATCAATAAATTACAATACTAATCATACTTCAGAGGACGTATTAAAGCCAGATAGCATCATTGGTTATGATACTGAACATATAATACAGATATTACAGTACCCTTTGACTCAATTGCTAATATATAATTAGAAGAAAAAGGAAATTTGATAATATTCACCTGGGTTACCCGATAGCATTCTGTGTGGGTTCATTAAGGTCATGGTATTCCGATACTGATATCCTAAAGGAAGAGTTTAATATCCCTGACAAAATATGGAAATCAATAAAGAATGAAAAAGTCTGAAAATCATCTTTCGAAATTCTCCAGCTGTTTTAAATTTTAGATTTTTTTAAAGTTTCTACATTGATTTAAACTATCTTATCTTGTTCCCTGTCTCTGTATATGCTTAATTGATGTCTCAATAACACCCCTCTGAGTTATATACATGTGTACATGTGTATATATATGTATATATATATATAATTAATTTTAACAAAAATAGAAGTTTAATTCTATAATAAGTATAATAAGATTTGTCATATATGTAGAATATATATTTGATAATATTAAATTTAACATTTTAATTGTGTTTTTGAATATTAATCCGAAACTCATTTTAATCAATATACCTTAAAATCTAATATTAATACTCTTAAATATTTGATAGTAATGAATGATTTAATATTTACCGTAACTTCACAGTTGTATAAATATAAGTGAAGAAGAAGCTAGTAACATTGACAGATATTATTGTCCAACTTGTGAGATCAACAATCCCATCATTTGTTTGTATATTGATCAACATTCTAATATTAATTATAATATATGCGAGTTTTCTATTTATAATGTTTTGATATTGTTTAATCGTTGAAATTATAGAAAAATTCATATTACTATTATATAATTAATTTTATAAATAATTACGTTTTATTATTATTTTTCACATTTATTTTAGATAAAAAAACAAAGAAGAATAAAAAAGAATCACCGAAAAAAAAAAATTTGGTTTGAAATAATAAACTTAACAAGAAAATATTTGTATTAAAGAAAATTATAAAAAGTATTGTTAACAAATTAATTATATTTAATAATCTATAGCTAATTAGTGTTGTAAGATAATTAATTATAACAGATACTACCTCAATACTTAATTATTATTAAACTGTTCATAGAAAAACCAGACTGGCAGTTTTGCTTTTATAGAAAAATTAAAGCAACGTACTTTCAAAAGGTTAAAATTTCTAATTATTTGTTATGAAATCTCTCGTTTTCTCCATTAATATAAGTTTTCCTGTCAATCAATCTAATGTATTTTTTATATTCTCATCGTTGTTAATCATTATATAATAATCATAATGTAGGTCAGAAAATGTATTATAAGTTTGAATTAAACCTATAATATAAGTGGTATCATATTATCGTAATCAGTCATATAACATCAAATGTAGTTCAACTATACCAAAACATTTGATTTGTACAATTATATTGTCTTAATCTCAGCTGAAATCAGCTTTTACATCTTAAGATTATATCTCAGCAATGTTATCACACTCCCCGTGACATGATATCTTAAGCTTATCAACATCTAATGGGTAGATATACCTTAGTTCCTCTATATTTATATATTTGCAATTTAAATACGGACAATCTTAGATAAATATCATAGATAATAGAAATATTATTCACTTTTTTGATGTATTAAAAAATATTAATATTATTTCAATAATATTAATGAGAAGTTTGTTCTAGAATATCAATCTAGTCTATTTCGACTTAAAACCACCGATATTCATGTAACCCTTTATACGACTATACCGATAGACCCATAGGCCTAATATCCACCCTACAGGGCCGAAGACATTCCGATGATGAGGCTTCAAGGCGACGAGGTTAACCGCGCCTACTTTGAGGAGTTTGGCTTCGACGAACCTATTCTAGTGCCTTCGACCCGCCACCTGAACGTCAGACTACCCTCGACTAACTTCTCCATCTCCGACGTCGAGCATTGCGTCGGTACGTGGCTAGCAATTCCATTGGAACAGAGTTCAGTCTGCTTGCGATGAGATGTGACGTAGGGTGGACCCGCATTTCGTACTACCCTCTATTTACTATATCTACCCTTAATCGCAACTCGCGAGTGTACTTGAGACCGGTATGGGTTAATACGGGAAATAGAAACGGAGTGTGGTAGGGCGAGGTTAGTGTGTAGGTTAGTGTGTAGGGTAAACTACGTTGACTTTTAACGGCGTTTGTAGACTATAGGATATTGCAGTCGGTGGTTTGTGCAATGTGTTCGCGGTGAGAGAATCTCCTGTACATATGTTTATCTTACTTTCGGGGACGAGATTAGAACGAGAGAATGGTGAGTGTTTATGTAGTATTGAATGTAGTTAATAGAGTACACTATAGTATAGTATAGTGTAGTTGGCTATAATATGGTATTGAAGGTAGATTTGTTGTAGATAGATTATGATGGAGTAGGGTTACACTCAGTTAAATTAAGGTATCGGAGATTATGTTGTAACTAAGCTATAGTTGAAGAAAAGATTATTATAATAACAATTATCTATGATTATGATCGAGTAATATAATTTTATATTAACTAGCGAATTGACCAATAAAAGCTTGCATTTCGGGGTCATGCAGGGTCGGGTCGAGAAATCGACGTCATCAATGTTCACAAGCAAGAGGACAGCACAATGACAATGAGGAAATGGACAGATTACTACAATACGCCGGCGGAGAAGAGAAAACGAATCCTCAATGTCATTAGCCTCGAATTCAGCAATACAAAGTTAGACACATTGCCCCCTCCAGCCCCACTTCCTCTTGCCATACCCCTCTAGCCCCACTTCCTCTTGTCCCACCTCCTCTTGCCATGCCCCTCCAGCCCCACTTCCTCTTGCCATACCCCTCTAGCCCCACTTCCTCTAGCCACACTTCCTCTTGCCCCGCCTCCTCTTGCCATGCCCCTCCAGCCCCACTTCCTCTTGCCACACCTTTCTAGCCCTATTTCCTCTTGCCATACCCTTCTAGCCACGCTTACTCTTACCATGCCCCTCTTGTTATATCCCTCTAGCCCCACTTCCTCTAGCCATGCCCCTCTAGCCCAGCTTCCTCTAGCCTTGCCCCTCTAGCCCCACCTCCTCTTGTCATGCCCCTCTAGCCCCGCCTCCTCTTGCCATGTCCATCTAACCCTGCCTCCTCTAGCCATGCCCCTCTAGCTCTGCCTCCTCTTGCCATGCCCCTTTAGCCCCGCCTCCTTTTGCTATGCCCGTCTAGCCCCACCTCCTCTAACCATGCCCCTCTAGCCCCGCTTCCTCTTGCCATGCCCCTCTAGCCATCATAGGTATTACATTATAGGTCTCATAATGTAAGTATTATAATGTATGTCTTACATTGTAGGTCT
Organism: Osedax frankpressi; assembly: GCA_964035775.1. Lineage (NCBI taxonomy): Eukaryota > Metazoa > Annelida > Polychaeta > Sabellida > Siboglinidae > Osedax > Osedax frankpressi. The sequence continues at coordinate 21,139,038 of OZ038313.1, forward strand.
TATATTGTAGGTCTTACACTTTTACTACTACAACATTAACTTCTAATGTTGTGTACAAATTTATTCCCAGATATTTACGTTTACATATCAAATACGAAGTCATCTTCTTACAAACACAACTTCATTTTCCAAAACCCCTCCCTGGCATAATCTCGTTCATATTTAGTACTTTAGACTCTCTTACTCTACTCGAGGTTCATCAGTTCTACCTCGAATAACTCCGCTCCATGACCTCCTAGACTCTGCGATTACGTAGCTCCGCCCGACATCGTAAGGGACATCTCCTGGGTGTCGTCGTATTGGCCGGACCAAACGGACCAGGACGACTGCTACATGGAAAGACCCGAGGTGCAGCGCTATTGCCTGATGGGCGTGGCTAACTCCTACACCGACTTCCACATCGATTTCGGCGGCACCTCAGTCTGGTACCACGTTCTCAAGGTTTATGGTAGCAAGCGAGGTATACTGTCGGTCTTTCTAATTTCTTATAACGACCAAATAAGGCTTTATTTGTAGTTATTATACATTTTATATTATAGTAGTCAGAAAGATCATTGATTATAATTCTATAACATTTAATTAACTATTAAAGAAGTTCTAACTTATTTAATTTGGTTATGTAATGATTTGTAAACTTTCAATATTATTCTCGTCATATTTATTAAGTACTACTTATTAAATTAAGTAATACTTACCTAATTCTACTTAGTTCCTTCAAACTACATTCCTAATCTTTTTCGTATTCCATATGAATAATTATTCGCGATTTAAAAAATACTTAAAAGCGCGGATTAAAAAATAAATCATTATCGGCGGTAAATGATATTTATGTATTTTGGTTGCGAGGATGAGGTGCCATCGAACTCCATCTTATCACCGGTTGATTCCTCGCATAGGGCGAGAAGGTTTTCTACATGGTGCGCCCTACGCCGGACAATCTGAATCTCTACGAGACGTGGGCCAGCAGTTCTAAACAAGGCGAGCAGTTCTTCGGCGACGTCGTGGATTACTGCTACAAGTGCACCATCAAACAAGGTTTGCGGGTCCCACTCGGTCGGTAACCCACCGCCGGGTGTCTACGTCATCTGGGTTTACAACTTCCCTCGGCTACTCGACTACTGCTTTAGTAAGGATCTGTATTAAGTTATGCGATTACATATTTATAGGCTAAAGTTACATTAATTATATTAATTAAATCATCTAGTGTAATTCTCTAGTGTAATTATTCTTTAGTGTAATTATTCTCTAGTGTAATTATTCTCTAGTGTAATTTACCTCTAGTGTCATTTACCTCTAGTGTCATTTACCTCTAGTGTATTTTATTTTAATTTGTATTGGATATCTGAAAATTAATTAATAATTTTGTGATTTAAAAATGATTGATAATTATTTACATTGTAATTCTCATTTTTTGTATATTTAATTTATTCAATTTAGAATTGTTAAATTTTCATTAAATTAAGTTAATTATGCATTTTCATTCTAAACAACTAATAATTTGAAAATGGATTTGAAACAAAGTATGTAACTTAAGGTTTAACTCATTACTCATGGCTTCCGAGGTTTTGTAGTTTACATTTATGCCTCTGAAATGCAGGTGAGACTGTATTCATCCCGACTGGCTGGATACACGCAGTATTTACTCCCGTAGACTCATTGGTATTTGGAGGCAACTTCCTGCATAACTACAATATCGCATTGCAACTACAGTTAGTAGATTAGGAGGAAATCAAGTAGTGTTTGGGTATATTTACAATGAGTTAATGTTATTGATATAATATTGTAGCTAGGTAATTAAGTTTGTGAGTGTAAATTCATATATTTTGTATTGAATCTATTATTTTTACATTATGTATATATTATAGTTTATTTGATATTATTTTTTAAAAAGAAAACTATTTAATTTAATTAAATATGATACACTGTTTAGTAAATAGTGCTTAGTAAATATTTGTTGTGTTTAGTAAATAATGTGTACTATTAAAGATGTTACTTACAATTCTTCAATTATGAATATTACCTCTATATTACAGTTACTTATTTTAGTTTTACTAATTTTAGTAACAAATGAATATTATTATTATAATTTTTGTATTTTATTATAATTCCAATAAAATGTACCTAATATTTAATAGAAAGACATTCTTTATTTTGTTATTTTGGTATTCATATATTATTATTTTTGAGTTTTCTCAATATTTGTTTAATTAATTGAATATGTTTCAACTAATTCGATTGTATTATAGAATCTACGAGATTGAAAAATCAATTAATTCTCCGGAAAAATTCATGTTTCCTAATTTTGAGGCCGTGAATTGGTTTGCGAGCAAAAAGATTTACGAAGAACTGAAAGGTACATCCACCCTACAACATCCACCCTACAACATCCACCCTACCACACCCACCCTACAACATCCACTCTACAACATCCACTCTACAACATCCACCCTACAACATCCACCCTACAACATCCCCCCTACAACATCCACCCTACAACATCCACCCTACAACATCCACCCTACAACATCCACCCTACAACATCCACCCTACAACATCCACCCTTCAACATCCACCCTACAATATCCACCCTACCACACCCACCCTACAACATCCACTCTACAACATCCACTCTACAACATCCACCCTACAACATCCACCCTACAACATCCACCCTACAACATCCCCCCTACAACATCCCCCCTACAATATCCACCCTACAACATCTACCCTACAACATCCACCCTACAACATCCACCCTACAACATCCCCCCTACAACATCCCCCCTACAACATCCACCCTACAACATCCACCCTACAACATCCACCCTACAACATCCACCCTACAACATCCACCCTACAACATCCACCCTTCAACATCCACCCTACAATATCCACCCTACCACACCCACCCTACAACATCCACTCTACAACATCCACTCTACAACATCCACCCTACAACATCCACCCTACAACATCCACCCTACAACATCCCCCCTACAACATCCCCCCTACAACATCCACCCTACAACATCCACCCTACAACATCCACCCTACAACATCCACCCTACAACATCCACCCTACAACATCCACCCTACAACATCCACCCTACAACATCCACCCTACAAGATCCACCCTACAACATCCACCCTACAACATCCACCCTACAACATCTACCCTACAATATCCACCCTACAACATCCACCCTACCACATCCACCCTACAACATCCACCCTACCACATCCACCCTACAACATCCACCCTACAACATCCACCCTACAACATCCACCCTACAACATCCACCCTACAACATCCACCCTACAACATCCACCCTACAACATCCACCCTACCACATCCACCATACAACATCCACCCTACAACATCCACCCTACCACATCCACCCTACAACATCCACCCTACAACATCCACCCTACAACATCCACCCTACCACATCCACCCTACAATATCCACCCTACAACATCCACCCTACAACATCCACCCTACAACATCCACCCTACAACATCCACCCTACAACATCCACCCTACAACATCCACCCTACTACATCCACCCTACAACATCCACCCTACAATATCCACCCTACAACATCTACCCTACAACATCCACCCTACCACATCCCACCTACAATATCCACCTACAATATCCACCATACAACATCCACCCTACAACATCCACCCTACCACATCCACCCTACAACATCCACCCTACAACGTCCACCCTACAACATCCACCCTACCACATCCACCCTACCACATCCCACCTACAATATCCACCTACAATATCCACCCTACAATATCCACCCTACAACATCTACCCTACAACATCCACCCTACAACATCCACCCTACAACATCCACCCTACAACATCCACCCTACAACATCCACCATACAACATCCACCCTACAACATCCACCCTACAACATCCACCCTACAACATCCACCCTATTTTTGTATTATATTTTTAATATTAATAGGTAGTAAGATAATATACCTTTGTACACTTTTTTAGACACAAGAGAAGCGGGTGAACTTTGTCCCCAATACCTAGTAGATGGACTACGGGCTCTTTCTTTAGCAATGAAACAATGGATTACGAATAAGGTTTATTAAAGTTTATCGATAATATCACAATTATCACTCACCGCACTCACCTACCCTTCAACACTAACTACATTCACTACACTCACCTACCTTACAACACTAACTACACTCACCACACTCACTTACCTTACAACACTCACTACACTCACCTACCTTACAACACTAACTACATACACTACACTCACCTACCCTATAACACTACAACACTAACTACACTCACTACACTCACCTACCCTATAACACTAACTACACTCACCTACCCTACAACACTCACTTTACTCACCTACTCTACACCACTAACTACACTAACTACACTCACTACTCTCACCTACCTTACAACACAGAACATGGTGTATATGCCAGAATCACTACAGTGCAATAAACTATTCCGCGATATCCTTAAAGAAAATAAATACCTCTCCGTTAGTGCATAGTTGTAATGGCCATAACATAACCTGTTTTAGAAATATTGTAATCAATTCCAATAGATGTTATGCTAAACTATTGTTAATAACATAATAATGATCGATATGAAATGATATGATAATGTGACATTTGTTATATTTTGCAGAAGTCTCCCATGAAGACACAGAATCTAAAGGTAAAAAGGCTGAGATATTAATTTAAATCACTTCATAGTAACTTGATATATTTGCTCAATTTAATTTCAGAATATTTCTCTGTAATGTATTATCACCCATAACCAAACTAAAACAAAAACTAAACCAATCCTAATACTTTACCCATTAACATACCAAAAACTAAACCATTAACTAAACCAATAACTAAACCAATAACTAAACCAATAACTAACCTAAAACCACACTTAATACTAAACACAAAACCAAACTTAAATCTAAAACTATACTAAAAATTAAAAAAAAATAAACCACCTAAGATCAAAAAAACTAAAAACTAACAATCATCCTGTTATAAGTCATGCTATTGTTTTATTTAACCATAAATATGCGGGAGCATTTGTGTTTTATAATCGATGTATTTGTTTTCAATATTAATAATAATCATAACGTTATTATAATTGTATAATATTTAGCAGTTTGTAATCATTTAGAATTATTGTAGCTATCAGCCTATGATAGGATGCAATATTATTATAGTTAGTTGTTTATATATTAACAACATATTTATAATTAACTTTAGCGATATCATAATGATCAGATTTAGCTATAAATTAATAATATTAATATTATAGATATAGATTAAGGGTATTAATTTATATTATTGTGGATATTTTCATATTTATATATTAATTTGACATATCGCCGATATTATTTACATTTATGATTAGATGTATTGATATGATAATACTTAACGTTGAACATTAATGGATGGATGGATGGATGAATATAGAAAACAAATATTCTTATAATTCAATGTATTCTGAATTGTACATATTTCATCTGATAAAATATAATTTATACAGAATCACTTATTACATAAAACTATACATACACCGTGAACATACATTATTAATATTATTTACTTTAGTAATATGTTTTATCAGATAACAGTAAATTAAAAAAATATTAATTATTTTGAAATTAAAATCTGTTTAATAACTAGTAATAATACAGTGATATTAACCAATAATTGTTTATATCTGTTTTTCGACATATAATATATTAGATATTATATATATTTAATTATTAAGCAAATTATAAGATACTTATTTGAGAAAAATAAATAATGTCAGATTATAGTTGATAATTTTTTGATCACATATGAAGACTTACCGTGAATAATTCGTAAAAATCCTATATATATTAAGTGTTTTATGATAATATATGAATAAGAATTAATAGTTGTTATAAACCATATTTATTTTAAAAAAATTTAATTTATATTATCTATACTTAACAATAATTATTAAAAAATACTTTGAATAGTTAGTGTAAATTAAAAATAATATTTGATTTTTCCATGATAATAAGTTTAGTTACTATTATTAAGTTATTCTTTTATATTTGAATTAATACGTTTTCTAATATCAATATTAATACATCATAACCATTTATATTAAGTTTTACTACAAAATAGTGATGTCTATATGAAGTAAATTACATTTTAAGTTTAAAATATTATATTTTTAAATCACATAAGTCTGTCTATTAAAGTATAATTTATAAATCAATATAAATTGATTTGAAACACTTATTTTAATTTGTTATAATTAATTATGTTACTTCAACCAGTTTTTCAATATTATTCATTTTAAAAACATGTCATATAATTTTATGTCTTTATTTTTGTATTGGCATTTACTATATATATATTACCCTTTACTTTTAATTCGACATTTAAACTGTATTTCAGATATAATAATTTCAGATTAATAGTGCATTTTAGAATCTAGAAATTCTATTTGAAATAGTCTAATATAATAAAATTATATTTGATGATTTATGACAGTTGTAGATTATTGTCAAACTTTAATTTAAAACTTTACATAAGTGAAAAAATATGTATTATATTATGTTATGTATATATGCACATATATGTATTAAAATAAAATTACATAGAACTAGTACTATCTAATCAATCAACTATTTATTATATTAATAGTAGTGAAATTTAGTATAAAATTTGATCTAGAACATACATTCATTTTATATGAATAAAATATATGTAATTTGTAAATACTGGAAAAATATGATGTATCATATTTTTTTATTAAACAAATTATTTAACTATTTTTTTGAAATTATCGATTAATAAAATGAATTAAAATCACATTAATTGTATATTATTATAATATGTTTTAAAACTACCTTATTTAAACCTTATTAAAACTACTATGTTTAATATAATAATGTGTTTATATTAGGAATAGATCAAGTAATTGAGTAATTATTCACCTGTTGATTCTACTTAGCCCCACTCCTTCTAGATGTCCATGGAAATGCCAACGGACATTAAATCGCCGCAGACTTCCATGAAAGCGAAAAAACGTTCGAATACGAAGAAATCGAAACACCGACACCGGAGAGACAAGGATAAACTGTCTTCTTCTGACGCACCAGCAGATCCGACCACGGGCTCAAATCATCACCGACGACGCCACCACGTCAAGAAACTAAAGGAGGAGGTTGCATTCGACCTGGAAACGCAGGAACCCGCATACTACGACCCCTGCGAAGACTCCGCCCAGAAGAGTGAAAGTCGCACAAACTACCACGACCAACCTCCAAAGAAAGCGCGTCGTACATCTCCTATCAACTACAAGGGGTTAATATTATACGCTACGGATACCCGTCTATGGGCTGGAGTTTCTAGATGGTAGATGTTATTTGCGGCTGCATAAAGTAACTAGACATTGGATAATACTTTGCATCTGTAGAAAGTACTGAGATAGTTGATGTTACTTTGTATCTGTAGGAAGTAACTAGATGATAGATGTTACTTTGCATTTGTAGGAAGTAAATAGGGGTTGATGCAATATGGTAGCGATTTGTGTTTTGATTATGTCGATTCCCAGATCTTACGATGAAATCATACCCACAATTTCTTGTTGCGATATTAATTTCCTAGTAGCAATTCATCAATAAAACATAGACACCAATCTTAATGGTATGCATATTTATATCTCAATATGGGCTCATGTCACTCTAAATTCGACGTTCTCATGCTCACCAATCTGCCTTCGACTGCTATTTCATTCCACGTGTTGTCCTCCTGCCTTTACTAGTTCCCTCCCATCCCTCCTTTATCAGCCTAATGTCACAACATCAATATTCCCGCTCATCTCTCGTTGTCCCATTTCTATTATGCTCTTATTTCTCCAAAAACTTGCCCTTACCATAATATCACTTCTTACCTATTCATACCTAATATCTTTAGTTATCTCCTATTAAATTAATTTCACTACAAATCTCACTCTTGTGGCCCTCCATTCATCTTATCCACCTTATCTATCTCCCATTCTATCTCCTACTCCCTTTCCCCATCATTCTTCCATACTATCTCATTCCCAATCTATCTATATCTTTTCCACTTAACATTCAAATTTTTCACTCAAATTCTATCTTCTAATATCTATTTCCTAATCCAGTATCTCAGTCTCTCTTTACCCTTTACCTTTACCCTTCCAGAAAATCAGACTCGTCCAGCGATGATAATTTGTATATAGATATGAAGATTAAGTCAAAAAATAAACACTCATCGTCGGTACCAAAACTCCACCTGGCAGGTTATTGGCTAGCGGCTAATGTTAGGGACTAGGGACTATTGGCTAGGGACTATAGTATAGGTGTATATGTAGTTAGTGAATAGTGAGCAGTGGCTGGTGTGTAGGTATCTTAATAACCGACTCCGATTCCTTCATACTCTTCCGGCTATAATTCCATCCACTCTACGACTCCTCGTCAACCATGAACCCGAAACCGACGACGCCAGACCAATACCCGCACAGAACTTCCATCCATTCAAACCAGCCCCATTATGCCGAGGATATGGGAGGATGTGCGGATGTATTTCGAGCTTATCTTACTTGAACTAGTTCATCCTCAACCCCTCGACCCATCTATTACCACTGCACACACGTAGTTCCGAAAATGGAGGTAGACGATCCCATGGATAGATTTAGTTCTTCATCTCGCTTGTCCTTCAAACGTGATAACGGAATGTCCTTCAGCACAAATGTTCCTCGGCAATCTGGAGACTGTTCAACTACGACTGGTTCGATAGCGGATATACTTCAGGTTATTCACATCAACGAAACCTACTTAGAACTCCACTTAGAAACCTACTTAGAACTCCACTTAGAAACCTACCTTGAAACCTACTTAGACAATTATTTTTGAAACCTACTCAGAAACCTACTTTGAAAACTATGTGGAAACCTACGTAGAAACCTACTTTGAAACCTACTTAGAAACCTACCTAGTAATCTACTTAAATGATTATATAACATCCTACTTAACCTTGATCTTACTATTTTACTATCCAATGACAAATTCATGAACATAAGATTACTTGCCAAGTAAATGTTTTGTACTTAAATTCAATAAATACCTCGCAAAATCCAACATACCTGCACCACTCTACCACTTCCTACACTTCCATTCCATCACCTCACGTTCACCTCGACCAAGTTTCTCTTGTACCTCCTCTTCACCTCCACAGCCTTCCTCCCCCTACCCTTTATACACCCCATCTTAAACACCACTACGCCTCACCTGCCCTACACTCCATTCACCCTATATACAATCTCAACCCTACTCACCCCTATATACAATCTCAATCCTATACTCGATCTGAACCTTATACTCACCTCTATATACAATCTGAACCCTACTCACCGCTATATACAATCTGAACCCTACTCAACCCTATATGCGATCTCAACCTTATAAACGCTACACTCCGTTACCCCATTTAACTAAACTTCTAAACTCTACACACAGGCAGCTAATTGCTATAGTTCGGCTATAACTAAAACTGAGCCTGCAGAACCAACTTTCTCTACTCATTCGTCACCGGAACCTACCACAGAACCCACTGTGAGGTCAGTACCCATTACTTACCCAATCATCTACCCCATCACTTACCCCATTACCTACCCATCACCTACCCCATCACTTATCTCTATATCACTTGCACTTTATCACTTTCTCTCTTACCTACCCTCATATCACCACTCCCCATCGCACTCCTTGCCTACGTTCACATTACAGTCAGCCTCCTGAAGTTGACACATCGCCACGATCTGAAGCTATTGAAGGTATGCTATCGATGAGTAGGGCCGCTACTATCAACTCCCAGATGGAGAACTGTTATGATGATGGTGATTTTGGTTTGTAATTGTCAGCTTCTTATCACTAACTTCTACAGTTTTAATATCATTTTTATACAGCTAAGATTATATAATACCTGTCAATGTAAATCTCTATTTTTAGCTTTGTAATCCAATGTAAATAATCCTGTACATAATCCATTGTATATCCTTCATTCCTATCCATTCATTATCCCTATCCTCGTTAGCAGCAACTACATACCCCACTCATCCTCTACCTACCAAAAGACCCTCTGCTACTTAACATAACACCCTACCCATCACCTTGCCTACAATAGACCCTTTCCTCCCTTGATAACCTACCTCATCCCCCCACCCTACAGTATACCCCACTCTGGACATCAGCGATGGTGAAACGGCCGATACGAATGACGATAAAAGCGATTGGCATCCATCGGGTGGTGGAGCAAGCGCCAGCGGGGCTCGGAACTCTGGCAGATCTCCTACGCCTCACCACCACACGCAGGCTGCACGTAAACCCCGCCACGCTGCTCGGGAATCCGTCGAGAGCGGTCTCGCAGCAGCTGCCTCCAAACTACATTCGAGGCGGGAGACTTCGCCGCCCTGCCTACCCGAGCAGTTCAAAGGTTAAAGTTATATCTTGTATGTGGGAGAGATTCGTTAGGATGTATATTTATGGTATATGTTAATAAGATAATTATTTGGTTTTCGATATGTTCCGGAATTAATAATTTGGAAACAATAGTTTAAAGAATATTAGTTAGATTGCAGAGTATATTATATTATGAACTGTCTAAATATACTCATTGTGCTATCTAAATATACTTATTGTGCTATCTAAATATACTTATTGTGCTATCTAAATATACTCATAAAAAATTATTGTTTATAACAGTTAGCATCTTTTTGCAATTTACTTTATCATTTCACAGAAGCAGCATCTTCTAAGTCAAATCCATCGAAAGGTAAATAATACTAATTGTTATAATGCATAATACTTTCTTTATGTAATCATATTAAAATATAGTTTTAATAGAATATCACAAATATATTTATCTTTGATTCTTTTGAAGACTATCTCAAATTTGCGAGTTCAATTAAATGTAAAATATAGGATATTATTTACTCTAATTTAGTTAACAAAGATTTGTTTATACAAATTATATAAAACTATGAAGGTCATACTCAACAATGTATATTCACTCAGAATTTCATTTAATTAGTTATTTGCAAAACACTTTTTAAAATTATTTGATTTTTAATTAAAAAATATTTGTAAACTATATTGATGATATTTTCAATTATTAATATAGGGGTAGTTTTGATATGACTTATATACATAATAATTTGATATAACTCCATATTTATTTATTCATAATACTTTCACAAATTGCAGTGCTAAGGAAAACAACAAAAGGTCACGCAACAGCCAAACAACGTTTGGGAAAGATTTTGAAGCTGAAACATAGAGTCATGCACTGAATGTTCATCGTTTTGATATAAACCCAGCACCAACAGTGCAGAAACTTTAAGGATCTTAAGTTTCACAATACGCACCAAATGCACATTATTTACCAAATTGTACTACTATATTAATTATATAAATTGTGGATGATTTTTAATAAATTACTGAATGATAGTGATACCTTGTTTTTAGCTCATTAAATATAAAAAACATAAGTGCTGGTATTATAAATGATATTAAATTTTATCAATAAATATAAAATACCTATCTATAACAATAGATATAGATATACAATTGGCACATAAGATAATGGTTAAAAAACAAAACAAAATATAATTATATTTACAATCGACTTATAAAAATAGATAATTAACAAGGTCACAATTGTATTCGGTATTTAATACTATCATATAACAAGTGGTAGAAACTGAAAAAATAAAATCTTGCGTTACCAATTACTTGTCGAAACAAGGCAAATAAAATCTAATCTGCTAAAAAGCATCAGCATTTACAAATTAAGATATTAATTAAAACTGGTTCTTGGTTGTTTTATTTTTCTTTTTAAGAATCTTCTGATGTTCAAATTCCATATTGTTTTCATTGATGGTTTGTTTGGTTAGCTGATAATATAGAAATATTAAAATAATGATACTGAAAGTTTTAAAAGAAAATAAATAAATTTATTAATTAGACGGATGTATATTTTTGAAATTTGTCCCTCGGATAAAATACCAAAAAACGAACCGCTTGCATGATGAAGTCCTCTTGTATTATTTCAGTTGGCAAGTCGCGTAGTTTTTGAATAATTTCGCAAATTCCGGAACATTCGGAGATTTGTTCGGGAGTACTTATCGAAGATTTCAACAGGATTAGTCCAACTCGAAACAATACTTTAACACCTACGAAAGTTATGAAATCAATGGCACCTAAGGTTCATATGTATTAAAGGTGAAATTGGATTGATTGAGGGCATTGCTAAAGCGGTGTTAACACATGCACTAAAGGTATTTACTAAGTATAGATGAGGCCTGAATTGAAAGCGATAAAGGCGACTGAAATTGAGGTTAATACGGATTCGTACGCAGTAAATGCTGGGTTCGGGGCGGGAAACCTTCGCAGAAGAACATGTCCCACACGCGAAGCACGGCGTTCCAGGACAGCGTCCTCGTGTACACGCACATGAACCAGTCAATCATGAACACCGTCGGTTCGACGCCGTGACGAGACAGATGACGATGAGTCACCGGAGAACTGCGTTTCAATAAAGCCATCAGGATGTCACCGTCCATCTTCAGTTGCCTCTGTAAGGCGGATAGGCGGGTGATAGAGGACAGGTGTAGTAAGGTGTAGCCAGGGTTAAGTATGCGTAGACAGGTGTAGCCAGGGTTAAGTATGCGTAGGCAGGTATAGGCAGGTGTAGTTAGGTTTAAGTTTGTGTAGGCAGGTTTAAGATTGTGTAGGAAGGTTTAAGATTGTGTAGGCAGGTTTAAGTTTGTGTAGGCAGGTTTAAGTATGTGTAGTTAGGTTTAAGATTGTGTAGGCAGGTTTAAGTTTGTGTAGGCAGGTTTAAGATTGTGTAGGCAGGTTTAAGTTTGTGTAGGAAGGTTTAAGATTGTGTAGGCAGGTTTAAGTTTGTGTAGGCAGGTTTAAGATTGTGTAGGCAGGTTAAAGTTGGTATAGGCAGGTTCAAGTTTGTGTAGGCAGGTTTAAGATTGTGTAGGCAGGTTTAAGTTTGTGTAGGCAGGTTTAAGATTGTGTAGGCAGGTTAAAGTTGGTATAGGCAGGTTCAAGTTTGTGTAGGCAGGTTTAAGATTGTGTAGGCAGGTTTAAGTTTGTGTAGGCAGGTTTAAGTTTGTGTATGTAGATGTAATAAGGTTTAAGTATGTGTAGGCAGGTTTAGGCAAGTTTAAATATGTGGTCAGGTGTAGGCAGGTTTAGTAAGGTTTAAGATTGTGTAGGAAGGTTTAAGTTTGTGTAGGCAGGATTAAGTTTGTGTAGGCAGGTATAGGTAGGTTTAGGAAGGTATAGGTAGGTTTAGGCAGGTATATGTAGGTTTAGGAAGGTATAGGTAGGTTTAGGCAGGTATAGGCAGTAGTAGTAAGGTTTAAGTATATGTAGGCAGGTTTAAATGACAGCTGCTGCAGAGAAATTATTAATATTTAGTAATAATGCATTCTATTAATATATTTCATATGTAGATAAGATCATATAAAATAGATAAATTAATAATTAATAAATAATATAGAAAATGGCTGGTAATTTACACTTATCTAGTACATATTAAATCATTAATAACTAGTGATATAATGGGTTCTACACATCTCTAATAACTAGTGATATAAATGGATCTATATAATATTTTAACGAGATGAGTATTTATCTGATATGGAATTTTGAAAATAAAATTGAGATTTCAATTAACATTTCTCTACACAAAATTAGAATTTTAAAAATTATGTTAAAGTTAATTTACTAGATTTGGATTTTTTACCATTGAGATAATTAATTGTTTTAATTGAGTGTGATTATATCTTATGAAATAATGCATTATTAAAATAAACATACTTGAAGAGATTATTTTTATTATTATTTACAAATTTGAAATTGTTCAGGATATTATTTCAATATTTGAATATATATCTAGATAATAAGAATTACTGTTAATTTAAAATCCCAGATTATTAATAATTATATAATATAATAATCTGGGAAATCCATCAATTTAATTTTAATATTATAGGAAAATGAATTAGTATCTTACAATAATAGAAGAATATAGCAAACATAATTATATTTATAAAAACTTACAGAAAGATAAGAACTAAATAAACTGCACAGTTATTTATATTAACAAGTATTCAAGAAAGTTTTGCTATTCCACCCTGCAAAATCTCATTTGAATATACAAAATAGTAATTATTTTATTACTATATTAATATTTATTATTAATTCTGATGAGCATCTAATTAATATTTTCGAATAACTAATATATAAAGAGAATTAAAATAATTTGTAAATTATTATCAAGGTAAACTTAAGATATATAACTAGTATTGTTAAATACGTATGTAGAGTTATAAATTGTAATTCAACACTGCACAATGTAATGTATATTATAATGCATAATGTATATTATACATCCCATTATTTAAATGTATTACTCGCTTTTAATATTAACATTATATTATCCAAGATAACAAGTTTGCCACTCGTTTATCTTTTCTATGCCATTAGTAAGATATGCGTAATTGATACTCGGAAGATAATAAAAAGTATTTTTAAAACTATAATTGTGTAGAAAATGTTAGGCAAAAGCCTAACATTTTTATAAATTATGATAAATGTCTCTCAACTGGTTATCTTGGTAATTATAATATATATATGCATGACAAAAATTATAGTTTATGTTCAATTTATTAAATAAATTAAAATATTCAATTAGCTTTATATACAATTTTTAAATTAAATTTACTTCTTAATAATTAATAACTAATATTCACATATATAACACTAATATATTATTATTAATAAGTAATTGCATGAATAATTTCGAGGAATATTTGGTCCTATAGTATAGTCAATTAGTTACAAGATTTTATAATAAAGCCTTAATTTATTAATTAAATATAAAAAACTTGTAATATGAAGAATATATTCTTAGTTGTGAATGTAAAATTAAAATCAATAAATAAAATATCTTTTACGCTAATTTTATAGGAATTTATAATTTTAATAACTAACTTTTATTTTAATATTTATAAATATATATTAAATTAATTATAATATATATATATATATATATATATATATGTGTACTTTTTAGTAAATGTAAATATTCTTGTTAATAAATTTGTTATTCATGTTTTTATTTGATTAATAACAATTTTAACATCTATTTTTAAAGGTAAAAAACATTATGAAATTCCAATTGGGTTTCATTTGCATCACCAGGTCTGCATACATCTAGTATATAGCAAGCTATTGTAAATCTGGCTAAAGAACCCATATCGAGTATATAGTTAATTATTTACATGTCAGTTGCCATATGACATTAACTGAAAACGAGTGCACAATCTCTTCTCATTATAGAAATATCAAAATGGCATATTTCTCACAAGTATATTATAGATTTACATTTTCATGCTTTATTCATGATATATCTCGTGTTGTGTGTGTGTGTGTGTGTGTGTGTGTGTGTGTGTGTGTGTGTGTGTGTGTGTTTATGTGTGCGTGTGTGTTGGTGTGGGTGTTTATGTGTGTATGTGTGTCTGTTTATGTATGTGTCTGTGTGTGTGTGTGTCTGTGTATGTGTATGTGTGTGTGCGAGTGTGTGTGTATTGGTGCGTGTGTGTGTATGTGTGTAAGATATATTTAGACATATATTTCGAAGTAAATTTGTTAATCAAACGAGTATATAAGAAAATAAATAGCGATTATGAAGAAATAAGTAAATGCAAAGATTCTATTATCGTTGAAAGAAAGTTTGACATGAATAAGTAGAATGAATATGATTGATGTCTAGACAAGTGTAAGTAGAAAGGAGAGTATTGCGGTAGTGTAAAAGAGTGAGCAAGTGTTCACAAGTGAGAAAGTGTTCACAAGTGAGAAAGTGTTCACAAGTGAGAAAGTGTTCACAATTGAGAAAGTGTTCACAAGTGAGAAAGTGTTCACAAGTGTATGTGTGTGTAAACGCGTGTGTATGGCGTATATTAAGCTAAATGTAATATAAATGACATAATTATGCATGATATAATAATAATGTAAAAGATATAATAATAGTTAATTACCAGAATCTCTCAATTAATAGATTTTATAAAGTAAAATATTAATAATATTACTAATTATTATTTAAGTAATCTAAAGATGTAACTGCCCCTAATTCCCTGATAATCTAATTATTTCTGACTATTAACCACTATTCCTTTAACTACTTACCCACCTCTCTACAGCCAACACCGGGGCTCACTACACCGGGGCTCACTACCACCCCCCTACCACAGCGGCTCACTACCACTACCCTCTACAGGGACTCACTACCACCCCCCTACACCGGGGCTCACTACATCCCCCCTACACCGGGGCTCACTACCACCCCCTACACCGGGGCTCACTACCACCCCCTACACCGGGGCTCAATACCACCCCCCTACACCGGGGCTCACTACCACCCCCTACACCGGGGCTCACTACCACCCCCCTACACCGGGGCTCACTACACCGGGGCTCACTACCACCCCCTACACCGGGACTCACTACCACCCCCATACACCGGGGCTCAATACCACCCCCCTACACCGGGGCTCACTACCACCCCCTACACCGGGGCTCACTACCACCCCCTACACCGGGGCTCAATACCACCCCCCTACACCGGGGCTCACTACCACTCCCCTACACCGGGGCTCAATACCACCCCCTACACCGGGGCTCAATACCACCCCCCTACACCGGGGCTCACTACCACTCCCCTACACCGGGGCTCAATACCACCCCCTACACCGGGGCTCAATACCACCCCCCTACACCGGGGCTCACTACCACCCCCTACACCGGGGCTCACTACCACTCCCCTACCACCGGGGCTCACTACCACCCCCTACACCGGGGCTCACTACCACCCCCTACACCGGGACTCACTACCACCCCCATACACCGGGGCTCAATACCACCCCCCTACACCGGGGCTCAATACCACCCCCCTACACCGGGGCTCACTACCACTCCCCTACACCGGGGCTCAATACCACCCCCTACACCGGGGCTCAATACCACCCCCCTACACCGGGGCTCACTACCACCCCCTACACCGGGGCTCACTACCACCCCCCTACCACCGCGGCTCACTACCACTCCCCTACACCGGGGCTTACTACCACCCCCTACACCGGGACTCACTACACCGGGGCTCACTACCACTCCCCTACACCGGGGCTCACTACACCGGGGCTCACTACCACTACCCTCTACAGGGGCTCGCTACCACCCCCCTACACCGGGACTCACTACACCGGGGCTCACTACCACCCCCCTACACCGGGGCTCACTACCACCCCCTACACCGGGGCTCAATACCACTCCCCTACACCGGGGCTCACTACCACCCCCTACACCGGGGCTCACTACCACCCCCCTACCACCGCGGCTCACTACCACTCCCCTACACCGGGGCTCACTACCACCCCCTACACCGGGACTCACTACACCGGGGCTCACTACCACTCCCCTACACCGGGGCTCACTACACCGGGGCTCACTACCACTACCCTCTACAGGGGCTCGCTACCACCCCCCTACACCGGGACTCACTACACCGGGGCTCACTACCACCCCCCTACACCGGGGCTCACTACCACCCCCTACACCGGGGCTCAATACCACTCCCCTACACCGGGGCTCACTACCACCCCCTACACCGGGGCTCACTACCACCCCCTACACCGGGGCTCACTACCACCCCCTACACCGGGGCTCACTACCACCCCCTACACCGGGGCTCACTACCACCCCCTACACCGGGGCTCACTACCACCCCCTACACCGGGGCTCACTACCACTCCCCTACACCGGGGCTCACTACCACCCCCCTACACCGGGGCTCACTACCACCCCCTACACCGGGGCTCAATACCACCCCCTACACCGGGGCTCACTACCACCCCCTACACCGGGGCTCACTACCACCCCCTACACCGGGACTCACTACACCGGGGCTCACTACCACTCCCCTACACCGGGGCTCACTACACCGGGGCTCACTACCACTACCCTCTACAGGGGCTCGCTACCACCCCCCTACACCGGGACTCACTACACCGGGGCTCACTACCACCCCCCTACACCGGGGCTCACTACCACCCCCTACACCGGGGCTCAATACCACCCCCCTACACCGGGGCTCACTACCACTCCCCTACACCGGGGCTCACTACCACCCCCTACACCGGGGCTCACTACCACCCCCTACACCGGGGCTCACTACCACCCCCTACACCGGGGCTCACTACCACCCCCTACACCGGGGCTCACTACCACCCCCTACACCGGGGCTCACTACCACCCCCTACACCGGGGCTCAATACCACCCCCCTACACCGGGGCTCACTACCACTCCCCTACAGCGGGGCTCACTACCACTACCCTACACCGGGGCTCACTACCACCCCCTACACCGGGGCTCACTACCACCCCCTACACCGGGGCTCAATACCACCCCCCTACACCGGGGCTCACTACCACTCCCCTACACCGGGGCTCACTACCACCCCCCTACACCGGGGCTCACTACCACCCCCTACACCGGGGCTCACTACCACCCCTCTACACCGGGGCTCACTACACCGGGGCTCACTACCACCCCCTACACTAACGCCCCACAAACCATGCCTTCGTTGAAATAGCCCGGGATGTAGTTCTCACAAACGTTCACCAAACACCAGAAAGCGTGTTCGGCCGGCATGTGCATGAGAAGTAGGGCTGCGATAGGGGCTTGACCTTGACAAAACCCTATATCAGGGTTGTGTATCGAGAATGCCTTCAACACCCGAAATAGGTCGTTTTGACTGGAGGAGGGGAAGGGTATACGCTGTTAGTAGTGATGTAATAGCAGTTAGTAATAGCAGTTAGTAGTGGTGTAGTAGGAGTTAGTAGTGTTGTAGTAGCAGTTAGTAGTGGTGTAGTAGCAGTTAGTAGTGGTGTAGTAGGAGTTAGTAGTGTTGTAGTAGCAGTTAGTAGTGATGTAATATGAGTTAGTAGTGATGTAATAGGAGTTAGTAGTGATGTAATAGGAGTTAGTAGTGATGTAATAGGAGTTAGTAGTGATGTAATAGGAGTTAGTAGTGATATATTAGGAGTTAGTAGTGATGTAATAGGAGTTAGTAGTGATGTAATAGCAGTTAGTAGTGATGTAATAGGAGTTAGTAGTGATGTAATAGGAGTTAGTAGTGATGTAATAGGAGTTAGTAGTGGTGTAGTAGGAGTTAGTAGTGATGTAATAGCAGTAATAGTGATGTAACAGGAGTTAGTAGTGATGTAATAGGAGTTAGTAGTGATGTAATAGGAGTTAGTAGTGATGTAATAGCAGTTAGTAGTGATGTAATAGGAGTTAGTAGTGATGTAATAGGAGTTAGTAGTGATGTAATAGGAGTTAGTAGTGGTGTAGTAGGAGTTAGTAGTGATGTAATAGCAGTAATAGTGATGTAACAGGAGTTAGTAGTGATGTAATAGGAGTTAGTAGTGATGTAATAGGAGTTAGTAGTGATGTAATAGCAGTTAGTAGTGATGTAATAGGAGTTAGTAGTGATGTAATAGGAGTTAGTAGTGATGTAACAGGAGTTAGTAGTGGTGTAGTAGGAGTTAGTAGTGATGTAATAGCAGTAATAGTGATGTAACAGGAGTTAGTAGTGATGTAATAGGAGTTAGTAGTGATGTAATAGGAGTTAGTAGTGATCTAATAGGAGTTAGTAGTGATGTAATAGGAGTTAGTAGTGAAGTAGTAGGAGTTAGTAGTGATGTAATAGGAGTTAGTAGTGATGTAGTAGGAGTTAGTAGTGATGTAATAGGCGTTAGTAGTGATGTAGTAGCAGTTAGTAGTGATGTAATAGGAGTTAGTAGTGATGTAATAGGAGTTAGTAGTGATGTAGTAGCAGTTAGTAGTGATGTAATAGGAGTTAGTAGTGATGTAATAGGAGTTAGTAGTGATGTAGTAGCAGTTAGTAGTGATGTAGTAGCAGTTAGTAGTGATGTAGTAGGAGTTAGTAGTGATGTAGTAGGAGTTAGTAGTGATGTAATAGGAGTTAGTAGTGATGTAATAGGAGTTAGGTGTGATGTAATAGGAGTTAGTAGTGTTGTAGTAGCAGTTAGTAGTGATGTAATAGGAGTTAGTAGTGATGTAATAGGAGTTAGTAGTGATGTAATAGCAGTTAGTAGTGGTGTAGTAGCAGTTAGTAGTGATGTAATAGGAGTTAGTAGTGAAGTAATATGAGTTAGTAGTGATGTAGTAGCAGTTAGTAATTATGTAATAGGAGTTAGTAGTGATGTAATAGGAGTTAGTAGTGATGTAGTAGGAGTTAGTAGTGATGTAGTAGCAGTTAGTAGTGATGTAATAGGAGTTAGTAGTGATGTAATAGGAGTTAGTAGTGATGTAATAGGAGTTAGTAGTGATGTAGTGATGTAGTAGGAGTTAGTAGTGATGTAATAGGAGTTAGTAGTAATGTAATAGGAGTTAGTAGTGATGTAGTAGGAGTTAGTAGTGATGTAGTAGGAGTTAGTAGTGATGTAATAGCAGTTAGTAGTGATGTAGTAGGAGTTAGTAGTGATGTAAAAGGAGTTAGTAATGATGTAATAGGAGTTAGTAGTGATGTAATAGTAATTAGTAGTGATGTAGTAGGATTTAGTAGTGATGTAATAGGAGTTAGTAATGATTTAGTAGGAGTTAATCATGATTTGATAGGATAATATAGGATATAATATATTATGCATATGTAGGTTATAATATATTATGCAACATTGAAATAATTCATAATTTATAACGTTGTACAATGTATATGCAAATAGTACATTTTTTTTTATTTGTTAATAGATAATAGATACATTGCTTTATCGATAGTTCATATTATTTATATATCTATTGTTATTTATAGGATCATACTCATTGCGGAATAAAGACTTTTTGATCTTATCAGTGAAATTGAATATTATTTACTAACATTTTATTTATATAATAAAAAGATGTATTTATGTAACCCTTGATACATTTAAAGATCTTTGCGAACATTAAAGGAAAAATTCTCACAAATTAGTTTATGTTCTAAATAGTTTACTGTTACTTTGTTTATCGAGTCACATTAGTGAAAGTAGATATTATATAATAATATTGTAAATTCATTTATGAATGGATGTTACAAAACTATTACATCATCCTGCTTGCTGGTATATATGGATATATTTAATTAGGATATATCAAATATTTGTACATATAATTTGCATATTATAGGAGATTTAATCACAAATTAGTGGAAATAGAATATATATTGATTATTTACATCCGATATAATAAATAAAATTTAATTTAATAAATAAAAATTAAATTAAATTAAATAAAAATATGATATAAAAAATAATATACAATTCATTTAAAAATTAATTAAATTTTTAACTCAAAATATTATCAATAGTATTATATAATAATACATTGAAAAGATAACCATTGTTGATATTTGTTTATTGTCTCACATAATTTATACTGCTGCATAATTTATATTGCTATACAATTTATATGGGGGCATGAACTAGGCTATTTTAAAAATAATATATCAAAAATAATCAGATGGAATTATAAATATTTAATTTAAGATTTAAATAAAATCCAGAATAATTATAATACTACTTTATTTCAATTTTACACTTAATCTTAGAAACTAACATATCCCATTATAAAGATAGATATATTTTATTATTAATTTACATATATTTAATACTAATTCTGGATTAAATCAATACAGGTACATAGTAATATATTTAATATATTTGTTAAGTATTAATTAACTATTTAGTTATTGAATTTAATATAATCTATATCTTTAACAACTTTTATAATATTCTAAATACATAAAATAAATACATACAAAATATAAACGATATCAAAAATTATATAACTAATATTTATCTATTTATTTAATAAATAGACAAATATTAAATAACTATTGAAATTTATAAAATATGAAGAATGGATATCTTAAAGTAAATTTTGTAAAAACAGTAACAATATGATCAATTATATTTTACATTTGTACATATGCAAAGTTTATATTATATGAAAAATGTGTATCACTTATGTATACCTATATTATACACTATTTATATAGATTTTACACAATATGGGTGTAATGTAAAGAAGAAGCAGATTTATTTACTAGTTAATTATTAGCCTGAT
>OZ038313.1:21161522-21191522 GCA_964035775.1 Osedax frankpressi
GAGGGAGGGAGGGAGGGAGGGAGGGAGGGAGGGAGGGAGGGAGGGAGGGAGGGAGGGAGGGAGGGATAACACATATAGATATGCAGATGCCAATTGTAATACATAACAATAATGTCCATGCATTATTTTATCATATAATATATGCAAGAGGTTATTGGATTTGTGAATATAAGGGTATAACTATACTTACATTGTATATATATAAAAACTATGATGTATATTATTAATCATATTTATTCAATGATTCATATTACGTATTAATCATAATTGTTTGCTTCAGTGATAAGGATATATAATTAATACTCCATTCTATTCTGAATACACCATTCTGAATTCATTCAAACAATAATAGAAAACTAAATAATAATTCCTTATGCATTTTAATGTATAATAAAAGATTAAATTTGATACGGAAATATTGCATCCTCGCAAACTAAAAACTATAAACTTGAATTCAATAATCTCGGATGGATAATTTACATACCCATGTCCTCCCATCTTCTGGAACATCTCGTGGTTGGGAAACTGTCGATGCAGGTCCTTCTTGATATCGTCTATATGTTCTTTATTACCATCCTCGCGTAGATAGGCCTGTCGGGACGAAGACGTAATGGTGATATTGATAAATGTTACTATTGATTCTCTTTGGAAATGTAATTAATGCGGCATATAGTCTACATGGTTCCCCGTTTGTAAAATCATTATTTGCTAAACTAAGATATAGATCAGCGGCGTTGAAATATAAAAAATAAAGTTAATGATAGCTAATTAATTAGACCTCAAATTTGCCGGGATTTGCTGATAGTTTGTATTTACTTCCGCACAGGTATTGCCAAGCACGGGCTCGTAGAGAAGGCGGTATTCCCTTTCTGCACCTTTTTTTAACCTGAAAACAATTCACGCAATGATCATTCATAAATAAGAGTATTAATAACTCATTAGAAATCATTTTATATACACTATATATGATAGCTTGGATATTTATTATATTTCTATAAAGTTGTAGATAAATATATAATACATTATAATATATATATATCATTAATTACTGTTTCAAGTTCATGTTTTTTAAAAATCATTTAAAATAATCGAGTTATAAAAAAAAAATTTTATTCGCAATTATAATTTCAACTGATATCATTTTTGACAACTTATTTCAGAGAAAACCATTTTGAAGTTTTCGTTGATCGTCATCTCCCAGAATGAGAACATCTTGAGCCACTTGAGTTCGCGTTTGCGCAGCTGGTGCTGGGCAGTCTGCTCGTCGGAGTTGCGCAGTTCGGGGTCGGTGTACTGAGCGCTGCCGATCGTGAAACCGTGGCGATCGGTCTTCTGAAAGGTGAGTGGCGCCGGCGGAGATTGCATCCCGCAGCCAGCGGACGTCGTACCGGCCGTCGGGGGGACGCGCATCTCTTGATTGGTCGGGTCGGATAGAGCGGCGGCAGCCGCGGGGTCGGGTAGTCGGGAGAGGTCGAGGTTCAAACGAAGTGATGGTTCGCCGTCGCCGGCCATTTTCTCGTCTGCAATCCCATCGCCGGGCATTCTTTCATTCATCATCGCTGCTGAGGTAAGGCTCAATCGTGACGTAAGTGTGATACTTACATAATATAAAAATTAACCACATTTTTAATATGATTAATTAACAAATGGATGCTTAGGAAATAAAGTGTAATGTAATACCGTATTAATAGGATTATAAAATGTTGTAAATATAATATTTTATATTAATATACTTTGTTATCTGTTAAAGATTATATTATCAGATATGCAATCTAATATAATTTATATTAATTAAATATATAATATATGTAATAGAAGAGTATACTTACTAATTATATGTATATATATATCTTGCAAATAAATATGAAACACAAATAAGAACTAAAATATAAAATATATATATATATATATATTCATTACTGCAATTTATAAATTGCATTAAACTAGTTCAAAATTCTAATTATAAATCAGCTGTCAACTGATGAATCTTAAGATGTGTAATGCATGTAGTTAAATATAAATGATTAATTTCATATAATTAAATTATATACTGTAAACACTAAGAAAATCTACCACAATATGTAGCAGAAAAGCACATTTATTTTATTAGTTCCTTTTTTTTTATAACGATTATATGATTAAAAATAAATGTTATTCATTTAATACACATACACATTTATATAATTAAACATATTTTATACTAATGTTATAATAATAAATACACTTAATTACAAGGATTACAACACATTACAACACTTAAGGGTATTATTTTAAATTAATATATAGTAATTTTTACTATATATTAAAGGTGGTGTTTACCATAGTTAATTTCACCGATATATGCCGGATTCATATTTAATATTAAAATACAATAGCATGAGTACAAATATAATAATATACATAATAATTTACTTAATTATAAATTATATAATTATTTTATATTATATTATATATAATACTAACTTTCTACATAAATAATCAAAGAATATATATATTACCATGTTATATTTGAAATAATCCCATAGTAATTATATATGAATGATATAATGATCCGAATTAAAGTAAAGAAATACTCGAAGTATAATAGATTATTGTAATAATAATAAATATACTTTAAATACTTATCTTCCCGAATTCCGGAAGTTTATAAAGTTATAAAAATAATATTGAGTTTTTTTTAGAAAAATACAATAAAACCACTGTATATTAATTATTCAGTATATTTTGTAATGTTTTTATTTTTAAAAAGAATAAATTTATAAATTAATTATTATATTTATTAACAATTATACGCGTAATATAGATATATATTTAGAATTTTCCAACAGGTGCTATTTTTTATAAATGTATTCATACTTTAGAAAATATAGTGCATTAAAATGTAATACATTTTTTTTAAATGCTTATATATATAATAATTTTTTTACGATAATTTTATTTAAACCTTTAAATAAATATTTATGAATGTATTTTATAAACGATAAATAAATCATTTGTATTATTTTTTTTGTTTACATTAAAGTAGTACACCCTCCTCCATATTGTTATTACGGGCGAGGGCACCAATTAATCTATAAATTTATTATACATTTTTTATGGTTTAATTAGTGATCTGTTCTATTCTCTGTTTTTATACTCAGCTTAGAAATATACAGGCATCGCTAAAATTGTATAAAACAAGTTTGTTACTGTTTATGTTACTGTTAAAGTTGTATTATTGTTTTGTTATCACAACTTAATGTTTCTATTCATTAAATTGATATATTTTTGCGACTCATCTTTTAGAAGTTAATACGTGATTTTTTATTAACTATCCAATCATGAGTAACCGTAGAATGAATCAAAATTCTACTGAAATTTCAAATATCCAGAATCGTCAATCTCTAAGGTATACATTTAACTAAATATAATATCTATTTGCGATATTAAATTAATATTATATTTAATATATAATATACTTATCATTACGTATTATATATTTAATCATATATATATATATATATATATATATATATATATGAGGGTCACTATCTATTATTTAATATTTATCTAAATTTAATACCAATAGATAATTAAATTTAAATATTAAAACAAATATTTAAATAATTTTTACTTTTAGAAATAATGGAGTCGTTGATGAATCCATTGCCGTTTGTATAATAAATGATTATTTAATAATGTATTTATTTTATGTAAATATGTAAATATAAATATTTTATAAATACATATTATTTTATAAATATTTTAATTAATACAATTATTTTAAATTAGCAGAAAGAATGTATATAAATGTAATATATATATTTAATATTTAGACAAAAGGCATTTACAACAATCCAAGAATCATGCATACCACGACGTGCATGGTAGGCTGTAATGTAAATTTGATATTAAAAAATGGAGAGATATACGAAGGCATATTTTCGACAATATCTCCGGAGGTTAAAATAAATTTAATACAAAATAGTTATTTTTAAAATATCAAAATTTTTCCATATTATTTACATACAATATTATGTAATAGTTGGATATTTGTTTGGAGTATGCAAAACGACTTGATGTACAGATTAAAAATCCAGATGCACATTGCATCACATTGGTGTTCAGTAATAAAGATATCGTTTGTGTTGAAGCTATCAATATCGACATGAATTATGCCATAGCTGGGGGTTAGTTTTCTCATACATTTAAATGTTCAACCGAGTTTGATATTCAAACTGCTGCAAATTTAATGGCTTTAGATGGTTTTACTGATTCGGCCATCAGCAAAACATCTGGTCAAACAAGTGGTCAAGAAAGAGAATTACAACCTTGGCATGGAGATGTTGATGATGATACCCTAGAAAGTTTGTATAACAACTAATATGCCCTAGCTATATTTGATGTGAAAATAATATGAATCCCTACTATTTTATTAATTGTATGCTATTTTATAGATAGCGTATCTATTGATGAATTAGCAACTTCCAAAAAGGTTATTTAGTGATTATTATTCAAATTTTAATACGTTTCAACAATATTTGTGCTATTGCTGTGCATATTATACCTTGTATGCCCATACTCAGAATGGATGGGATGCGAATGAAATGTTTAACACAAACAGTAAAAAGTTCAACGTGAAATCCGATTATAATCCTGACATGCTTCAGTACACGTTTGTAGGGATATATACAATACTCGATTATTGAAGATAAGAGATAAGTATATTTATATTTGCTTATCAGATAGATAATATAGTATTTAATAGTTCAGAGTCCAATAAAAAAGCACTAAATTATAATTCTATATGAAATTTTAACCAATATTTGAATCCTAATAAGTTGTATATTATTTATCGGTGACATTTCCTGCAGTATGTATTAGGAAACTGTAAAGATAAATCTTGATTACGTTTACGATTAACATTCGATTACTATTATTCTCAGGACGAAGCTGGAGAAGGCGGACACCCCTGAATTTCGAGCTCGCGAGATGACCGCAGATATGCACGCCCGTTCCATCGAACAGAATGATTCCTACGTAAGGAATATTGCCCGAGAGAATGGCCATAAAGACTCTGTTGGTGACGAAGAGGCTCGCTACAGCTCCGTTGCTAGGAGTAATATCGATCCTAAGAAGTTAGTCATCCTATACTCCTGTCATAGCCTAACCGTTGTTATTTAGCTCGAGTATTGGTTCAATTAGACTAATTCTCATGTTCGTTAGCTACATTATTTTATTTAAATTTCTTTGTAAAATAGAATTATTCAAAATATTTAAATAAATATGTAACAATGTGTAGTAACAAATGTTATATAATTGAATCTTATTTTTAATTGTTGTATAATATTGTAGAATATTAATATATCATTAATACTTCTTTTTCGAAATAAATTAATATTCTTAATTAAATTAATATTATCAATAAACCGTAAAGATCAAGGTTATCACCCACAACGTTTTATTAATAATTTATCAATTATGCTTATTATAGTAAATTTGATAATAGTAATTATTTTTATGTGAAGTTCTAGATATAGCAATTAAATTCAATATTTAAAAGTTATCTGTATTGAATATAATAAGCGATATTTATTATATATGTAATCAAAAATGTTTATTTAATATAATATATAGGTATGTTCCACCGCAAAAAAGGAAGTCGAATGGGCAGTCTCATAAATCTTCAGATAGTAGGAGTCGATCAGATGAACCCAGCTCCACTCCTAATCGCGTGGACACCCCTCTCTCTCCCGTTGTTGTCGTTGAAGAATCACCCAAAGAGGTTGTTCAGACGGATTTTTCTGGTGATCCACCCACCTTACTACCAGAACAGAATAATAGTCCATTAGTGCGAGTTGCAAAGATGAAGGAATTAAAAAATTTCAAAGATAACTTTAAGGTGAATAATTACTTATTAAGGTCAAATATATAAAGTTATATTTATATAACTTTGAAACAAATATAAACAGTCTAATTATTAGTTATATCTTGTGACCATAATTTATAATTAATGTATGTTTAATAAATGGTTACATATATTTAATCTAGAATAAATGTTAATGCAACTTCTCCATTGTTTACAGCTATCCGGTGCTCAGAAGAAAGTTGAGCCGACTTCGTCATCTTCAACACCGTCTCTAGCGGCATCAGCGCCCGTTCAAACTCCCCCCGCCTGCCAACTAGGGAATGCCGCAGACGGAGTCGATTACAATAAACCTCCCGTGAGTTCCGCAACCGTTTCGGTCGCCAACTCCACTCCTAAAACACCCTCGCCCGTCGAAGACCCTCCAGTGCCGTCGAAACTTTCTCAGTCGGACACTTCGGAGTCAATTTCTCTAGCTTCCGACTCCACGGAGTTAGTACCTCCTTATTAATGATTGTCTAGCTTTGTTTCATTGTAATGTCTGGCGGTAAAATTAATGCTATCATAATATTGTTATACAGTTCAACTTTGAAAAAAATATAGATACAAATTAAAACTTATAAGTTGATATATAATTCTATTGGTTAAAGTTTAATTATTAATAGCTTTAATCAAACTTTTATCAAATTTATTACTATTTAAACAACATTCTCTTTTATTGTAACTTACCTTGTATATGTAATATTAGAAATAAAATCTTTCGATATACTATTAAAATTATGTTATTTTCATATATTTGTTTCCTATTTTTAATTATGAGATTAAATATAAACAATTAGTTTAATTATTATCATTATATAAGCATTAGTTATGGACTAGATAGTAATATCAATATTGAACAATTATAAATAATTATATCTATTAATATGTCATAATATCTATTGCTATGTTTTATTTTGCTCTCATATTTATATATGCAATCATTCGAAATCATCTTGAATTACATCTACTTGCAATTGTGTACATATTAATTTCAACTACATGTCAATATTTCGGGTGATAATGGGGGTAATCACATACTACTATAATATTACACATGGCAAAAGTGAAATTTCTTATCTCAAGGTATTTGCTTGCTATATTATTGACTTGATTATAGATATCACATACAATGCATTATTATTCATTGTATGAGTCATTTGTAAAATATGTCCAGAGCACAATGCATTAATTTCTGTGTAACTATTGAATTTATGAGATTGTAGGCCATTTACCTTGTGATTTTTAATAGAAGACTGAATTCAATTGTATAATGTTTAGATAATTGTTAATAGTAATATTTCATTCCGGGTTGTCTTTCACATTATTCACATTTTCTTTCACTCATTAATTATCCTTTACAAAATTTTGTAAATAGATATCACTCTTTGTATCAGAATAAATATCAATTTTAGTTATTCTTTACAAATTGTTGTATTTAGACATCACTCTCTGTATAAAGATGAATTTAAACTTCTAGTTATCCTACAATATATTGTGTTTAAATATAACTTTCTCTGTATCGAAGTTAATATAAATTCTATACAAATTTCTATTTACACTTCATTTTCTTAGCGTCAGATTGAATATCAACGCCAAGGTATTTGTACCCGAGTTTGCGACTCCCAAATCTGTCTCTAGTCAGGGTACGGTATCGGCCACGCCTCCTCTGCACCAGCAAGCTCCGCCCTCTCAACAATTACATCAACAGCCGCAAGTGCTGATGCAAAGAATGCAATCCAGTCCTCATCAACTCCATATGGCTCAAAGACCCCACGGCAACGTTTGTAGTGCATTACGTTACTCTCATATTATCTTAGTTCTTGTTTTATAAATGTACATTTCATATTAAAGGTAAACTCTAAACTGAAGGATAAATTTGTAGGAATCGTTTAATTATTCGCAAATTTAGCATCTGACTCGATCCTTTATTTCTAAACCTCGTTTATTCAGAGACCTCTTATACAATATTATGGCCGAGGAGTTGATTCTAGCAACATGTCTTATATGCAAATACCAAACATGCAACCTCAGCAAGGTTAGTCTCTAGTAGTTAGCTCAGTTTGCGGTTCGCTTATTAACCAATTAATCGTTTGAATGGCTTACTCGCAGCCTAACCCTTGACCCTTTCTCCCTCTACTGCAGCCATGAACAACCAGGTCCGACAATCGCAAATGAAAAGAGGTAAAACATCCGTATTTACAGCTTTTTAACCCTTTTCTCAGTAATCTAATGGTGTTTCATTGTGCTTATCAATCTCTTTCCGTATTTCTCTTGTGGCAAATGCATTTGATTAATGTTATTCTATCCCACGTCTAGTCATGGTATCTGCGGCGTCGGCTACCGGTCAACCATTGATGGCTACCTCCGGACCTAGCGGTCAGTCCAACAACGGACTACCATCCCAACAAGGTCCGCCTACCAATCCGCAGCAAGCTCAACAAGCCGCACCCCCTAACAACAATATGCCCAACGCGTTACCGCAGCAACCTCCCCACGCTGGTCCGTCACCCGTTCAACAAGATACATCCCATACCATGCCTGTGCAAGGTTTGCCCTCTATATAATCGACGTAGTGTAGTCCTGACCTTTAGTAGTCCCGCCCCCCACTTTAGTAGTACGCCCACTTCTGTCTAACCTCAGAACTTCTACACGCAGCAAACTACCAATTACTGTCCCAGAATATGACTCAATTTGTACACTCACATTCTGGTAAGTGAGAGTGAGAGTGAGTGAGAACGAGTATGTGTGAGTGAGTGAGTGAGCGAGAGAGAGTGAGTAAGCGAGCGAGAGAGAGTGAGTAAGCGAGTGAGAGTGAGTGAGTGAGTGAGTGAGTGAGTGAGCGAGTGAGTGAGTGAGCGAGTGAGTGAGTGAGTGAGAACGAGTATGTGTGAGTGAGTGAGTGAGCGAGAGAGAGTGAGTAAGCGAGCGAGAGAGAGTGAGTAAGCGAGTGAGAGTGAGTGAGTGAGCGAGTGAGAGTGAGTGAGTGAGTGAGTGAGTGAGCGAGTAAGTGAGTGAGTAAGTGAGTGAGTAAGTGAGTGAGTAAGCGAGTGAGTAAGTGAGTGAGTAAGCGAGTGAGTAAGTGAGTGAGAGCGAGTAAGTAAGTGAGTGAGAGTGAGTGAGTGAGTGAGAGTGAGTGAGTGAGTGAGTGAATGAATGAGTAAGTGAGTGAGTTGGTAGTTAACTAACTTATTAATGTGTGGTTGAGTGAGTGTGTGCGTGTGTGTATATGTTTATTCACGAAATCCAATTTTTACATTGTTCGAAGGTGAGTGTAAGTATTATTAACGAAATATAACAAAATTAATATAGTAAATAATATGTTTTTCAAAATAAATAAATAATCGAGATAATATTTGTGGTCATATGTGTAAGGAAGTTACGTGAGAGCGAATTACATGTGAGGGAGGTATGCAATGCACATTGTGTATATGGGAGAAATGTATAGGAGATATGTGTAGAGAAAATATGTCAGATATAAATGTTAAGTATATAAAGTTGGTAAGAAGTAAGTAGTAAAAGTGGTAATGTAAGTGAGTGAGAGCGAGAGCGAGTTAGTGAGAGTGAGTAAATGAGTGAGTGTGAGCGAGTAAGTAAGTGAGTGAGTAATGGAGAGTGAGTGAGTGAGTCAATGAGAGTTAGTGAGTGAGTGTGTGAGTGAGTGAGTGTGTGAGTGAGAGTGAGTGATATCACGATAACGTGAATTTACAGTAATGTTTGTTAAACGAAATGCTTAAGGAGAGGTGTAACCTTCGTTTGATTTACAGACAGTGAAAAAATATGTCTACTAGAATGGTCATAACTTTTTAAATTTATTATAAAATTACTAATTTTTTTCACAGATATCTACATAATTCCCATATCTATAGTAGTACTTTTTGTATTAATAATTAGACCTTTAGAAGACCAAAATAAATAAGTTTATATATTTATTTTTTAATTTATTTTAAAATCTACTTTTTTCACGTTTTTGCATTATAAGTGTATCTAAACAATTTAATCGTGTATTTTAAAGAAGGAACTTTTAATAAGAAATATATTATATACATATTCACAAAATTTCATGGACATTCATCAAAGTTTAAAAAAGTTATCATCTTTTAAAAAAAACTAATACAAATATTCTGAGATATAAGCTTCTAAAGTTTTTATATTAATTTATTTTAATTACAAGTTAAGAAATAAGATTATTATTACTTATTAAATATATAATATTATAATATGATATATACAAATAAAGTAAATTAGTAAGGAGAGTAGATAATAATACGTAAAAATAATATAAATGAGTAAATAATAGAAACAATATAAAAAAAATAGTTTTTAAATTATTGCAATTTTGCACTTCCAGCACCATAACTAGATGTAGCCCTTTCTACATTATCTTTATTCCTTTTTCTTAATCTTCTTGCCCCCGATAATCTCTTGGCGTCTGTGGATGATGCTCCAGCTGATACTAGGCTCATCTCTATACCAGCTGAACTAGAGTAAAGGTTTGTGTAGGCCTCCTACCCGAAATTGAAGGTTGTTACAGCTTTAGCTAACGCCAACCGTATAGTGGGCAGAGATACGAACTTTGTCTAGATAATAATATATTATTATATTATATATATATATATATATATATTATATATAAATGTATATATTACCTTGGAACACAAAGAGCATACAGTATTGTGGAGGCATTCATTGACATTCTGCGTTCCCATTTCTTTGCAGCTATCCAAAATATCTTTACTAGATTATTTCTGGTAAACTTTCTTTAAACTCTCTTTACATAAAGAGCTATCGTTGAATTTAATCTTGTTCCAATCTTTGAATGCGGGGGCATATGTGTACCTATGATTGAGTTTTTAAGTAATATATTTATGTATAGTTTATAAATAATATATAGGTACCTTCATCGAGAGCCTTCTTGAATATACACCAGTCTCCACACCATCCGTGATCATGCTTATCTTCAGTTGATGTAAAGTGTTTGAAAGCAGCCCATATCGTCTCATAAACATTATCAGATCTTATCTGATAATGTTTATGAGACGATAATATGATAATTATAATATGATATAATATTATCTATAATAATTATTATTCATAAATACTAACAGCTCCACCATAATACTGGCACAATTTCTTAATCACTTTGTCAGTAAACTGACCAGTTGAACGGTCTTCAGTCCTAACATTACGTGTAGCAAGAGCCGATACCTTACCGAGGTGATAGCCTGACCTCTTGTGCACATGATTAATGCACTCTTCCTTGCTGACCAAGTAAGGATGACCGTTCACCTTCGCATATGCTTTTCCATCACCATTGGAAAGTCTTCGTAGAATAACGGAGACCATACTTCTCTAAGGAGTGTGCCCAAATTAATTATACAGCGTGAACCTATTATTTATATCAAATGATTATAAATGATCAAACATATTATATAAGTATATTTACCTGCATGCCACCAGAATATCCGGTATATCCGGTTTTTACAACATTCAGCTTTGTGTTCCTCCTTCCAGTCATCAGCATTCTTGTTGCAACACATTTCTGCAATATAGAAAAATATATAGTTATTATATATTCACGACATTATTATTATTTATTAACATGACATTACATGCTCAATATCTCAAAGTTGTTTACAAGTCCAGTTTAATACTCTATTACAAAAGCTATGCCATACTTGGA
The DNA here is from genome assembly GCA_964035775.1 of Osedax frankpressi. NCBI lineage: Eukaryota > Metazoa > Annelida > Polychaeta > Sabellida > Siboglinidae > Osedax > Osedax frankpressi. Next base: position 21,173,090 of record OZ038313.1, read on the forward strand.
CTTGTAACCTCTTTTCATCCATGTATCATCGAACGAGACCATAATATCTTTTATAGTATTGCATGAGATGGGGTAGTTCACCTTACTTGCTAATACAACTCGAACTGCCTTTTGGCATATAGAGTTAGCTATCTGTATACAAATTAAATTTATGATTAAATTTAAATTCAATAATTATATTATAATAATTATTACCTCAAGTGCATCTGTTGCAAGAAATTTGGTGATCTTTTGAAAAGATACATGGCTCAATGCCGACAATCACAAATTTCTCAGCAAAGAGTGCAATACCTTGCAGTTGATACCATTATTATGAGCCGCTTTCACTGACTGTACATTATATAAGAATGGAGAATGGTTATTATCACTGAGTCGTCTCTGCGTCCACGTAGTGAGAAGTTCACCACTCGCTGGTCCCGTAGGTTGTCGCAGTGTTTATACTTAATGTACCTTCTTGCTTACATCTGAAGCAAACCAGCACAGCAAACAACCTTTGGAAACATACTGCTCCTATGAGTCAGTTTCTTCCTTCCTGATAGAGAATGCCATCGTCATCACTTGATGTTATATCAAACATATTTAATTTTCTTTCACTAGTGCTTCAGTGTTGATATCTTTGTCTGATCTAGAAAATAAATTACTTATAATAATATCATTTATAAACTAATAATAATTATATATTTATTTAGTGTTTAGTAAATATATTTTTTTAGTTCTCGATAATATAAAAATATAAATAAATACAACTTTCTCAAATTTTTATAATTATTTTATGCACGTAATATGATTATTACTAATAAATTATTGACTTATTTAGTGTGTTTTCATATACTACAATTAGTTATAACAAATATATAATAACACACTTATTGTAAAATATTAATGTCAAACAAAATTTCATATAGTTGAAATCAATTTATTTACATCCTAGAAAAACTATTATTAAATTACATATTTATACATTTTGCTAACTATATTATAGTTTAATAAATTGTGTACTTACCTTTTGCTGGCGTATATTCTTTATAGGTTTATTAGGTGGAGACAATGATGAGAATTCGAGTGTAAATTAAAATTAAACTTGACAGGTGAAAATTTCAATACAAAAGAAAGCATTTACATTCGAATAAAATGCTTTCGTTTCATTGGTTTTACACATTAGTGCCACCTATAGAATACAAACAAAGTTATTATCTGTGCAATGTTTTTAAAATTTTGTAAATTGCAAATATATTAGTAAACGAAAACATAAAATAATAAACATTATTTTTTAACAGGTATATTTTTAAAATACATATTTGATTCACTTGTTACTTTTATAAAACAAGTTGTACATCATTTTGAAGATAATTCAGTAAATTTTAGCATTTTATTACTAAAATATTTTGTAAAAAAATTAAAAACGAAGGTTACGCCGTCCCTCAACAATGATCATAAATATCTAAATGTAATTAAGTTTTTAATGTAATTAAGTTTTTAAAGTAATTAAGTTTTTAATGTAATTAAGTATTTAAAAGTAATTGAAATCCCTGTTTAATAACTAACACATTGCAATATCTAACATTCCTACATTTGTGGAGATCTGCGGTTTTTTTGAGCATTTTTAAACCTAATCTCTTAACCTCATACAGCCGCTGCTTCACAAGCTGCTTCCAATCAAATTCCTCAAATGGCAAATCAGTCGATGAGTATGATGCAGAATCCTATTATACCTCCCCCTAATACCTCTATCCCCCCTCATCCCTACCAATACTTCCAGCCAGCCCCTCACGTTAATATCAAAATAGTCGAATACAATTAGATTAAAGAAATACAAATTATAAATCATATATATTATAATATTCATTTGTGATTACTATGAAAGAGTAATCAGTAAATAAAATGATTTGTTTAACTGTAAATAATGTAAAAATCATATCAGCGAAAGTTAAAATTTCTCCTTATGATGATAATCATTTAGATGTTACCTCAACTTTATCCTACTTTTATTGTACGTTTATATAGTTAGTAGTGTACATTAGTAGTGTACATTAGTAGTGTACTTTAGTGCAATTTCTCTTTGGTGTAACAACGGTGACATTTGTGCAGATAATGATGCCACGATGCTATACGCCTATATTGAATGGTGGTCAGCAAATGATTGTACCCAGCCCGGAGATGTACCTTTCTGCTCAACAGCCTCAACAGGTGCCACCCCCTCCAAATAACAATGGTATGTACAGTTCCTTCCCTATTATACTGAGATTTCAAGAGTCGTAGTATTTTTTATTGTTTATTTTAATTGTATTTCTCTATTATATAATAATAGTTTTATTGTCATAAATAACAATAATAATAACCATAAATACAAACAATTTTATATATTAATAAGTTGCCACTTGCAGGACCGAACATACCTTCCCAAACTCCAACTCCCGGTACAAACCAAAACCAAATGAATAATGGTCAAATTGCATATCAACACCAGGTTAATAATGCAATAATTTACATTCAACTCATAGTTCATCATTAGGGATATTCTTAAAAAAAGAATTCTGAAGATTTAATTTCAAAACAATAGAATACTAATAATATATATTTGGGGTAAAATAACGCTCCGATTACAGATGTCTGGGAATATAGCTCCCACTCCAACTTCTCCGCAAACCTTGTATCCCCATTATGGACAAAACAATTTCCTCATCGCTAATACTCAGGCAAATATGATGCCTCAGATTGGACAACAGGTAACCATCTCATTTGTTTGGTTTACAATTCTTTAATGTATTATTTTCATTAAATTAAATATTGTTAAATTGTAGATAAGTATGATGCAGCTTCACGGATATCCCCAGGTTCCACCTCCCCCGCCCCCACAACAGCAAGGAGCCACGCCCCCAATTATGCCACCTTACAGTTTGTGATGCGCAATAAATATCCGCAATTAACAAGATTTTTGATATTCAATTTCATGATAAATTATCAATACATCAATACTGGATTAAAATTCTATTTTATTTATCAATTTTAAGATTATTTTTATCAAATTCAACGTTTTTAACTAATTGCAGATGTTCAGCAAATGTTCCACGTCCCAGGTATGGCCCAACAACCTCCTCAACCAACGCAACAATAAAAGACAATATCCTAGATTTTAACATTGACTTCCTTCCTTGAACCATTGACATTTTCTGTAAGAATCAACCGTTTCATCAATACAATAAACAAAGTTACTCCCTGAACACAAGCTTTGCTCAACCCTGGACTGCAACATACTTTTGTTTTTCACAAACCGACTAGGAACTCTAATAAATGACATAATAACAATATAATCTTCATTTAGTAATTGTTATGAATTGTTATGCATTGTTATACAATGTTAGTAATATTAATATCACCAGATCTAGTTGTATTTCAGATAGAGAATCTTAATTAATAATAGAACAGTCTATCTTTCCAGTGTGCCAATTATAATTTTTCAGTAAATTTATATATAGGTATACTAACAATGAAATACTATTCCATTATGATATTAATGATTATTATTTATTTATAAATAATAATATCAAGGCATTATTTCATATCAGAAATAGGTTCATAGAATCCCAATAATATATACACATGTATTTAAGTGAGATACAGGATATAATAATGGATAATTAGATATATAATAAGTAATAATCTAACAAATGTGTTGGAAGGTTTAGATTATCTGTATTTGATTTTACAAAGTTGAAAACAATAAACGATTATATAACTAAAGATTACCTAAGAGTGGATATAACCACATATTTATATATAGTAAATTGAAAATATATAGATTTAACATAATATATTTATAATTTTCCGAAAATCAAAAATCTTGGATATAACCAAAGATTATCTGAGCTTGTATATAATCTTACATATAATAATAACACTTATATAACTAAATATTACCCGATCTTGCATATTCATAGATATAGCTACATAATACTAGATCTTATTAGCAAAGATTTTCCAGATTTGAGTAATATTGGCTTTAATGTATCTGAGTAATGAGGATACATATCATATCGGCATATAATTTAAAATGATTGAAGGTGAATTTAGGTATTAATATGGAAACGAACTATTAGAACATGTATATTTTACATATATATGTATTGTAGAGAACATATTATATCTAGCTATAGGTAATTGAATATTTTGAAATTTTATTTTCATTTATTTCTAATATAACATAAATAACCATACACGAAACAAGTAATGGCTTTATCTATTTTCGGCCGTTCACACCTGCAAGATATTGTACTATTTGCAATGGAAATGTCCGCGGTAGGTTTTGTGGATCCAAATGTTGCACAGTTTGCAGATATTTCGATGGAATTGCTGATACGCGGAAGAGGAAGTCATTGACATGTTTTAAGATATAATTGTATATGTAATATTCGATATATATATATAATTAAAATATGTTGCAAATCTAATTCAAAATTAAATTGCATTTATTGTTGCAACTACTATTTTAAAATTAAATTATATTTATTGATATACAATATGATTAAACGCAACGATTTATAAATCGAAGTTATACATTATTTATGTTTATATTATTTTCGGTTATGCTTTACTAGTTCAGTATATAGGCTAATCTAATAAAGGAAACGCTAAACGACCAACTAACCAGTTTCAGGCTACTTCTAATCGAGTTAATATAATTATTTGTTAATCGTTAATTTGTAATCGTTAAAGGTTATTCGTTAATAGTTATATATTAATACTTAATACGTAAACGTTATTATATTGTTTCAGGTCTTACATAAGTACAGGATCAAACTATTCATATTATTACATATATAAATATATATATATATATATATATATATACTTGGAAGTCTAATAAAATAAATGTTGTTCTAACATGCAATTGGATCTAAATGAATCCAATATCGATAATAATATAATTAAAAATACTCAAATTAATGATATTAAAATCCCATTGCAAAATAGAATAACTATTACTAATAATTCTATCTGTAATTGTATTTTTTTAATCTAGGTAAATCCAATATTTATAATCTTGATATTCTTAGATATATATCCAATTATATAATTATAAATAAAAATGATATAGATGAAATAAAAACTATAGATAACCACAATATAGCTCTGCAAAACTATATCATGGTTTCTCAAAAAATGTAAAAATAAATGTCATTATATCAATGATACAAATATTAAAATCTAATAGTTATTAAATACTAATATCTTTATTCAAGATCCGTAAGCTAAATAAACTAAAACATATTAAATAACTGGATACATAAATAGGTGATCTTCATACAAATTGCTGAATAAAAAAATTAATTTTCTTTATATATTTACATCATATATTTAAAGTTATATTGCGCAATATGCATATATATATATCTATATTATATTTATATTACATGTTTTGTACACCTTTTTAATATAGTTGCAACCACAATACATAACGTAATCTGAACATACTATATGTATTAAATATATATATATATATATATATATATATATATATATATATATATATATATATATAATAAATATACTAACTTGGGTAGGAATATTAATTATCGCATCAATTGTATTTAATGGATCCAATGACTTTATTTTTTGCTTAGTTTTTACATTTTTTACTGATCCCAATTCCCTACACGTGACTCTCTATATTATTATAAAGTATGCATTCCCAATTTGATAATTATATTAATAATAATAATAATTAATCATTTTAAATATTATTAATTAAATATAAATACACAACTTTCCTTTTGATGCACTAATACAAATTGAATGTACTAATAGTGTACAAATAGTGTATAAATGTAATGTATATATAAGGTTTCGACTAATCTATTTCTTTAATGATAATTGTTAGGTTTATTCAGAATTTATAAATCAATATATTTTCAAACTATTATAACGATAATAGTTTTAATATAGTTAGTTTATAATAATAGTTGTAGTAATTTAAAAGAGTAGTTATAGTAGTTAAGGTTTTTTGTAATATTTTGTTGTTGTATTTCGTAATAGTTGTAGTAATTACTACTTAACTTAAGTTATAATATTAGTTAGAGTAGTATATCATAGAAGTAGTAGTAATTTTTAATAATAGTTGTATTAATTTGTAATATTAGTTATAGTAGTTTATAATAGAAGTTTTAGTAATCAGAGGTTTTAGTAATCAGAAGTTTTAGTAGTTGGTAATACTTGTTGTAATAGTTTGTAATATTATTAGCAGTAGTTTGTAATAGAAGTTGCAGTAATTTGTATTAATAGTTGTAGTAATTTATAATATTGGTTGTAGAAGTTGATTGTAATAGTAGTTGTATTATTTGGTAATAGTAGTTTGTAATGGTAGTTATAATAGTCAATTATAGGTGTAGTAATTTGTAATAGTATTTGTTGCTATCTGTAATAATAGATGTAATATTTTTAAATTGTAGTTACAATAGTTGTAGTAGTTTGTAATAGTAATTGTAGTTATTTGTAATAGTATTTGCAATAGTTTGTAATATATGTAATATTATGTAAAAAATATTTGTAATAGTGTAAATAGTTGTTGTAATTTATAATAGTAGTTGTAGTAGTTAGTAATATTAATTGTAATAGTTTGTTATAGTAGACAGATTTGTATGTCTATATAATACAGTATAGTTATAATTCAAAATATCAGAATACATTATTTAGATATAATCATAATACAAAATCTCGTAAATAATAGAAATTTTCTAGTATTTCAGAAAATAAATATTTACATTTAATTTATTTTGTCTTATTTATGAACTGATTTATGAATTTAAAATTAATAGAAAATGTAGTTATTTTAAGTATAATATGAAATTATGGAGTTTTTTGATTTTAATATATATAAATTGACTATAAATAAAAGTATTATTTTTAATACTTTATTTTATATAATTTGTAATTTTATCCTTTAAATATTTTATTTAAGTTTTAGATATTATTTATTAGGTCAATAAATGTATTATATATTCGAATATTTTAGAATATATATATATATATATATATATATATATATATATTAAAGTAGTTTACTACTTATTATAATTTATAAACTAATGTATTGACTATTTATATCATTAATTGTATTAATTATTTTAGATGATATGCAAATATAACTATATACATATATGTATATATATATATATATATATATATATATATATATATATATATACACTTATAAGTATACTAACGTTTGTATTCGGGTAATGTCTAACTATAATCCTGCAATTATTTACCAAAGTTCCTTTTTTTTGCATAAACAACTAAACACCCCGATATCAATATAAGACTTGACGTGTTTGTTATTAGATATGCACTTGGAATTACGTATATAGTGACCTATCTGAATTAAGAATTAATTGTAAAACTATCGATAATAATATATTTGATATAAATACGACATATACTATAGTGTACATATCCTATAAATGATAACTATAGTATTATATTTATATTGCAAGAAAATAATTGGTTGGTTAATTAATTGGTTTCTTTAATATAAACTTTATATACAACATTTCAAAATAAATAAAGTGATATTGTTTTAAGTTTTAATATCTACAATAGATTAGTAATAATGATGTTATTATAAATAATACATTGTTATTATATTTCTTTTTAGTATATAAAAAAGTGTACTATTAAAATAATAAATATTATAACAATAATATAACAAAGACCTTTACTAAATTATTACTCAGTAAGAAGTATATTTGTATATACCTATTTACCTTTTGATTACATTTACATTATTATATATATATATATATATATATATATTATAATATTTGTTTCTAAACCTTCATAGCATTAAAAGTTAATGTCATCAAATGAATTTTCTGTTTTTGTATAAGTTATACAATGTTCAAATTCACCGGATAACTATAAATTCAAATTGTAAGTATATATTCAAATCAAATATTTACAAATAATAGTGTATGCTATTATTTATAATGATAAGTTATATATAAATAGAATATACTAATATCTATACATTCCATATATTTGTTTTAACTAAATATCTATAGATGATATATATCAAATAAAATGTATGACATTTTTGGATTAATTTAATTAAATCAAGCCTTATAATCAAGTATAAATAACTAGTTGTTAGTCTCAAATGTGTTTACCTTTAATTTAAAGAGTTACGCATACATTAATTTAATTTAAAATGATGATTTATCAATATTTCTTTAATATTTTCTTTACTCTTTTATAGAATTGAATTTTAATAGATACCTCAATATCACATATCATCAATATATTATAATTTAAATAATAACTTAAGTTATTAATTAATAACAATAACAATGATAACTTAAATATAATTTATTTTGTTCATATATTTGTATACCTATAGTATATCGATGTATTATAAGACATATGCTAATATATAATCTCCATATAAAACACATTTAAAATCCTAAAATTATTTTTATTTTAACATATATTTTTAGCGTATAATATTCTTCCTATATCCAATTTAATCAATTGGCCCTAAGTACTACACTAATAGTATAGTCATTGTTTATACATTGAGAATACGTATATGTATATAATAAATAAACTAAACCAATTAGAATAAACTAAAAAAAATGCCATTTTTGTATTTTATTGGGTAAAAATGTACGTATGATGCATATTGTAAAATATTCATTCATCCAATGTATAACTAATTTGTTAGCATTATATATATATATATATATATATATATACAAATTACATATGTTTATATAAACAGTTATTTTACTTAAATATTTTACATTTAAAAATGTAATTTGATCTTCATTATATTGATGAGCATATTATTATAGAAATTTATTTATATAGTTAATAGATAATTAATATTTATAATGATAAATATATATACTACTTAAATAATGTAATGCCATTTCCATGTCCCATAATGGAACCTACATATAATAAGGTATTTTCTAGTTTTTTTAATAATACAAATTTTTTGAATAATTTTAAATCAATAAGAATATACTTAATATGATTAAAATACAAACGAGTAAATTATTTTATGGATATTAAATGTTTAAATAATCTATAAATTATCACTTATACCGATTACAATTAATTCTTATAGGGATGATTATCTGTCAAATAGTTGATAAATAAACATGCCAATCAAAGAAATATAAAGATTGAATTTTTAAATTATAAATATATATATAAAGACAATAAATTGGTATATTGAGAATAGATGTGTGATGTCGTTATCGGCCGACAATGCTATAGCGATTCCTCTATAGAGTAGATTAGTAGATAATGCAAGTACTTATTACTAATAAGTTTTATATATATAAATTATGGTAATGGCAGTTATGGCAAGATATGTTATGCATATCAATATCCTCGGTAATGTATAATAGTAATAGTAATATGGTAAATTAATCAAGCCCGTTTTAAATTTCGGGGTAAGTAGAATAAATAAAAGATAGTTCAGGACAGCCGGAGATTATAAACCGATATAAATACAATATGTGCTTTTTTGTTATATAATTAGAGAACATTTCATTCATAACAAATATGTAATCTCTTTTGATATCATATTTAATCTCTTTTAATAATTATCTCGTATTGATAATTATAGTATTCCGAATATTGAAATATATTTATAAATTTGAATTTGTGTAACCAGGCCCTGATTATATGCCAGATATTGATTAATACGTTTATTAAAATCATGATACACAGGCATCATACATTAGGGTATATACCATGTTCGACGGACATTGTCCGTATAACAGTATTCTAATTAGGATACATATGATATAAAACGAATTGTACTCTAACATATTTAGCTCATGTACCCTAACTTTTTTGAATACGATGTACCCCATATATATCCTAAATAAAACGTATTAAATCATAAATTAAAATTATCAGTGTATCCTAAACGTATTTATAAAACGTATTCATGTATCCTAAATAAAACGTATTTATGTACCATAATTAAAATTTAGCCATGTACCCTATTATAAATATTACTGTACCCTAATTTATATTACATATTGTACCCGGATAGATTAAAATATCCTACATAATAAAATAATAATCCATAAAATTGAAAACATTTATTATTTAATATAAATATATAAAATATAGAAACAAAATGAAGAACACGATGAAAATATTTTAATATCCTTCATTTCAAATGCTCATTTTGATATACTGTACTTTCATTTGTTTATCTGTTTTATTATAATGTATTGTTAAATAACGCAGAAATAAAATATTTTATCACATACATCAAATAATTTATGTATTATTAATAATAATATTAATAATAATTTATTATTAACTCTATATCATCAAATCAACAAAACTAGTCTTTATATTAATTTATATACACACATCTTTATAACGAATGTATTTTCATATTAAAATTAAAATTAACCTCTTTTATTCATATATAATGAATGGTCAATGACCATTGTTCATCCATATTGGGTACATCGTATTACAAAATTAAAGTACAGGAGATATATTGTTAGGGTACAATTCGTTTTTATTTCATATGCACCCTAATTAGGGTACCGCTATACGGAAATAGTCTGAACCCTAATTATCGAGGCCGGTGACCCTAATTTCTTTTAGTGTAGAATATGAATTGTTATTGTGGTTATGCTAATCAGAAATTCTATTGTTTCTAATATAGTAATTGATATCGAGGACTGCAATACAAGTATTGATATTCATATACCATATGACGATATTCCCCTTATAAAGGCTGCTGCTAAAAGCAAAAGTGTAACGTTCCCGGAGAAGTTTTGTATACTATTTGTTAAATAATAAAATAAGAGATTCTCCTAAGATATCAATTACAAACTTGAATAATCTAATTATTGATTTATTAGATCACCAATTGAAATATTCATCAGCTGTTCTTTGAAAAATGCATTCAAGGCATGATATGTTATTATTTATTGTTCACATATGAACAATAAATTGTGAACAATAACAATACATTTTAATTAAAATAAATCAAAACTATAGTTTTGATTTTTTTAATTAAAATTTATTTTCATGTATTTTATTATACTTTTATTTTGTTCCTATTAGGTTTTATAATGTTATCTTTTATTTATAGATTTATATTATTCCTACTAGTTTTAAAAGTTTATAAATATATAATTTTGTTTGCAAAATTATTTGTTTGTATAATTTATTGTAATTCATTAATTATATTATTTATAAAAATAAGGAATTTATTGAGGATACTTTATTGTTAATACCCAAACCACTTCATCGTATTTGAGAATTCGCATTTGATTGACAGATGTAAACATGCGACCATTAGGGCTGATAATAATATTTAAGTACTATAGTAAATATATTTTAAAATTATTATAATGTAATTAAAATGTTATATAGTACATCATATTTTATAACCATATTATTTGTAATAATCGTTTGGCTCTCTTTTTCCTAAATAAAATAGTTGTATATAAATATATATATATGTATATGAATGTTATCTATAGATTTGTTATGATTATATTATAGTAGATTAATAATATGAGTAATACATATTAATATATTTCTCATTATATATAAACAAACCTTAAATTCTTCGGTTGATAAATTGATAAAATCCTAAATAATATTTATATATGTTTATATATACATATAAATATATTTATACATGCTCTTATGAATAATGAATAATTTAAAATAGTGATCTAAATTTTTTTTATATTTAGATATAAATATAAAAATACTCGAGAAACAATACCAATTGCGCAGCAGTATATATTGCGCATGACAATATTAAAAATAAATATATTTATTTTTAGAATTAAAATTATTAAGATTTTATAAAATTAGGGTGAAATAAATTCCTGATATAACTTAAATTTATTTTCTTAAATTAATTTATTATTATGCAAGGTTAATTAACAGTTCGGTATATTTTCCAAGTTCTCTAATGTTACTAATATAATACGTATTACAATTTATTTACTCTAGTTAATATGAATGTAAGGTATTCGGGCATTCAGGCGTAATAATTTTCTTATAAATATATTATTTTGTTTTCAAAATGTATAATTGATTGTAATTCATTAATTATGATATTTATAAAAATAATGAGTTTATTGATGGTAATTTACTGTTAATACTATTTTAAAATATATTATAATGCAATTAACATTTTATATAGTACATTATATTTAATTACCTTATTATCTGTATTAAGAGGTGTACACACTGAAAAAGCCCGTCGTTTTTCCGATCGGAATTCGATTCCCGCCAAAAAAGACGCGGAATTACGCCGTGTTTAATTTTTACGCTGGCATAGAACATGTTCAATTTACAAGCGTAAAAAGCTGGCGTAATGAACTTTCACCTTTCCACGTGATGCACTTATTATTTAATTTAAATTATTTAATTAATTAATTTAATATATAAATTTAATTAAAATAAGTATGGATATAGGTAAATTTATTCAACTTATCCGATTACATAAATCAATATGGAATGTATCAGATAAATTATATAGTAATCGGATACAGAGGACAAAATATATTGCTCATATAGCTAATGAAATGAATGTTACAGGTTTATTTAGTTAATTTAATAATTGATTATTAGAATATTTAATATATGTTCAATATATTTATTAATTAAGAAATTATTATAATTAATATAAGATATAAATTAAATTAAGAAAATATTATTATTAAAATAGAATATATAAATATACTCAATATTAATATAAAATTAGTTTGATATAGATATACACATATATTTCTAGAATAATAATTGATAAATTCATTTGGTTGTTCCTTTTCTAGTTCTTTTAACAAATTTGAGGCTCCTGCATATTTATTTTTTCTATCTAATAGCCACTCGTATGACCATAATCTCCTTTTTCTTCTTCTTAGGCGATTTATATATAATAATTTTAGCAGTGAATTCCATTTCTTATTTTTTTCTCTCCGACTCATCCTTAACAATTTTAAATAATTATTTACATTTTACTTTCAAAAAAGTAAAAGTTTAAAGGTCAAAACGCCAAATTTTTAAAACGCTAGCGTTTTCAATGTGGACACCTCTAAATCCATTTTTATATTTTACGTTTTTCCGATCGGAAAAACGACGCGTAAAACGACACGTTTTTTCAGTGTGCACACCGCTTTAATCTTTTGGCTCTTTTTTTTCTAAATACAATAATTGAATAAAAATTTTATATTATATATATATAAATATATATATATATATATATATATATATATATATATATATATATGTTATCTATAGATTTGTTATGAATATATTATAGTAGATTATGTGTTATATAACTTAATATATTGCTCATTATATATTAAAAATCCTTTATTTTTTAGTTGCTAATCGGATTGCACCCTAAATAATATTTGTATATGTTTATAAATATATTTATACATGCTCTTATGCATATTAATTGAATATTCAAAAATAAATTCATATGACATAGCAGAGATATTAAAATATATCTAAACAAAGGATAATAATTTTATTTACTTGAATACTTATATTTATACAAGTAATATTAACACTTATTATAAAAAAACTACTATGGACAATAGGAGACAAAGTACGGTAACAATTTCAGTTTGTAAAGTATTTATTTACACATCGAAATGATATCTCGGAATATAAACAAATGGAGGATTAAAGAAAATGATTCTTACATAAAAATATCTGGGTAAAACTAACGGCAACGGAGATCGTGTTATGTTAATTATCACTTTAAATATATATATATACGGATGATCCATGAAATGTGCTTCAATTTCTATTGAAAACGATATATATTATACATTGTACAGTGTACAATGTACACGCTGTATTTAAGAATCATAGCAAGTAGCTACTTGCTTAATAAGCTAGCTTATAGATGTATAAAAACAAAATTAATTTTCGATTTATTTCAATGGAAATAATGACATCCCTGTATCAGAGGAATTCAATAGTTTTTAATTAAATTTGCATTAAAATGAACTCATTAAAACATCAGAGTAAAAAATAAAACCTTGTTATTTCTGGGACGGATCTCAGCAATACTTGTATTGTTAATATATTTAAAGACAACATATACCTAATAGTATAAAAGTAATTATTAACGATATTTATAGTGGATCAATTCGAACCAATATAAATTCTAATATATTTCCACAATCAGGTATTAGCCAAGGAAATAGATAGACCTTTATTATATCTAATTTGACCTATAATTCTATAGGATTAGGGGTAAAATAAATATATTTAGAATAGTAAAAGAATTTGAAATAATTCATCTCAAATAACCACACGAACGAAAGTGTATTATTCAGTCTGATGATTACATTAACAAAATGAATTATAATTTAGATTTAGCAGCAAATATGTATCACTAAACTTAAATGCATTTATTAATAATAAGCTGTGATATAATGTTTACGTTATTAAAATATAAAATAGCTGCGCAGCGTAAATCAATTTTATAATAGTATTATAAAAAATACCTTGTTTTATTTATTTGTCTTATAAATAGTAAATCATTTAAATGTATCTTAATAGTTAAATTTAGGCAGCTATTTATCAAGTCATATTGGCTAATTATAATAGTTCGTTAACTATTTATGTATGTCTTTAGTTGAAATAATTAATTAAAATATGCACTCTATAAAATAATACACTGTCAATTTATAATCCAAATAACTTAACATATTTATTAGTATCAATAGTAATTAGTATACAAATATTATGATCATCGTGTTTAAATGATATATGTGTTTGATATTGATAAGCCAAAAATTTATATTTATACTAATTGTTGTTTTTCTATGAAAAGTTTAAAATTATATGAATATTTATATATATATATATATATATATATATAACCAAGATATATTTCAAGGTTTCATCTTGAAAATATGGATACGTTAATTATAAAATAAAAATATATTATTAAAATATTATACAATCAATATATTTAAATCACATCGATTCAATACTGAGTTAATATCCAGGTTGATATATGTAGTCATATGTAAAAAATAGTAAATAGTAAAAAATAGCATAAATGATTTAATATTACTTTTTTAAAATAGATTAATATAAACTTTGTATTGAGGAATTATAATAACTTCAATATATATCTTGTGAATGAATGAATGCGAATCATCTTTTAAAATATCATACTTTAAGTAAAATGTCAATTAATTATTTGGTATTCTACAATAAATACACCGAGTATATATAATCTTTAGTAGATCATTAAAATCTATTTACGACAATAATAGTATAACGATTTATTTTGTTCATAAATGTATCCTTATTTCATTTGTTAAATATATCTGAGTATTAAAAAAGACACATATAGTTATATAATTACATTTCAATTATACCGAGTTGTTTTTTGGAAAATTAAAAAAGTGTATGCATCATATAGAACTATATAGTATTCATGATATTGTTATTGTTAAGATACTGGCATGCTTATGAAGATGTCAAGTATTTTTCGTAAATAGATTTATTGTGGATGTAGAAATATCATACTTACTTAGGCGATAAGTACTTCTGCTAACTACTCGACGTGAGAGTACTCGTATACAGGTCACATCGACAAAGGTAATTATCATTATTAAATCGAGTATAAATTAGGTAAAACAATATCCGCTTAAGTACATATATACTTAGCAATATTCGCAGGTATACATGTACTACATAAGTCTGTACTAGATACGGACATCACACTATTAAAAGTAGTTACGATAATCGTTAATAAAATCTAATAGTCCGATACTATTAAATTACGTGGCCTAACATAAAGATAACGAATGCCGATAAATGCATAATAAACTAATAACAATAAATTAATAATGTATAGAAAGTGAATTAATTTTAAAATATCATTATTACGTACCGATTTGAACGCTGAAATTATGTAATCATATTGAATAAATTTACAAATGCTCATTTGTATCAAAAGATTTTGAGATCCAGTTGTAAAGCACCAAAAGTACTGAAAGAATAAGAAATATCGCATTAAATATCGAATTACTGGGGGCTATAGGCATATCTACTCATTTATTGTACTTACAGAAGACTCTAATCTTGAGTAAACCACCAATTTAGTAGACCCAATAGTGAATTAATTAATATATTAGGTGAAGTGTATTCCCGATGGAAAATGAATAGATACTAATTAATAAACCAGTCTTAGTATCGATGCGAGGCGCTTATATTTAAACTAACTGTAATCATTATTGTTAACTATTCTTCGTGTGTAAGGTAGTTTATGATGAAGTATACACATATAGAGTGTATTGTTCTTCAACAGAACAGCGCAGT
Source organism: Osedax frankpressi (assembly GCA_964035775.1). Taxonomy (NCBI): domain Eukaryota; kingdom Metazoa; phylum Annelida; class Polychaeta; order Sabellida; family Siboglinidae; genus Osedax; species Osedax frankpressi. The sequence goes on from OZ038313.1 coordinate 21,189,449, forward strand.
TGCGATTACTAATATAATATATACACTGAAAAACCATTAATTACACATAGATGATATTTTTATAATCTGTTAGTAAATCTATTAATGTTGTAATCCGAAGATGGATTTTAGAACTCCAAAAAGAGAATACGTGTTGCCGAAGGTTTTTCGCATACTTCAGAAAATGTATTCTATTTCAGGTATTTTGATAATCCGATGATAAATGAATGAGCATTCTTCGATATTGATACTTCAAATGTGATACCAGTTATTAAGGGAGCCCTGGATATTCGGGGATATTCTAGAAAATCTAGAAATATATTTACATTCCAGAACATCCTGAACATTTTCATATGTATTCAGAAAAATACACTTTTATTTCGATACTTTTCAGTATGTTCAGTAGAAGCATTTAGAACACATTCTATCGATCGCGAACACAGCGGAACCGTCTAGAAGGTCGTATAGTCAGAATCAATGCGCCGGAGACGTGCCGGGATAGAAGAAACGGCGGCCACTAGCCTGTTTTTCAACTGTTCCTTGAGTCTGGGAGGAAGTTGCTCCTCTCTCTTTTCTCTAGACGCAACGGTTGGTTCGTAATATTTCACGGCAGAGTGACGTCGTTCGCATTTTTGCGTCGCGACGTACGTGCTGGCGATACCGGGCGTAGTTACGGATGTTGTGGCGGGTGCCGTGGCGGGTGCTGTGGCGGGTGTCGAGGCGGGCGTTACGTCGGGTATTCTGACGACACGCATTATTCGTTGTCGACACATGACGCACGTGAGCGGAAGTTGTCTTTGCTTGACGGCCGATTGGATGGTGCGCACGAAACAGGCTCTGCATAATACGACGTGACTGCAAGGCATTGTCTGCATGCAGGCCCTATCGTTCATGCAAACCACGCACTACAATGTGGACCTTAATTAAGTTATGTGAGAGTAGTTCCCATTCGGAAAGTGATTGTTGAAACGTAGCTCTAGTTATAAAGTTATATTACAAATATGTGCTAACCTTATAATACTAAATGATATGTTTAATTTAAAAAAATATTATTATCCAATATTATTACATATACATATGTTTTTTTTGCATATATACATATATGTAATTATATATATATATATATATATATATATATACATATATATATATACATATATATGTTTTTTGAATTATATTTATTATGTAGATTTTGAAATAATATAGGTACAACCCTAGATTTGAGTAATAATGATTAGATATTGTCATAGTGAATATATGATATACTGAAATACATTACTAGCCTCTTCTTCCCTCAGTACTTCGGGTATTAAAGTTCTTCTTTTAGATTTGTTAATCTTGCAAAGTAGCTTATCCTATAAATAATTATTTTAAATATCGATAACATATATGTTATAACACCTATAGGTGTTATATATATAATATATATATATATGCATATATATATATATATATGTATATAGTATATTGGTTAAAGAATGCTATTTAAATTTCAAATAATTTTTTAATTCAACATATTAATACAAATTTCCAATATTTGCTATATATTAATATTATAATGTATAATATTCTTCTATATATTATAAAGTTCAATTTCAAAAATTCTTTACACAAATTATAAATATATATAACAATATATTGATCACAGATAGTGATTGTCTTTCCGTAAACATAGCACATGCATTAAATAATATAGAGTGTATACTATTGAATATGTATTAATAATATATACGTGTATATATATATATATAAATTCAATATTATATATAGATGTACTAATACTATATATATATAATTCAGAAGGGAGTTATGAGGCATCAATTAATTATTTAAGCATCTATGTTAAATTGAGTATTGACCTTTATCGTAGTTAGTGAGCCTATATACAAAAAAAACAAGGTACGAAAGTTTAAGTCAATGTGGAAATATAATAAAATATATAAATCTAGAATTTTGCAGACGAATTTGGATAGAAGATTACCACATCCTTCAATGGCGTCCTTATGAACTTACGACCTTTATTTAGGACACTATAGTGGAATTCTTTATTGATTTACATATTTTGTTAAGGATGTTAATCTCTTGCTTTAAGACA
>OZ038313.1:21196522-21234022 GCA_964035775.1 Osedax frankpressi
GCCATGAATGGAATTGGCACCGTTCCTACCTTTTTTTAACACCACCGCGTTATTGCATTTTTCCCAACCTGTTTAGTAAGGTGTATGCCTGCGGGAGTGGTTTTCATGGACAACGACGAATAACACTGAGGTGTAAAGCCAACTACGAGACAAATAGCGGATTTACAATTCCACCACGACATTGCCTTCGTTGGTTTATGTCCAGTGGGCACCGCATGGAGGTTGTCTCGATGGCATATCAATAAGCCAGTCTTGCTTAACGGGTATGCACATGTGCGAGTAACTAGTCATCTCTTTTCGAGCGGATTCAGACAGACTAATAGGTCATGTTAATTAGGTCATATCCGGCCAATACCGTTAAGAGAGTCGTAGATACTCCCGCTTACAGTTATCTATGCTCTCCATAAATTCACGTAGGTTGCATTATACTATTTATTAATTATAACTTAACAAAACTACTAGTAACTTCTCTGGATCTACCTCGACTTAACTACTGCAACTCTTTCTTCCACGAATATATGATTTCCAGTAAAACACTAAAACTCTCTATCCAAACACCAAATAATTCAAATCTCTGTAATAAGATTCATATATAATATATCCAAATACTTTAGAACATATATCTATCATCAGAACAATCTTGGCTACCGAGCATTTTATACAAAATATCCTACCACCCATACTGCTATACACGATTATAATAATACAATAATACCTTCTCTTCTATATCCCGATATAACTAACCGCATTCAAAGATCAGTTAAAACCAATATAAACTAAAATCCAAGTCATATATCACATACACCACAGTACAAGATAAATAATTCTTCATTCATGCACGAGAATTCTGGAATAAAGAGCTATAAATTAACCGCCACCTTCAAATATAAGATACAAATAAACTTATCTCACACACTCCCAATCACTCCCTCATAATCACACACAATCCCTGTTCCACGAATTTCCTCGCTCCCATATGCACTCCTTCACATTATCATGAACTCCCTTATACTCCCACGACTTATATTACACACTCCCTCTTCTCTATCGTGCTTAACCCAAACTTGGTGTAATTACTCCAACACAGGCATAATCACATCATTTAAGCTTTACCCACCTTAACAGACCAGGTCCCCGACAATATTGTTATCCTACATAAGTATAATCTCAGGCTAACTACAAAGACATTACTCTAGAACATTCATAAGTATTAACTTATAAATTCTCCCTGTCCTTTTCAACCCTTCTCAACTATCCATCTTCATATTTCTTTTAGAAATAAAACCACTTATTTTGACATCGAGTAATACGAATATTCTTAGTGACTTTAGTATCCCTATTAAAATGAATATTAATTACACCATACAGCTAAATACAATAACATATTTACAAAACCATCCCATAACATAAGCTGATAAAACTTTCTATTTTGTCTTTCCATTTCCTTCCTTATCAAAAACCATTCACTATCAACTCACTAAAGTCAAATTGTTCCTCCCAGACTCTGACCTCTGTAGAATTCAATAACATCGATACAAAGAATTCCTATTTAACTATATTACAATATTCACCAACACTAATCTATCATATTCAACATACTAACTCGTAACCTCCTTAATATTAGACTTTCTATTAGAACTTCATTACATTATAACTTCATTACATTAACACTCAACTGTAAATGGTACATCTCGGAGTTATGTGTTTCCAAGTACCAGCTACATATCACCATTCACTCTTTGCATTGTCATTATTCACTTTAACAACACAAATACTCATTGTAAAACTCATTTCCGTTGTCAATTTCTCATTTGAACTTGACTCCCTCCGCATAACTCAATTAACAATCTTTTATCACAAATATCAATAATAAACCATTTATTATATCTAGTACCCTATTATCTAATATAACGCATGTCCCACCAATAATAAATGTACCCAACCTATAAAATTACAATTTTTCCAACTATCGAAACAATCCATTATCTATCTATAATATCCATGAATATGCTATAATATATATTACATAAGAGAGAACAATTACACTTAGCCAATTATATGTATATTAATAACTATACATTCTTGTAATTAATACCATATTACAAAACAATACAATAATAAATCAGAGTACAAATTAGCCTTGCATTCTAAATATAGACTATACACATGGTGACATATTTATATATTTATATATCGACTACTTCTATATTTAGACATATATCGATTCACCCGATTTCTGTGACATAACTGTGTCTCTTTGCGTGACGTTTGTCACGATATTCTATGATGTGATTCAATATATTGATTACCCGAGAGATGATTCACCAATTATACCTAAGTCCTATAGCCAGTATATTATAAGGAGCCCATATAAGGCTCGAATAGCATCTTAATGTATTGCGTATACCGACATTTGATTTTAAGCTATAATCTGGATGAGTATTTTGTACCTAGTTACTATATAAAGGACTACATTCATTTGACAAATTGATTCATCCTTTAAGATATTATCATCATCCTATTTGTCTATCTCTTTCCATCTGTTTATTATATATGATAGTAAATGTCGATCTTCATTGAGGTATTCCTTCTATATATTTCTCTCATACTTCTTCTCCCCTCAACCTCCTCATCCTCCTCCTCCTACTCTTCCACCTCCTTATCACCATTATAATCTTCCTCGTCATCTCCATCCTTCTACTCCTTATCCTCCTTCTCCAATTCCTCATCCAGCTACCATTCCTCATTCTCAACCTCCTATACCGATCTCTTCCTCCTTATTCGAATTATCCTTATCCTCATTGCATCCTCCTCATGCTCCTCATCTCCCACCTCATCTTTATACTACTATTCCATCTCCCTCTCCTACCCGATATCCTTCTCCTCCTCTTTATTTTCATTATCACACTCCTTTTTTCTATCCTCCTCATCCTCATCATCGCCCTCCTCCTCTTTAAACTTCTCCTCATCCAACTCCTCCTCTTCATCTACCTCCTCCATCTCCCCTCTCCCCGATCTCCTCCTTCTTATTCTCATTCTCGCCCTCCTCATTCCCATCCTTCTCATTTCCATCTTCCTCATTCCCATTCTCCTTATCTTTATCCACCTTATCCTCATGTATTATCTATATCCTTTCATGTACCCTATACTCAACATTTCGTAGATCTCAGTAATGGCTCTAAAATAACCATTTATAATTCATTATATTATCATGAACTCTCGTAAATATACTCAACGTTCTTATCGCATATTCTCGCAAACTATCGACTAGTTTTAATTAAAACGTTGACCTCTCGAGTGGTAATAGAATGTCCGGTGTGCCAGTTAGATTTGCCCACGTTATGAATAGGATGATGAATCACGCTTCCCAGTTGGCGATGTCTTAAGCGGCAGAATATGATAATTATTTGGCCTACTTTAATATCGGCTATACTCACTGTACGTCTTACGTACGAGATCATAATTCTCTTTTTAAATCGATCAATTAGAGATCCTATTGATAAACCAAGAATAATGTAGTAGACGTTAACAGTTATATACCAATTAACGCCATTAATATACTACTGAGACAATTAAAATATTATCAAAGTATAAGAGTGTGTATTACAGATCTCTTACTGATTACACAAATACTACATGAATTATCTATTTAAATTTCGATATTTGATTTAATATTTAGAATAACGGTAAGTTGTGAATCTAAATATATAAAAGGTTGCATATTATTTATAACTAGTATTTGGTTGAGATAAACATAAATGTACTCAAAATAATAAAATTGTACATAAACATCCTATAAAATAGTAATTATTATATTTGTATATTTCTATATAATATTCAAACCTATTGAACTTCAATTGTAATTTATAGATTATCAGCTCTATTGTTTAATGTATATTGTAACAAAACTAGTATCTTGTTAAAATTGACCCTGAAGAGTCGTTATTTGTAATATAATCACACGACTGCTTAATTAACTTAAGCTATGGATACACATTATAATACATAATGTAAACTCGCTACATAGAAGTTTATAGAATAATTTTTAAATTATAAATTTATATTTGTATAATAATAATACTTACATATTAAATAATTAATAATTATTAATTACACAGTTGTTTATATTTACAATTACGCCGTGCCTTCCGTTACGTAATTCAATTAAATATGTAATATGTTTATTCGAGCGATAATATAATCAACAATAATATCATTTTGAATGCAATACGCAATTGGATATCAGCACCGGATACCGTAACTAATTATAAACACAAACAATGGATATGCATTTTACACCCATTCGCATTAAGCAAACGACAATATCACCACGGACTATGCCACTAGGCTATTATGGCATAACATTAGTGATATTGCGTTACTATGATATTATGATGTAACAATATTAATATGACGTAATTAAACTTACGTAACTTAACTAGTCCGGCATGATTTATCTAGGCTTATATAATGGAAATGTCATATGAAGGAGGCTAGTTAAGCAAGCGTTACCGTTAAGTCTGCAGAATTGTGGATTATCGACGTTGGATGTAACTACGTGTCTAGAAACGAACGGTTGTTATTGTTATGATTATGTAAATTGAACATCCCTTCCCGACTTTGCAAAATCTATTTTTAGATGTGAAAACTAATTAGATATTTGGAGCTTTTATTAAACATGGATCTAAGGAATACTTCATAATACATCTAATACACACTCACACATTCACATATATATATATATATATATATATATATTGTTATATATATAGTTATATATATCGTTATCATCATCATCATCATCACCATCATCATCAATACTTAGGAATCCAACTCATTAACTTAAATTGTTCAATACAACTATTATATATTACACTATACTATTGTCTATAATATTATATAATTATATATATAAATATTTAATATTCCATATTTATATACTTTATATGTAGTTTTTTACTATTTTTAATAAAATATTTTAATCATTTTTCATTTAAATATTATATTGTTTTATTATTATAATCAGATTAGGCTTTACATCCGTTATTATTGAGGAATGATGCTTATCGAGTAATATACATTTAATAGTAGTAACGTATTTCATTTTAAATGATATTATATTACAATATATTTATTATGTTACATTTTTTGTTTTTATTATACTTAAAATTCCCAATTTCATTATATATAAACCCATTGGATATAAACTATACTATATTTAATACATTATAATATACTCTACTCTTCTCTATTTTATACGAATTTAATGAATATGGATTTTTATATTTATATTCTAACGTTGCTACACTATACACTTTAAACGTAATATATATATATATATATATATATATATATATATATATATTATATACGTGATAGCTCGCATAGAGGTTACATTAAATTAGATTGGGTAACGCAGTTATTATCATATAGTGTTTTGAGTTACCATTTGAGTTTGCACATTACATAAGAATCTCAAAATTATAACAATATCAATGTTCAATTGTTATTTGTTACGAAGACTAACCTACATTAAAACTAACCAAAATTAAAAAATTAACTATAATCAACATGATCGGCTTCAGGCGAATTTACAGTCGATACTTATTATATGAACTTAGATACTTGGTACGGGTTAGACATATTCTAAAATATATCCCTACTATAATATAATACATAACATACCCATCATGTACGATATACATTATTCACGATTCTACTTATTAAAACACATCTATCGAGTGTTTGGTGTAATTTTTCACGGTAATATCAGGAAGGGAAGACCTAGACATACACGTACATTTAGGTCGTACAATGTACGTCGCATACTCTACGTCGTACACGCAATCACTTAGTCGTTTTCACTCAAACTATCATGTACCCGATGCATGTAGTCACTCAGACACCCGCGTCCACTCACATACACTCGCACACACTCACATACACTCACATACACTAACATACACTCACATACACTAACACACACTCACATACACTCACATACACTCACGCACACTCACATACACTCACATACATTTACATACACTCACATACACTCACACACACTCGCATACACTCACATACACTCACATACACTCACATACACTCATACACATTCACATACACTCAAATACACTCAAATACACTCACATACACTCACATACACTCACATACACTCATATACACTCACAACCACTCATATGCACTCACATACACTCACATACACGCACATACACTCACATACATTCACATACACTCACATACACTCACACACACTCACACACACTCACATACGCTCACATACACTCACACACACTCACATACACTCACACACACGCACATACACTCACATACACTCACGCACACTCACATACACTCACATACACTCACGTATACTCACATACACTCACATACATTTACATACGCTCACATACATTCACATACATTCACACACACTGACATACACTTACACACACTCACATACACTCACATACACTCACACACACTCACATATACTCACATACACTCACATACACTCACATACATTTACATATATTTACATACACTCACATACACTCATATACACTCACCTACACTCGCATACACTCACATATACTCAAATACACTCACATACACTCATATACATTCACATACATTCACATACATTCATATACATTCACACACACTAACATACACTCCCATACACTCACACACACTCATATACACTCACCTACACTCGCATACACTCACATATACTCAAATACACTCACATATACTCATATACATTCACATACATTCACATACATTCATATACATTCACACACACTAACATACACTCCCATACACTCACACACACTCACATACACCCACATACACTCACACACACATCCTCGCCCAATCACCTATGATCTACAATAACTGTATATACTCTACACCTCTTACATGTACAGAGTACGAAGTACACACATAATTATTACTTATAATTTGCAAATATTGTGATAAATTGATTTAGAATACAAATTCAATAATCATATTTATATAAAGGATTTATATTATCACGCGATATATCTATTTATATATAATATATCATAATACATCTAAATGTATATTAGTATCGTATATTATTATTGTAGTGATATCTACGTAACCAAGGTTACACACAGATTTGTTATTACTTTCGAATGTATTTAGCAATGCTATATTTATTTATGCAAATCACACTTTTCTATCCATCAAGAATTTGAGGAAAACTGTTTATATCGCGATTAGATGGTACTTCCGGTGAAAAAATTAACTTCTCCGATATCTCTACTAACCTATATATATATATATATATATATATATATATATATATATATATGTGTATGTGGGTAACTTCTCCGATATCGTATTAAAAATATATACATACATATATATATATATTTTTCCTGTTGAATCATTAAATATTATCAATTTTCTAGGATATTTCTCCCTTGTCTATAAATGTAATATTCTATGTAATATATTACGTCTCAATTAGACTCGGATTATCTCTAAATACGATATTTATAGTTACAAATTATTAATTATTTCTTTATAAGGTTTTTGCTTCAAAATCCGTTAAAATCTATCAACATGTTATTATGTTCTTATCAATTTCACAAATACTTCAATATATTTCATAAATTAATATGAAATGTGACTAATAGATGTATCAATATGTTCATTTATCTCTTTGCATACCACAGGGTATATCTTCATAGAATATCTACAATATCTAATATAGCAGCCAAACTATATTAGTCCTGTTTTCGACGAAACGAAATAGAGTGGAAAAAATAAAATCGACCACATGACTGTATTATAATTCAATTTCAAAGACGATAAAGCAGACATGCGCAACCAATAAATGATTATTGAATTTAATCCCGAAGATATATCTTATGTAGTCTCCTGTATGTATTTATCAATATATTATTTAACACACACATATAAATATATTTGCAAGAACATCTATAGAGGTTAGAATCATAATTCACAGAGTGTAGGGCTTACAGTGTAGGCACTTATGTACAATTAACGTATTATCAGTTGAATAAAAACTATATTTAATAAATATAAGATATATCCATTATCCGAACGATTAGATTTTTCTAGATTTAATAATATTTTACTATATTTTTCCAGATTTAACTAGATTTAACTAGATTTAATTTAATTTGACTAGATTTAAGTTTACTGAATTAGATTTGACTAGACCTAATTACATGTAACCATTTACATATTTTATATTATAGTTATAACTAGTATACTAGATTTAACTATATATAATTATATGTAATTAGATTTAACTAGATGTAACTATATTTAACTTAATTAAAATATATTTAACTATTTTTAATCCTATATAACTAATATATAACTTTATTTTAACTATAATAATTGTTAACATATTTAATTAGATTAAATTATATATGACAATAACTATATACATGCGTGTATTGCATTCATCCTTAATTATGGGGTTCTCTACTATATATATATATATATATATATATAATGTAATATATATATATATATATATATATATATATATATATATATATATATATATATATATATATATACATCCACTATATCTATAACACTTTATACCATATATTATAATACGTCCAGTATTCAACTTAACTTCGTAGTGTAATAATTATATAATGCTGAGTGAAATGCCGAACTCAAATACAGCTATACCTGTTGTTTACAATACCGTTACAGACGCCTTATCATAATCGATATGATTTGCAACGTCGTACGACTATAATACATCGAATTATATTCCACACATTTACACGTCCTACATGGTACGTTGCCTTCGTGTTAAAATATCGTAAACACGTTAAGTCAAAAACATGTGTTAATTCCCTGTTTACTTACACGCTATTATCATTTGAAATATTATTTATAGTTACAGTTATAAAGCTTCAACACGCGTCTATATTCCTTTATAATGATATGCTTATTTATTGCACAAAGAACTAATGTATTATGTATATGATTATTGATATATTGATAGATGGATGAACGACAGCAAATTGAATGCAATAGATGGATGAAATGATGGGTTATTCTTTTTTATTATTTCTTAACTAAAATTTTTATATAAATTATTTGGGCAAAGAACTTATTAATTATGTTAACGATAATTGGGTAATAACTCAAACTCAATATTCTTATATGAAAAATCATAGAATAAAACAACTTTATTATCTTTCTTTAGTGATATTCTTACTATATTTGATTCAGGATATAAAATGCATGTATTATTAGAATTGTGAGCTTCATTTAAATATAAATTTAAACACGATATACACAAATATGTCAGCATTAGGGTGGACACCGTTCTTAGTTTATTTACGACAAATATTATATTTGCATTAAAAACATAAAAGTTCTCATTTATTCAGATAATATAATTATTTACCAAATATTAGAACTAATAACCATAACTATCAATTGACTAATAAATACATAACTTGTTACGTAATAATAGCTCACTATTAAAATAGTAACAAATAAAAAAAAATATAATTTTTCAAAATTAAAAAGAATACGAAAATAAATATCATTAAAAAATGTAAATGATTTCATGATCTTATATACTATCATATATTATAGCTATATTAATATTATGGCTTACATAAGTATATTCTTAAAATATTAAGAAATAAATAGAATGGGAATTATATATAAAATGTATTTCAATTTCATAAATGACGATAATAAGAGTATAACTAATTGGACATTAATAATTTCACGGCGTATAGAAAATTATATATTATGTGTTAATTATGCAGTATTAAATTCTAAATATATATATACAACTTTACAGAGCTAAAGAAAAATTACATCCGGATAAGATTCAGCCAGCATTCAACTAGCATTTATGGGAAAATGAGTTTATTCCGCTATTATTCCGCTACGTGGAAGTATTCGAACTTATCATTGCGAAAGAACAATATAATAATTAAATTTAAGAATGCTGTTTAATTAAAATTAAACACTTTAACTAAAAACAAATGTTAATTAATTAATTGTTATTTCGTCAATTTATATTTGTGTTGTTATTGTTTGTATTTTAGAATAATCGTACTATTATACTTCTTTAAAAAAATATATAATTCATATTATTACTAAATTTCTACTAATGTTAAAAAAGAACTATACATTGTTATTTTTGTATGTTAATAAACTATTAAATACAATTGAATCTAATGAACGAATGGGTTTATGTATGGATAGATGGGCTGAATTAATATTTCTAATACATTTTATAGCATTTGTGTAGATAGTTACGGGGATATTCAGCGAGTATATTTATTATACTTTATAATATAATATTATCTACCTATATTGACCAGCTGTCTCTCCTCGTATATTAACAACAACTCCTCTATATTCTACAAGCCGATTTGATATAGAAATGATGTAAAAGCTATTATGATTAATACGCGGTGGAGGATTAGAATCTATTTATAGAACTGTGGTTATATATACTTACCGGCGTAATCATTAATTCATATTATAAAAACACCACTAAATGGAGTATCATGTTATAGAACAAAGCTATCCCGTAGGTGCAGGGCGCGGACTGCAGACATTGTAAACAACCGAATCCAATTGATATTCAACTATATAACGTAATATCTTGGCGTCGTCCGCCGTGAGATAGTCTCACGACGAAACGTTCTTTATATAATTACTAAACGATAGTTACAATTCTTTCTTACAATCAATTCGCATCAGTAGCGGAGTTATTTAATCTCAATGAATTGCATTGTGTATTATCTTTATAAATAGTCAGTCGTGGTGTATTACATGATAACGCATACATACGGCGAGAGAGCGCGCGCCCGTGTGTGTGTGCGTGTGTGTGTGCGTGTGTGTGTGCGTGTGATATATTGTGTCTAGCGTGTGTCAAACGCCAAATACAATGCGCAATCTTCCTAATGACCACTAAAACCAATGCCGATGGGTGGTAAGTTAGTTTCTATTAGACAGTAAGTTAGTTTCTATTAGACAGTAAGTTAGTTTATATTAGACAGTAAGTTAGTTTCTATTAGACAGTAAGTTAGTTTCTATTAGACAGTAAGTTAGTTTCTATTAGACAGTAAGTTAGTTTCTATTAGACAGTAAGTTAGTTTCTATTAGACAGTAAGTTAGTTTCTATTAGACAGTAAGTTAGTTTCTATTAGACAGTAAGTTAGTTTATATTAGTATCAATTAGGTAGAAAGTAGTGTAGACGTCGATATGACGTCATATTCGAAGTAAGTGCCATAAATTCGTGATTCCTAGTTGAATTATTAATGTTAAACCATATTGTTAAACTGTATGTCGCCGTACAATAACGTAATACTCTAGTAGTAAATAGTAAACCGTTTACGAGTTGAGTTACATTACTATCCTATTTGAAATATTAAAATCTAACGGCGTGGATAACTTTTATAGTTTAAGGTAAACGTGTCATACCTTCTTCACTTTGATCTTAAAGTAGACCATGGTAGCAACACCATTAGTCTCACGCTATCGAGCATGCATCTACGAGAGTTAATCGAGTATACCCAATGCATTTGTATTATATATTTACGATGAATTACGCAATACATTGCGAGATTGTGCAATGCCGCCCGCCGTATGGCGTAACCACTTCGCCCGTGTAACCGGGACCGGGTTGCGCAATGCACGAACACATCCAGGCACGCATTTCAGGCCTGCGAGATCGATATCGATACGCAGACCCCGTAAGTACGCTGCTGGCATTCAAATATATCGTGCGTGGAGAATACACGATATGAATATCGCGGAATTACGATGTCAAATGATCTGTCAAATAAACTAATAAAGGTGCACCTTATGTAATATATTATATATTTATAATATATGTATTGTAAGCTGTATTTATATATTCGTATCTATATTATATATTAGTCAATGTGACTAGACGACGTTTTATATGATATATAATATAGTATTACAGGTATCTGCAGATAATACATGTATTATGTATTCTGTATTACAGGTAAACACCTACGTCTAGTTGTCTTAATATAGTAATGTTATATCTAGAAATCAATAATTTTATTTATTACTTGTATGATTTATTATAGGACAACTTCCGGAAAAATAACATGTGTAATTTGCACATGATATACAGAGTTTACATATATATATATATATATATATATATATTTATATATATATTTATATATATATTTATATATATATTTATATATATATTATACTTTTATGTATAATCTTGATACATTTATATATTGAAAATACTTCCCAAGGAAACCTTATTACTGAAGATATAAATTTATTATATTAAAATATAATGATTATTTAATTAATTTAGCAATGATTTAATAATATATATTATATAATAATATATATTATATAATAATATATATATATATATATATATATATATATAATTTATGTAATAAATTTATATAATAAATATATATAATGTATATGATATATATATATATATATATATAAGTTTAGATATATAATAAAAAATCAAATTAATATCATTTCGCTTATTATTTATAAGAAACTATTTTACAGAAGTATATTAAATCTCATAATTAGTTATTTAAAAGTTTTATATTTAACCATATTTTATTTAGTAATTAATTATTAATGAAGTAATAATAAAACAATAGTAATTGACTTATTAAAAAATATATAATGTAAAATTTATATTTTTATATAATAATTTGTATGTCGGTATGAGTGTACGACGTACAAACATACACGCATACACAAACAATCGCATACACACAAATACACCTATATAAATATATACCTATAAACTAACAATCTTTCGTTGTAATTTGCAAAGTTCTTTATCCGTTACCTTAACAATAAGTTCTTGTTTTCTGGCCCTTTTGTAGGCACTAAACTTCTCGACAAGAAACATGTCAACTTCTGATAATGTAGACAGAGGATAGAAGAAGTTATTGCATGAAGATTTTTAGAGGTAAGAGGATAAATAGTGTATACTCTTTAAATTGACGAATATTCTTTTCAAGAGTATTCAATTGGATGAATTTCTGATCTTTGATTCTTGATAAATCGAGCCGAATTGGAATATTTGGAATACGTATTTATCAAGGTGTATGTATGTATTTATCTGATCAAGTAAAACTACTTTTAGGTAAGTGAGTTGGCGAGTGAGTGAGAGAGTTAATTAGTTAGTGAGTAAGTGAGTGAGTGAGGGAGTGAGTGAGTGAGTGAGTATATGAATAAGTGATTGAGTGAATTAAGTATTTAGATCTATGTAATGAGGAAACTAAGTGTCTCTATGTATGTTGGTAAAACAGTAGAAACTGGTCAAGGACAAGGTCAATACAATATATATTTGATATATTTCGTTATATTTTCTACTGTTCAGATTGATTTTTCTTTGTTTATATAAACCTAGTATTTGAAGAATGACTGCAAAGTGTTGATGATATACCACAAAGAAGACCGGATGTCTCTGGGATTATATTGAGTCTTATCTTTATCAATATCCGGCTCACTGGGAAACGCTGTATCGTAATCTTTTGGATTCTTAATAGTGCCTAGAACTGCAATAAAACGATGCTAGACATCGATGGCTAGCCACGCCCACCGTGAGCTGGATACGCCTCATTACGTAAGCGCGTATGACGTTCTCGTAATAAGCCACGCCCGTATCGCCCACGTGGATGTCGATATGTCGTCCTCTATAAAACTCGACGTCGCGAGTATCGTAATCGTTTTATGTCATCAGAGGAGTGTTAAACATATAAGTAGGCATGGAAAGTGTGCGTGTTATGAGCGAGTGTTAAGTGAACGTGTTTAGTAGCAGTGTGGGGTGGGCGTGTGAAGTGGGCGTGTGAAGTGGGCGTATGAAGTGGGCGTGTCAAGTGGAAGCTGGAGAAATTCTAAGGAATAGTAGTTGTAATATATATATTTTGTAATATGTATATTTTGTAATATTTAATATGATTAGTGGATTTTAGTTGTATATATTTCATAATTAGATGGGTGAATTAATTAATGTTAATCAATTCTAGTTTGTATCATAATTACGAATAATAGGGATACGCGCAGGTCATTTAGAGGTTATATTATATTTAAACCCTAGTTTTGATAAATGTTCTTATAATTTATACTTGTAATAATATATACACTCTAATCTTCAAGTTATTTACTCCGTTCTAGTTATAATCATGTTTCCTCTGTAAAAAGAATGTATATAGTGTATACCGTACATCGTACAGTGTACATCGTACAGTGTACATCGTACAGTGTACAGTGTACAGTGTACGATGTACAATGTACAATGTACAGTATACAATGTACAATGGTCGTGCTCGCATAAGCGCAGTGCATAATATACAAGAACGTACCTACGAACAATACACGGCATTTAATGAAATATAATAACATCGTTAATAATCTTATCATAATGTGGTGATCCGCAATGCAAATCGGATTATTCAACGTAGTGGACTATTGTGACGGGGCGACGATGTTACTACCTCGTGTCGAACACGTCGCCTACCTAGTACGCAGCCCGCTATCTTGTAGGGTACTCGCGTATCTCCAACGGTACGTGTCCATGGCAACCGCGGCGTCTTCGTCCAGGCACCGACGATCGATTCGTATCGATGCCCTATCGCGTTTTGGACATGTTACTAAGGAGCATCTGAGTAAACACGAATACATACACCGCTCACCATACCACGTACTCTTTGCAATATTTCTATACTTGTAATATGAACGCATACCGCAGCATAAGAACAAACATAAATCTCAGTGAATAGAGCCCTCTAGCAATAGTAAATAGAGATATATATATATCTATATATATATATATATATATATATATATATATATATATCTATATGTTAAGAGATATATATCTATGTTAAGAGATATATATCTATGTTAATAGATACATATATATATGTTAAGAGATATATATCTATATGTTAAGATATATATCTATATGTTAAGAGATATATATCTATATGTTAAGAGATATCTATCTATATGTTAAGAGATATATCCTATTTTAAAAATTATTCTATAGAACAAAAATAATAAACTACATATTATTAGTTTTTATTTATAATTCACGTAGAAACTGTGTTGAAGATGATGAAATAGCATTTACTTAATTCGAGTCAATAATAATCTACGCTTAGAGATATGAATAAATGCAATAATATATTAAAATCCTTTACATTTATATTGTATTCATTAAGAATATGGAAAAGAAGCTAATATTTAAAATTATTATACGATATATATCTCGTAGATCATGTTACCCTGGTACAAAAAATGGGTAATACAAATATTTATATTTATATATATTTACATATCCAGCTAATTAATATACATGTAAAAAAGGATTACACTGGCTTTGTTAAATTATATTCACTTTTATATGTTTTATATTAATTCGTAACGGTAAATAATGAAAATCCTTAAAATGAAATTATATGTATTGTTAAAAACAGATATTTTATCAAAAGTAATTTAACTTTCTTTATCCCATACTTTAAACTCAATGCTTTTTATATGTAAATATATAATTTATATCTGAAAAATAATAATTATAATGATTCAGTTTTCATTATATTAATATTTAACTTTATATCTAATATCGGCGGCCTTTTAAAGTGTAAAGTATAAGAGTAGTGCCTTCCGTATAATTAGTTATTTAAATAAGGAGTACGGAGACTCGTGAAATTAGACAAACGCTTACACAAACATATATTTCATATATCTGTCTATAATATTGCATACGTGCATTTCTATATTCGATCATAAGATACTTCTTTATTATAAGTTAACTTCATATAAATGATATATAGTATATACTATATAGTAGTAAATTGTGCTATTAACTCTAATTAATGATTTAACTACATTGTTAATGCTAATATTTTTAATGTATGAGTTTCATCTCGATTAAAACTATTTGGGGAAAAGTGAACATATTTTCACAGTAGTTTGTAATATTATATCAAATTAATGTGTCTTTTTGATAATTGTTAACCCTTATTTAGACTATATATATTAGTTATATAAGTATATATAGTTGATTATGAAAATTTTAAAAACATATTTCTAAACTAAACAAAACTAAACCTGACACAATCTAGACTTTGTGGTACCTATCATATAAATAATCGGAATATCTATAATAACTAGAAATGAACTATTATTAAATATCACTTTTAATTCATTCGATATATATATAGTTAATTATATATTACCTACATGTATACAATAACATTACTATATATATATTTACGAATAGTTATTTGAAATCAATGACAATGATAAGAATATATTAAAATTTATATATATTGTTTATCTTTTTATACCTTCAAAGTTCCTACATAGACATAATATTAGAACTATATATACAGGAATTTACATTACAATTATGTAATCATAATTCAAAACTTAATATACAATTATTTACTATTACAATATGAATAAAAAGTTATTGAATTATTATAATGTATTTAAATATGAATATCATATTTACATAAATCAATATATTCAAAGCATTTAATTGATTTTATTTGTAATTCGATTAAAACAAATATTAATTAAATTGAATTCCAATATTAAAAAATGTGTACTTTACTGTTTCATTATTTACACAAATTAATATTTACAAAAATATTTTCTCTTTTCATAATAATCAAGTTTAAATATTTAATCAAATCTAAACTGATTATTATCATGGACAATTTTATTCTATAGTATGTATCACCTTTCTAGCATATACATTCATTTAAATATTAATATTTAATATGTTCCATTTGTATTAATTCATTAAATTAATTTATCCACATTTTCCCTAGATTATTTATTTAATTAGTTCAAATTTAAAGTAAAGCGTAATGTAGACCATATATTTTGAGTTAGATGATTCCAACATAGAAAAAAATAATGTAATAATATAAATAAATAAATACATAAAATACAAATAATAATATTAGATCATATAAAAGTTAATTTATATTTCATTAGATCATTAATTAATCAGTGCTTCGAGTTCTTTTTTCCTGGATTGATAATATATTAAGTATTACTAATAATAATACTATAAATAATTATATTTATTGTCATATATAAAATTTGAAAAAAGAGAATGTTATAATTATACTTAATTGTGAAAAATATAATATATTAATATAATATATAGAGGAAATATAGAACTTAAAATTAAAATTAGAATATTATCAATACATTTTAGTGGAATATTTTTTATAAAAGTTATAAAAATAGACTAAAGGGGCATTCACACAGAGCTTTTTTACAGCTTTTAAGCTGCCTAATTAGACAGCTTTATGCTGGATGCGAGATATGTTCAATATTTCTAGCTTTTTTTTGCTTTTTTATCAAAAATAGAACATGTCCAATATTTCTAGCCTAAAAGTCAGCATAAAGCTGGCTGAATGCACCTTATTGGTTAACCTATTGATTGACAGCTGATTTTCTTTGTTGATATATGCAAATTTATTATTTATTGACAGATTTATTTCTTTGTTAATATTATTTAATTTAATTTTAACATGGATGTTTTAATATCTGCCGATTTAAATATAATATTAATAGTAGTGATCGTATACGACGTGATTTGGTATTCATTGTATTGTAATATTAATGTAATTTGTATATAATTTAAATATGTGCGTATTAAATAACGGTTTAAATATGGGCGTATTTACATTAAGCTCAAAGTGACAGCTCGAGCTTTTTTATTCGAGCTTTTTCTAGCTTTTTCAGTGTGAACGCATTTTAAATTACCAGCTTTTTCTGTAGCTTAAAGCTGCCTAATTAGGCAGCTTAAAAGCTGTAAAAAGCTCTGTGTGAATGCCCCTTAGGAAATAATAATATAATTTCTTTTGGAGATTGACAAAATGTACAAACCTATACTTTGAATTTACAATGGCTGTGTTTGGTCGTTCGTTTTGTGGTATCTAATATGTAAATTTGAATTCATTGCGATTGCATTTGTTTACTAAATTCTAATGTATAACTGGATATATAAATAATCTACTAATAAGGTTAATATAGTATATATATATATATAGAGGATATTATGATATTCTTTACAAAATGTGATTATCTTATTATTATTCATTACTGAGTCATTTTGAAATAATTAAATGTGGCTTACATTTTGCTTAGACTTTTTCTTTCCTTTAGCGTAAGATAGGTATTCATTCATGACTGCTCGTCTCACGAAGTTCTGAAACGAGTAACAGAAGTAAGTTGAAAATGTTCCTAGTTTTCCTAGTAACTTTCAAACAATAATTCTACTAATTTCAGATGCAAGTAAAGTAATATTGGGACAAAAAAGGAAAGAAATTAACGTCAATTGGCTAATTGGCGGATATTCTAATAACATATAGATATTGAATGTTTTTTATGACACTTATAGGTAATACGTATACATTGATAACTTATATATCTATTTCTACTATTGCAAGGTGTCAAAGTAAACATCTAGAACATAATGTAGCAACCCGTAGGTTCCCCAATAGAACACGGCTATAACCTTATCGACGACGTCCTCGTGATCTTTGGTCTGGTCGTGTTTTCGCATGTTGTTACCCGTGTAAGCTACACTACGTAACTGCCAGTCACCTATTTCTTCATTCCAGTGGACATGCTGCTCGATCATCTCCTAAAAGAGAATGATTTCACATTAGCCATGTAGAATACATGTGATAATATATATTATATACATGGAATATACATATTATATACATGGAATATATTATTTGATTGAAGTACAATGAAAATCACATTTAAAATTTCAAAAGAATTTATTTTATTATTTGTATTTCAAATTTATAATAATACATTTGTGTACCATTTTGTCCAAATTACAAATAATTCACGATTTAAAAATATTGAAATATTATACACAAAGTAATAATAGAAGTAATAACAATTGAATTTGTGCACAAGTATTTGAAACCTGAAATTCCGCCGGAATGAAGCTATCTATGATTAGCATTTGTAGACGAAGTTCGATGCTGAGCTGTCGTACATTTTCCAAAAGGCCTTCCATCTCGCGTTGGTGTTCTTGTTTACAATCTGCCAACTGCGGAGCACTCAATGTCATATGGATAGGAAACACTACAAAATATCATTTATTACTTTTAATTTACATATAATTTCGGAATACGAATTTATTCGATATTCGATACAAATCTAAGCTAAGATAAACTGATTAAGTTTAGCATTTTAATATAAAGTCATCGCATTATGTTGCTATTAGCAACTTGTAATATCTTGAGTAGACTAAGTTATCAAGTATTGCAAACCTCAGATTTAGACTGCATCAGCATGTTCCAAACTCTTTTCAGTTTCTTTGTCTTACCAACTGCAGCTTCTTGCAAACTCGAGTACTTCTCTTCGATATCAATCCTCTCTTGCTGTTCATGAAAAAGTACAATATTGCGATGTTAAATGAAAACCTTGATAGTTAAAAGTCATGAAAATAATAATAATTACAACAATTTAGTATAATATCGATGTAGTGGGCAAACCTCTCGTTCCTTCAGAGTGACTCTCATCGCTTCAGTTTTAACGTTACGATCCTCGAGTTCTTTAGCGCTGTCAGCCAATAGTTTCTGCTGTTCTTCAGCCTTGATTTAGGGGAGAGGCAGTTACGGATGTGTAAATGGTACATTGATAAGAGATGTAGGGTAAACGAGGAGATATTTTATAAGATATTTTAACGAGATATTTTACAAGATGCAGAGACAAGAACTGGGTAAAAGTATACGTTTACCAGGACGTAGATGAAGAGCATATGGGATTACATGATATGGGAAGGCGAGTAGACAATACATATTAATTTGAAACATTACATAACCTTCTCCAATAAATTCACACCTCCGACGATGATCTTCTTTTCAATGGATGCAAGCTTATTGTTCAGAAGCTGTTGTTCATCTCTAACAATGAGATGCTATTTATATATATAGTGAAATGTAATGCTTAAAATCATCTTTATAGATCTAGCTGTATATTTTCATAGGTATTAATATAAAAACAACTGAATCGGAGCTCTATATTTTGATATGAAATTATATTTTATTATTAAAAGATTATACAAAGATAATATATAACACTTCTCTAGCTGACATAATTACAAGAAAGAAAGAGTATAATAGTTTACTGGTGAGGTATTTCTGATGAGGCTTTGTTATTTTACTCACTCACTCACTCACTCACTCACTCACTCACTCACTCACTCACTCACTCAATCACTCTCTCACTCACTCACTCACTCACTCACTCACTCACTCACTCACTCACTCACTCATTAACTAACTCACTCTCTCACTTACTTACTTACTCACTCACTCACTCACTCACTCACTCACTTACTTACTCACTCACTCACTCACTCACTCACTCATTCACTCACTCATTCACTCACTCACTCACTCACTCACTCACTCACTCACTCACTCACTCACTCATTCACTCTATACAGAAAAAAACTTAAATTTCTAACCTTTAAACACAGATCCATATACAAAATTCTAACAATAATACATACAGCACTGAAAACTGATATCCCTAAATATACGAGCGACTCAATTAAACTAAAACTGAAAAGCAATCTAAGGTCATCCAATAAAAAACTGCTTAAACAAGACATAACAAACAATTTTCCACAACTTTGGAATAAACTACCCATAACTGTTACCAATGAAAATAATACAAATACTTTTAAAAGCAAACTTCACAAATACTTACTTGGTCTAGACTGATATAACCTGACACACCCTTATAATATTCCTACTGCTACTGAATTATCAAATTGATTTACACTGTACTTTTACCTAATACAATACCTATTACTCAAAAACCAATACTCAACTACTTTATTTTCTACAGCCTATATTACTTTTCCACTTTTACTACTTACTTCTTACCAACCTCACTACCATACTTTACACGTACATTTATATCTGACTTAATTTTCTCTATATACTGTCACCTATACAGTTTTCCCATATGTATAATGTACATTGCACACTTCCCTCACATGCAATTCCCTCTCACGTGACTTCCTTACACATATTACCACAATTATTACCTCGATCATTTATTTATTTTGAAAAACGTATTATTTACTATATTAATTGTGTTATATTTCGTTAATAATACTTACACTCACCTTCGAACAATGTAAAAATTGGATTTTCGTGAATAAACATATACACACACACACACACACACATACACACACACACACTCACTGACTCACTCATTCACTCACTTACTCACTCATTCACTCACTCACTCACTAACTCACTCACTCACTCACTCACTCACTCATTCACTAACTCACTCACTCACTCACTCACTCACTCACTCACTCACTCACTCACTCATTCACTCACTTACTCAATCATTCATTCAATCATTCATTCACTGACTGACTACCTCACTCACTGACTCACTCACTCACACACATACACACACACACTCATACAACCACTCACTGACCCATTCTCACACACACCACTTCTCTTTCAGGACTAACTGAGCTTGGTTTAGCTCGTTCTCCTTACTCTCTAACTCACTAACTCACTCACTCACTCACTCACTCACACACATACACACACATACCATTTCACCTCCAGGACTAACTGAGCTTGGTTTAGCTCCTTCTCTTTACTCTCTAACTCACTCACTCACTCACCCACACACACTCACACACACACACACACACACACACACACATACCATTTCTCCTCCAGGACTAACTGAGCTTGGTTTAGCTCCTTCTCCTTACTCTCTAGATCTCTCTTCACTTTCAGTTTTTCTTCTTCTGCTACATCTTTCATCGATTCCAATTTACGACGATCCTCATTGATTGCCATCTATTAAACATAAATTAATAAAGTTACAATGAAGATACTTATTAGGAGGAAGTAATGAAACTTTCTTCACAAAATGATGATTCTAGAAATGTATACAAATATGCAAGAGCTAAATGTAGGCAGGAAATTCTAAATTCAAAATATACGGTAACTCTCTTCGCGTTAAAACGCGACTTGAATATATATCAAATGATGTCGTAAACAGTAAATTCGCAACAACGAGTAGTAGGGTAAACAGCAGCGATACGAACACGGGAGATGAGTTAACGAAATGAACGTTTTGGCTGCGTTACCTGGATAGAGTGCATCTTCTCCTTGGAAATGCCGCCCGCCTTCTTGCTGCGCCGACGTCTGACCTTCTTCCCGGTGAGTTCGTCGGTTTCACTTCCCGTTTCTTCCCCGGACTCCTCCGCCCCGCCTCCATCTGAACGGTACCCAGTGCAGTATTAAATATTAACACCAAGCTTTGTTATCCGCCCAGGGAACTAACTTCGTGACAGTTTCCGAATTTTAAACCAGAACAAATATATAAACGAATGGAAAAGTTTTAATATAAATTTAGAAAACCAGAATAAACAATTATTTACTTATTTCTAAAATAGAACACATTATACGCACATAATTTATAAAATCTATATTTTCCTAAAATAATTATGTAATCTATATAATTTATATTCATAAATAATATTAATAAATAATGTTAACAATTATAATAATGAACTCTATAAATTAGATTAGAGTTATGGTATTACCAAATATTCTCGACCCTTAGAAATATATTTTTGGTAATGCATATCTTATGCATATGCTTATTTTATCGATGATATCACATCTTTTCACCTTAATGATTATAAACTAGTGAATCTGAAAATATCTATCAGAATTTGAATCCTATATATTTCTTATACTTGGATTTTAATCTATTATAAATATATTCATAAAATGATATATAAAAAATAGATTATACATAATATATGTATATGTAGTATATTATTAAATTATTATTTATTCAAGCGATATTAGGATAATTGTTTTAATGCTAAGTTATTATTATTTATAAGATATTATATAAGATATATTAAGATAAGATATTCGTTATAGTAAAATGAAAACAATTATTTATTCATATTGATTTATAATTTAATTACCACGATGCAACTGTTGTGGATTATTTGTTTGTATCATATTAGTACTAAATAGTTCAATGGTTTGATTATTTATCTCGTCATTTTAGGAGATCATACCAAAATGCTTAAACGGACAGTTAAAAATGCTATATATAAACTGTAGTATACCGATAGGAACCCTGCTTTAATGTTTAGTTTATCTAAAAAAAGTGTATACTTTAATATTTGACAAATCAGTAATCTGTTAAGATTTTATAATTTCTATTTCTATTTCCATTTAAATGCAAAATGTTAATTACCTGAATTCTAAAATATCCAAATAAAAGAATACTAATATATTATTCTATAATGTAAATAATTTTAATATTAAATAATTGCACTTTACTAATGTAATGTCACATAAGTTATGCAGATATATTATAAATAATTATATTAATTAATTAGGTACAATAGTGCAGTGTAAAGTTGTGTTAAAATACGCAAATTAAAAGATGCACAAAGTCGTATAAAGGATGTTTGAATGTACAAACATCTACCCGGGAACTCGTTTGATAATATAAATACTTATTTAATAAATGCGGACCGAGAACGTTACAAACCTTCCGTAAGTTTCGCTTTCAACTCGTTAATTTCGTCTTGGTATTGTCGGAGAAGTGCATCTTTGGGATCTTCGTTGATCTTCGCCTTATTTTTGATATTCTTAGCGCGGTTTGCGTACCTGCATTAATTCACTTAAATATACTGCAATACATCATTAATAATCTATATATATCATTTATATACATATATGATTATATAATATATATATATATATATATATATATATAATTATATATAATTATATAATGGTATATAAAGAAAAGTAAAAATAAATTAGATAGATAAATAAACATTATATTATAGTATATTATAGTATGATGGTATAATAAATTGCAACCATTAATTACTAAATAATGACCTTAGAGTAGAAAGAGTTTCGTCATAGTTATAATCTGCTGGACCTACATTAGCCACCTAGTGAGAGATAGGAATATAATGAGAACATTTTTAATAATGTAATAAGAGTAGATAATAATAATCTGATATAAATATATATATATATATATACTGTAGATAATTAATTGGTAGAATTTACTTAAAAATACTTTGTTTTCTCATATAATAAATCTCATATCACACATTTGAAATTGAATCACTTTTAACATAATCTATATAAATAGTTCATAACATACACACCTCATCGAATTCACTTAGAGGAGGTATGCTAACCATGACAGTTTTAGAATTTCCTCCCAGAGAGTCCTGGAGCAAACGAGTTAGTTTTGAGTTTCTGTAAGGAATGTGACTTGACTTACCATCCACTAGGGCGGATATCACATTTCCTGTTGAAGTGCAAGATGATAACGAGTTGATGTTATCAATAGTTAATCCAGAAATATGTTTGTAATTATCATTGGTGAAATCTAATAAGACTAATTAAAACTAATTATCAAATACCTAGTGTACTCAGCGAAAGGTTGATTTTTGTGGCTTCCTTGAGACGTTGTCCAGTGGTTCCGGTTTTGGATTGTCGTTCAGAACCCTAGTGAATAAATTGAGTAAAATGTTTACCTAAAAATAGATGAATGACAACTTAAAAATGGATTGTCGTTCAGAACAATGTCCAGAACTCTGGAGTGTAAATGGAGAATGCTGCAAACTGATAAACAGCAGATTATGAAAGTAAAAAGTATGTTTTTGAAAAAAGATCTACGAATATATTTTGAATTATTTATAAGGAATTTATATTTATTATTTATGGTTACTAGAAAATTCCTATAATTACAATTGAAATAGAGATTGAATTGTTACATTTACTAATATATTTATATAAATAATTATATTTAAATATAATTTTACTTATTGATCTCTTAAGAATTATTGACTAATTAATTAACAAGGCCCTTATTTCATGAATCACTATTTTCTCCTCTCCTCTCCTCTCCTCTCCTCTCCTCTCCTCTCCTCTCCTCTCCTCTCCTCTCCTCTCCTCTCCTCTCCTCTCCTCTCCTCTTCTAACCGCCAGGTCGACTAGATGCAGTTTGCCAACGCGGACATGTTGCTGTTTATCTGCCCCGAGGTCACTGCGTTCGATGGTGACAGTGAAGATTGCATGCGATCTCGAACTCTGCGCATTCATGTTGGTACAACCGACAACTCCTGATAATTTAAGGCATTCAATCGAGAATGAAGAAGTTATAAAATATATTATTTTAAATTATAACCTTCATGTAATTAATACAAATCTCATACTATACTTCTAGATATCGATATTGCAATATATAAATACTCAATATTATATTTACATTTACCAGTAATGATTAAGATTTTCATTTTTTAATTATACCATCGTTAATATATTATTAATAAAGGATATCAAATAAGTTTGAATGTTTTAATATATAATACATTCTTTGAAAGAATATATGATATATTATACATAAGAAAATAATCACATTACAATATATTTTGAATATAAATATAAATATATTTATTATTATGTATAAATACTTTGCATAATTCAATAACTGTTTTTATTTCCTAGGGTCATGATGCGATCCATATCATCTGCATTATTTACTCCATAAGCGGATAGATCTTTTACGTAAACTCCGATATCGGGTCGTTCTGAAACAAATTTCATAGTTTTGAATCATAGAATAATTGAATATTATTAGATTAATTAAATTAAAGTCAATATTACAAATTTTTTTTTTAGGTTTAGCTATTTTTGATATACTGGCTATTATTATTGAATTGGAAAGTATTTTAAGAAATTTGAATCGGTTAAACACCTTTTACGTCAAGTCTAGTATTTTGATCTTTTCCCAGAAGATCACGGCATTCTTCATTGTAGATTTCTAGGTACGAAACTCTTACAAGGAATCTAGATAAACGAATAATATTTAAATTATTTTTGCTTGTAGGATAAAATATGTATATATTTATATATATATGTATGCATATCACATATATATATATTTTCGATATATATTTACAAAATATAAACATTTTTATCTGATATTAATATCACTTTTTATTAGTAAAATTATTCTCAGATATATATATATCTATCTGTAATTATTATATATATATATAGATATATATTAATATATTTATATTTATATATATATATATATATAAATATATATTTATCTGTAATTATATATATATCATTAAATAAATTTGCATTACAAAATTCTTTCTTAGTTTATTGATATATATATAAATATAATAATATAACAAAAATATACATAGAGCATTACCAAACAAAAGATAGACCACCTGGTATCACCTTCAGCTTTAGCAATGGCCCCAAATACATGCGCAAACGAGTTAGGAATGATTCCTCTGAGTTCGGGCACCATGCGAACGCCTTCCATAGTGAAAGTCTTGCCAGTTCCCGTCTGTCCGTAAGCGAAAATGGTGCCTACGACAAGAGAGGAATACAACTATCTAAACGATGATGTGTTATGTAAATTGTAGATCGTATAATTGATTATATTTATTCATAACTACATTAAACAGCATGAATAAATAAAATTAAGATTTAGAAAATGATTTCATTTCAATTCATATTTTGGATCAGAACTATTCTAAGGTATAAGAAAAATGATTCACAGGTTGCAATCATATTGTCATGGCAACTTAGTAACCATGTCATCGTAATAGTGCTAGTAATATAGTAGGCATAGCAACGGAATAGATCTGACATTACATTATATATAACTATATATATATATTCATGACATGAAAGCATTAGTTGTCGCAAAGCTGTTGTTATATATTGTATAAATACAGATAGTACAACAACGTGTAACATCGTAGTCATAGCGATAGAAGCTAACCGTTATAGCCTTCGAGGACACTATCTACGATAGGCCGGGCGACTTGGTTATAGACATCGAGTTGTTTGCAATCGGGAGCGAATACGGTATCGAAAGTATAGTTCTTGTCTGGCTCTTGTTTCTGATTCGGTCGAGTGGTGATCGTGCCTCGTAGCTCGTCCACCTGGTGCCCCGTGGTTTGTATGATAATCGATATAGAGCATTACAATTGATCAAAAATCAATTTAAATATGAGTTAAAAAAATACATATATTAATTAATGCTGATTAATTTAATATGAGAGAAATAATCAATAGCTTAAACTGGAATATTCTGTATACTATTTATACTGAAACCTTTATAGCAGATTTGAACCCTTGCCCAATTTCTTTTTGATTCATTGGACGACATCTGACAACCACTCGAACAGTATCACATTCTTTAGACTGTATATTAATAGAAAAATACATTTAATCTTCAGGTTGGATAATACAATAGAACTTAATAATTATTAATTATTTTATATATCTAATATAGTAGAGTATTATTATAATGACTGATTAATAATTAAATACTATCGCATTAATTATCAAAAATATATAAAATGTGTTGATAATTAAAAATTATACATATATTAAATATTTATATATATATTACAAACCATAATTATATATCAAAGTATTTGACTATAAATAATAAGTATTATTTAATATTTTATAACATTATATCTGAGATTACCATTGAAATCCAGGGTTATATTATAAATGTACAAGTTAATTGTATACTAAATATATTCAAAACTAAAATAGATATACTACATTTTTAATTGAGTGAAATTAGTATACAATATTCTATATATTTTTATATTTAAAATATGTTAATATATATATCATACGATAAACTGTATAGTATATATTGATTATATTTAGTGATAATCCATTAATTTTCTATAGATCAATATTTTATTATTTATTTTGTTTAGCAACACAATTCTAAATTGTTGATTATTCTATAGTCTTTGATATTTAATTAACGAATTTAAATCTGATTTTTACAATACATGAGAAAATTATGTTCATGATGATGCATGAATAATACAAAAATATTTTATTTGTTGGGAATTAATATATCGGAAGATAATTATTTAAAATTTAATTACACTGTTTTTCTATTTTAAAAAATAATTTTTAAAATTCATTAAATTACTATTTTCAACACTACTATAATTGTAGATCACTATATATTCTTTTACTAATAATCAAGGTGAATATAATTGCATACTATACTCTTATTTGAATGCATGTTTTTAAATGTTTAATTAAAATTTAAATTATATACAAATTATTTTTTGGATTAAATGATAATTTATTATAATATTAATAGTACATAAATAGTGTATAATACTTTATAGCCCTATTACATATATCAAAGTTCTATAATACAGTATAAAATAACTAATTTAATACAAAAATCTAATATAATTCATAATAAATTTTTAAAAATTGATCTTAATTTAATGTATACAATGTTTATTATTCGTCGTATAAGTTATTGATAAACTTACATGATAAGATGGTTTCAAAATAAAGTTTATAATTAGCTCGAACAGTTTAAATTGAATATTTACTCCAAAACATGTTAAATATAAAATCAATCATAGGTTATTCCTACCACGTTAATTCTATTAATGTATTAATGTACATTAATGTACATTAATGTACATTAGTGTACACTATTAATGTATTTAACAATGTATTCCACATTTTAGCATATTTTGTAATATTTTAAATATTTTACTATTTCGGAATTTTGAATTAATACATTTAAATATATTTTTATTTGTAATCATGTTATTTTTAAATTCATTTAATTAATATGAATATGTTGTTTATAAATATTCAACTTCTTTTAAAATCTTTTAAATTTTTTTTATTAACCCATTAATCAGATTGTGTAATTATTATAAATTCTCATATAATTATGTTAAATATAATTATGATAAATAAAATATCATAAAAATTCACTTTTATTATGTATCAAAAAACTTAACTGACCTTGATAATTTCTTGGGAAAATAAAATTTTACATATAAATGGAATCATTATTTTTAAATAGAAATATGAAATTTGCTTTTATAGAATATAATATAAACATAATGAGGCATACATAATAACTATATATTAATTATATAAACTGCTTATAATATAGTTACTCACTTTAAATATTATATTTACATTACTTAATTCATATTATATTCTATCCACATGATATAACTATTATAAATTAGCATATAATTATATATAAATTATTGTAATTTATTTTAAATAATACAAAATATTTGTATTTTTGCTTGAAAAATTGTTACATTGATAGTGTTTTACGTAATTCATCCAAATTAAGGGATATATCATTATACCATTAAGGGATATATCATGTGTTTGCCTTAATATAATGTATTGAGCAGTAACATTATTTAATTTATATATTACATAGAACATTCCTGATCAATAAACTATACTTAATAAGTATATTAATAATTATTATAATATTTCTGATAATAAAGTATATTATTATAATAATTATATTTTATTTAGTAATAAATATAATATAAAAATAAACTTTTACTTAAATTACTATTTGTTAATATATATATATATATATATATATTAACATTATATATATATATATAAAATAATATAGTTGGAATCTATTTTACTAACCTACTAATATAGAGTAGTTACTCTATTTAAAAATATTATTAACTTATTATTAATATTACTTTAAAGTAGGTATATATTTTATATTTGATAAATATTAATTCATTTTTTAAATAATTATATTTGATATTTGAAAAATATAAATAACATAATTTTTAAATATTAGAATGTATCTTCTTTTATATAAATTATCTATTTAAAGTTTTAAAATATTTATTTCGGATACATTATTTAAAACAATATTTTGTTTCCATAATCATATTAATATATATATATATATTATTTGCTTATTAAATAATAATAATATTTATGTTAAAAAATGAATTTTTCTTACCTAACACTATATAGAGTGAATTCAATTCCAAAACTATAACATATTGTAAATATAAAACCTAAAAATAAATTATTGAATCAAGTTTAATTTAATATTTATTATTACTGTTTTTATATTTAGGTTTATATGGATTCAAAGATGATAGAAACAATAAATATTAGTGAAGAATCGGAAAACAGAAAGGTGGAGCTGGCAAAGCAAACCGATATTGCCATTGATTTAGTTGCACGATGTAAACCTTATATATCAACAATAGCAGGATGTCGTAAATTACAGAGGAAATGTCAGGCGGAACTCAACTATCTTCAAAGGGTTTGTTGTCACCAAATGAATTGTTAAATTTATATCGAGATAGTCATATCAAAAAAGAATTATCATTAATCGTATCTTATTATTATTATAGAAAAATAATATTTATAATTATATAATTTAATCGTTTAATTTAATTAACATATTTTATATATATTAAGTAATATTTATCTATAAAAATCATATTTAAGTTTTGCTCGATTAAAACTGACAAATGTTTGATTTAAAGATATATTAAGTTAATTATAAAGATGTATTTTAATGCATTGTGTATTCACTGAATACTATTCAGCCTTTACTATAGTAATAAACATGTAAAAAATATGAATTTTTCTGTTCCATACAGATTTCAATCAAGATTAACTATTAATGCCACTATATAGAGTTATCAATTAGAATATATATTTATAAAAGAAAAAGAGTGTTTAATAAGTGTTTTTTTTGTTGAAAAATAATAATTTATTGTTCAAAAATAATATTTAGTTACTTTATTTATATATGAAACAATTCTTTGAAATATTAAAATATTGATTTATTGCAAGAGTAATTTAATAAAATAAAATAATCAATAATATAATCAGATTTTAAATAAAATCAACAGCAATTCAATGTAGTCTTTATTAATATTTTGAAATATATTTTATATAATATAATTGATAATTCTAGTAATTCTATGTACACTTTTAATTCATTTTTATTAGAAATTATTAGCAATACTTGTAATTTATTCTTCAAACTATTTGATTATTTTCATAAAGAAATAAATGTCTATTTTAACTCAGTGAGTAGCCCTGTAATTATGAATGTTTAATTATTAATATTGTTAGTCAGTTTATCACCTAGTTTAACTAATTTCAGACTGATGTCACCTTAAATACAATTTAACATGATTACTGCAATTGCAATATTTGGTGAATGTTCTAGTTAACCATTTTCTTTAATCTTGACATAACCTAAATCTCATTCAATCCATTCGCAGATTCTGCTCATAATTACTAACAATCGGAGGTAATCTTTTTCATAGTGAAAGTTTAACCCTAGTGTCCATTTCATTTGAAGAGAATGAAAACAAATGTCTAAATTATCATTCTAATTAATTTCATAATCTTTAAGATCATAAGTTGGTTACAATATTAGAATTATTGTCTATACTCTTGTGTCAGCATAACTACATGTTAAGTTATATATTTATTAACTGTTTAGGTCATATCTACCAGTTAAACCTTCAATCAATTTTTAAAGTTATATTACCTACTAGTCGTAGGTCCAATTTTCTTCCAAAGTCATATTATATAACATTTTCATCCAATGTCATTTTATCTACTGGTTTAACACTAATTCACTTTCAACGTCATAAGATCTACGAGTCGTAGCGTCAGTTCACTTTCAAAGTCATTATCCATCAGTTTTATCCCCAATTGCTCTACGAGGACATATTATTCGCTAGTTGCAGCTCAAATTTAGTACATTATCATTTACCTACCAGTTGCAACTCCAATTCACCTTCATGCCTCCAGTGTTACGTCCGATGTAACTTGCGTCGTACATTTTTTCGGGTAACCCTACGATTTCGTGATCTAGTCTCGGTATGCCTATGGGCGCGTTCTGTATATTGATTGACGTTTCGGAGACGACGGCTATGGGCGTGGTTTCGCCCAGTTTGCAGTTGAAGGCGGCGAACGTGTCGTCGTCGTCGCCGCTGGTGGACACGCCCCCTTGCATCCTTCGGCCTATCCTCCGTCTGCTCGCGACGGACGGGGGCGAACTATTGGCCGACGGAGTGGACCTGCGACGCGGCTGTCTAGCGCCTAATGTATCCGAGGTGGCGGCCGAGGAGGAGGCGACGTTATTTCTGGGCGACCTCGTCGAGCTCTTGCTTCTCGTCGAGTTCTTGCTTCTCGTGGAACTCTGCCGCGACGTGAACGATGAGTTTTTACCGCGTTTTTTACTACCGGCTACACGACTCATCTCTATGTCTGTGTGTGCATGGGAAGGTGGATTAATGTGTCGGTATAGTTACGGAGTGTTCCTTGGTAGTGTTTTCGTAAGATTCCTGTTGTAGATATAGAATAATTAAAGATTTTAAATTACTAACAACTAGTATTAAAAAGAACAATATTTATAATATATTTTGCATTGCAATTCATATTCATAATACTATTTCTCATAACATTTATTAAATATTGTCATATGAGACATTACTCGAATGCTTGTTTCTGCTGGTTTATTTTAAATAGAATTTCATCAATTGATTTTTTTCCCCAATGTTAACAAACAATTAGTTGTGTCGATTTTCTTATACGGAATATTATTTGAATTTAGATGATAAGGATTCCCCGAATATTAGTACATAGTTGATATAACCTGCATTCTTATTTAAGGAGTGTTTGCCGCTGTAATTGTTGTCATTGTTATAGCAACCATCACCCTCACCATATTGTGAGTCGGCGAATGAGTCATCTGCCATTCCATCCTGTTCGGATTGATTTATACTTTAGGATATTCCAATCAGTCTAGACCTCTCCGATATATCACAAATACTTATTCACCTAACTTCAAATGAGATAATGCTATATATCAAATCAAGTTAATCATGCTATAATTCGTATTTTTATATAGAACCAGGTAATTTACAATGAAAAATAATAATTAATTGTTCTCTGAAGATTTCCATATAATGAGAATCTACAGATTACTTATAAGTTGAATTGTGGAAATTCAATTACGACAGCTATTCTATTTTCAATACATATATCTTGTAACAGCTGCATAGTTGATAAAACCTTGAATTCTATTTACTATTTCCTCTATATATAACATAATATCAATCGAACAACAAATTCAGTTACAAGTTAATTACAATGACTTGTAATACCACTAACAATTCTATTAAAATGATATCAATCTATAAAATCAACCACAACCATCGCCACCTAAACCACTACTATATTATCAGCCATATCCCCCATCTTAACCGTTACCATATACATTACCGACTGCAATGTCTTAATTACGCTTTAATTGAATTCTAATCGACTATAACGGGTGATCATTTAAAAGTAATTACGTAACGGTTCTCGTACTTTCATAGTTCAACGATGACCCAATTAGCCGACTATTCAGTCAGTAAGCATTATCGATTAATATATTCTCACGTACTGGTTATGATCAAATCATTTCATGTAGACACTACACCACATTATGTATTTCTTTCATAACAAATAAGCCTGTAGTTTTATTTGCATTGTTCTATTATGAATATCTATTATGATTAAGACTAACCTGCCATCATTTATATATTGAATATACCGTATTAACTTGTGTATTTGTACACGTTATGACATACATGTGAGGTGTGTTTAGTGAGGTGTGTTTAGTGAGGTGTGTTTAGTGAGGTGTGTTTAGTGAGGTGTGTTTAGTGAGGTGTGTTTAGTGAGGTGTGTTTAGTGAGGTGTGTTTAGTGAGGTGTGTTTAGTGAGGTGTGTTTAGTGAGGTGTGTTTAGTGAGGTGTGTTTAGTGAGTAGTGTTTAGTGTGGTGTGTTTAGTGAGGTGTGTTTAGTGCCATACGACAAAGCGATATTCTATATGTATTATTAGCGAATCTAAATGTTACCGTGTTAACGTGTGTATTTGAACACGTTATCGCGTACTCGTATTCGACTAACGGGTACCATGTACTTCTCGGTGGCTAGTCTACGCGTGTGCTGCCATTTCGCCACGAATACCATGAGTACTATGATCGCTAGAATTAGGAACGCCCCCAACGTGGAGCCCAACGCCACCGCCAACGAATCCACCGACGTACTGGCGTTCAGACATTGCCGATGTTGGTTATCTATTAACGGTGCGGGTTATTACGGTGCATGAGGCGATGGTAGGTGACGAAGAGCCCCGGGAATATGAAATTCTACAACGTTTGGTTAATTACGAGGTAACGCTTCATAGGCGTTGCGGGGAATACTTTGTGATTGGGCAGGGGAGACGTTGATGCCTAGTTATCCGTATTCGCATAACAACTCGTGCTCCAGAGAATGTGGGAGACGACCTGCGATAAGATATCAACGAAATGGACATGGTTACCCTATACCACACTATACCTCACTATACCCCCATTCACCGCTATACAGCCCCGTGTATTGCTATATCCCATTGACCGCTATACAGCCCCGTTTATTACTATACCCCCGCTGACCGTTCGGGTACTTGTCGGTGTAGGTATCCACGCATATCGAGTACATAGTACTCTCGTGTAACATCTCTATACTGTAGTGTAACTCCGATGGAGATAACAGATCCGACCGTTGGCTGATACGGCTACCGTAAGCCTGATAGATCACCTGTCAATCAAATAGTCGGCGAGTTATATGATGTCTCGTATTTATGTATATGAGCAATGAGTCACGAGATGACCACGATAACCACCTGCAAATTAAATGGTGAATCATATATGAACAGATAATATGATTCATATAAATATATATGCAATATGTATATTATTTAAACTAAAATATTAAATAGTTTATCAATTATATCATTAGTATTATTATACATCATAATGCAATTTCTGAAATAAAGTTATATCTATTAAAGAAAACTCCATTTCACTCTAGTAAAGGTATTTAATTGTCTTGGTAAACAAAGACGTAATAATTCTAAGAAATGATAATATTAATATACTTAATTGTACTTAATATACTTAATATACTTAATTGTATATCGTGAAAGTAATATATATTAAATTATGATATGCAATAGTTAATGATATTAATCAAGTTGTTACAATGACAATAGTATCCTTGTCACGTCAATAATATAGAAATATATTATTGGATCCATATAATATAACGATATATAACAAAATATCAGTAACTGTAATAACATATCATTTATTTTTAATATCGCTTATTTATTAATTTCATGTATTTAATGTTAAGCAACTATTTATTATATTCCTAGCAATGTTTTCACTAATCTCTCAATAAATCTACAATTCTTTAATAAATAGATTATTAGTTATACTTGATTTTTATGATACAGAAACTATAATCTATCTTAGATAACATGTTTACTATTTAAATGCGTTTCAGATTATCGCTATCTTCTATAAGAGGTTATGTCGTATATGATGTCGTATATGATATACCTGTATATATTACCTATATACATATATTACCTATATATATTACCTGTATATAGGTAATAATACATTTTATAATCTACATTTGATGTTCTTTATAAAGGTAAATAGATATTGCATATTCTATATATCTAGGTACACTAATATAGCTTTATATACAGTATATACTATATATATATACGTGTGTGTGTATCTATATATACATATATAAATAAGTAGGTCGTTAATCATATATGTATAATTTAGTGTTGTTATGGTATTTTAAAAATGATATATATCTTTAAATCGTAATTCTATTTATTATCTTATTCGTGCATATATGTAATTGTCACCTTCAAACTAAACAAATTCAACTCGTCGTACAGTGTACGGCGTACAGTGTACACTAACCCTGAACGCATTCACGTGGGAATAGAATGACTCGACCACCATCCAGCCGACTTCGAGCGAGTCTTTAGTTCGACTGACCACTTTCAACGAAGTCAACAGATCCACTGTATCGTTGTAAATGTACGCCATGAATATCTGCTCCGAAATACGTCTGCCTGTCTAGTGTAATAAAGTATTGATTGGTTGAGGTGATTAATTAATAAGTAAATTAAAGATCAAATGAATAAACACATGCTACCTTTGATCGCGTTAACAAAATGGAGTATTAGGATATGTTAATAACACGATATATAAATATATATATATATGGGTGTATGTGTGTGTATGTGTGTGTGTGTGTATGTGCGTGTGTATGTGTGTGTATAAGTAATACAAGTTAATGACTGCCAATTATCTTAGTTTCACGAACTACAGACCCATAACTATAAGCAGTATTTATGCAGAATATATAATACTGTATAGGCAAAATATATATATTTATAAATAAAGGCAGCATATAGATATATTATATGCAGCATATAAATGCATCTCAATCTATAATACGTTGATCTTCATTGATATGCGATAGTTATTAAACACCTATAATAGGTGATTATATATAATTTTATTCGAATTCAATCTACAAACTACCCACATACTTTTATTAATTGGTATACAAAATAGGTGTTATAATAGGTCTACGAAAACACTAAATACTAATTCAGTGTCTATGTATTTAGTAAGTCCGTATTTAGTAAGAAACCATAAACATATTATTCGGGTTGTTCTTTGTTCATCTCCGGTTCCCGGATATTACGCAACATTATGTAATATCCGTTTTCACTCCTTTTTCACTGACTTACCTAATTCTCTCTCTTCCAATCTCATTACATATCAGCAACAAATCCTGATCAGCCCCTTCTATATTACGATATATCTGAATTTGTTCATTTATAGGACCGTTCAGCATTAATAATCCGTAGTCGCACTCACACACAGCACCACACACAGCAACACACACAGCAGCACATACATCACCACACACAGTACTAGGCACACATCACACACAGCACCACACACAGCACCACACAGCAGCACACACATCACACACACAACACCACACACATCACCACACACATCACCACACACATCACCACACACATCACCACACACATCACCACACACATCACCACACACATCACCACACACATCACCACACACATCACCACACACCTCACCACACACATCACCACACACATCACCACACACATCACCACACACATCACCACACACATCACCACACACATCACACACTTCACCACACACTTCACCACACACATCACCACACATCACCACACACAAAACCGCAACTTACTGCAATATATTATATCTTAAACCGAACAATAACACCCATTTGCACTTCAATATAAAATAGCACCCCACTTCACAATGCATCTTGATGTACCTGGAAAACCCACACAAAAATAATATTCAAACAATGAATTACTTAAATAATAATAAATAATAATGAATAAATAATAAAAAATATTTTATGTTTTGATAGATCAACACTAATAAATCTAAAGTCAAAACAATCGAATAGCTTAACACTAATAACTGAAAAATACGCAGTTCTACATGAAAAACTATGCATAGCCCTACAGTGTGTTGTATATACTATATACTA
>OZ038313.1:21239022-21411522 GCA_964035775.1 Osedax frankpressi
ATGGTGGCGTAGAGTAGATGTCTATTATAGCGGTATACAGTGGGTCATATAATGATAACGTAGAGTAGAGGTCTATTATAGCGGTGTACAGTGGGTCATTTAATTGTGACGTAGAGTAGAGGTCTATTATATCGGTGTACAGTGGGTCACATAATGGTGGCGTAGAGTAAAGGTTCAGTAAAGTGGTGTATAGTGTGTCTCATAGCGGGGACACTTAATAGACACACAATGGGAAACCGTAAGGAGGCATACAGGGGGGTCACGTATCGGGGTCAAATAGGGTGCGCAGATTACGTCTGCACACATGTTACCTCTACTAATGGGTAGTACACGGTACCTGTTACATAATTGATGTGCAAAGTAACCCGACGAGTAGCGTAACCAATTAGGACTCACGAGTATTCCCACCGCGATGCTCGTGCCTGGAGTGTAGCACCTAGTTCCCGTATTGATCAACGGGTACTCGGCGCATGCGAGGTATTGTTCTGGGAAGACAACGTAGACCATATAATGTGTTGTTTTATTAGCGATAACAGTTTAGTAGACAAAGTTCAATCAATAGTATGCAATATATTTATAACGGAAATTAATGTACGCGTACGATTTTATATTTTATAATTGTAATTATATTCCTAATATGGGCAATTGTAAATTTATATATATATATAAATATATGTACGTATGTATGTATGTATGTATGTATGTATGTATGTATGTATGTATGTATGTATGTATGTATGTATGTATGTATGTATGTATGTATGTATGTATGTATGTATGTATGTATGTATGTATGTATGTATGTATGTATGTATGTATGTATGTATGTATGTATGTATGTATGTATGTATGTATGTATGTATGTATGTATGTATGTATGTATGTATGTATGTATGTATGTATGTATGTATGTATGTATGTATGTATGTATGTATGTATGTATGTATGTATGTATGTATGTATGTATGTATGTATGTATGTATGTATGTATGTATGTATGTATGTATGTATGTATGTATGTATGTATGTATGTATGTATGTATGTATGTATGTATGTATGTATGTATGTATGTATGTATGTATGTATATATATATATATATGCACAGGGTGCATTGTTATACATTCAAATTGATAATTAATTTCATGTCACTATTTCATAACAAATAACAATAAATCAGTATACGACACTCGTTAACGTAGACTTTATATAAATAACCCATTTCAGGTTGTTTAAACCCTGGAAATGGGTAATGTTATTTGCTGGTGGTCAGTTATATCTGATGTTAACACGAATTGGCAATACACCTGTCATGTCCACTACCGAAATGAATTCGATAACTGTATACCGTATTTACTTTATTAATTTATTAAGTTACAAAATATATTATTCAATAGAATAACATCTACATGGAATTGCCTTGAAATGCCATACCACGCCCACTTGTAGTTACCATTGGTTATCATGGATAATACGGCGTAGATATCGTATTTAATTAAATAATCATATATAGAGTTTAATATCATCTTATAATATTGAGATATTTATATTAATATGTGTTTATATATTAATATGAGTTTAATATCATCTTATAATATTGAGAAATTTATATTAATATGATTATATATTCTCATCTTTCAACGTTGGTTTGCTCCATTTCTCTAGGGAAATGGGCTATGTGTCTATTATAGATTATATGATAAACTATTATTATACCAAAAAGAATTGTTTCTACTATTAAATCTTCTACATACAAGTTATCACAAATAACAATGAATATAAAATATATAGATTATTTATGTCCATAAATATATTGCAATAGAGGCACACATGATTTTTCAATAAAGGCACATATTGGAATATAGGCACACATTCAAGATAAACATTAATCATTCAATGGGCAAACAATGTTGGATATCATCATACATAATATATATATATATATATATATATATATATATAATGATATTTTATATTCACACAATACAATATATGATATATATCGTACAGTATATGTTGAGTATAATTTACATTACTATTTATAATCAATTTGCAAATCTCTATAAAATGATTATGTTTTACTATTGGGAAAGTATTTTTAAGATATCGAATACAAGTCGGCGTCTTATAACAATTCTGTAAATTCTAACAATTTGAGGACAAATGTCCTTTACAAATAACACTTTTGCTAGAAGTACAGTCACTAGTGAAGTGGTCACTATAATGACGTCACGTGATATCATGTTGTCAACGCCATCCTACGAGTCCCTACTTAGCTTGACCGCTAAGAAACCGCATAAGTAATGCCACTAGCCGGATGACCATTACCATATATTAATCACGATATGTAGTAAACATACGATGATCATATAGCGAGGTGTATGATATCTATTAGAATTGAAGCCTACTGTAGAAGTATCATGGGCAAGTAAGACTGTTATAATAGTACTATTTTAAGGAGAAATAAATACATAGTTAATTAAAGTGGAGATATCATAAATGTATTTACATATATTATATTAAGTAGACTGTATACAATAGTGTATATATATTTAGTTAATAGTGTAACTTGGTAAATTAGAATCTATTTTATATCCACTTTAAAATATTTCTATATATTTCTAAATATATTGTTATATACTATAAGCATACTCTATATAGTAATGGTCTCCCTATACCCGACGTATACATACCACTAATACTAACGTGGTCGTGTATTAATTCACAAGATACGCTAGCATTGTCGTAAATAAGAAATGCCGTTATAGTCTGATTTCCTATTTCTGTTAGCGCGTTGTGGCGGGTGTCGTGTGCGCGCGTATTTTATCTAAAAATAAATTTACCAATTTACAGAATTAATTGATCGGTTAATTACATAATGGAAGTGTTCTGTTTAACAATTGTTGTATTTCTCTAAACCATTAACTTACTATATGATATGAAACATAAATATAAGAAAATAATCCAATAATTCTAATTATTTGTATTACATTAATTATTATTATTATTATAATTATTGATTATATAATATAAAAATATATAATATTAATATATATAAAAAAAACTTTGACTAAAAAGATGATCAGTATTTTTCTTGTAGAATTTCACAAAATATATTTACATATTTAGATAAAGAATTTAAAACAGAGGGATATCAATATATTTATATTATAGATTATTTTGGTACATACTTCTCTAAAGTTATATACGATATAGTATTTATGCTAAACACCCACATTAAAAACACAATACTGACATATCTCATATATTTAGATAGCAGACATGAAAGAAGAATCTCGGACCGCAAATCTACTGTCCAGTAATCTGATGTATTTGCAAGGTTGTGATCATACATAATACCTATATATATATATATATATTGTTGTATATATATATATATATATATATATATATATATATATGTTTATATATATATATATATCAAATGATTTCAAATCTATACATATTTATGCAGAATACAATTGAAAGTGATTTAGTTTTTAAGTTATACACATAACACAGTAAATATATGTAATCTTTATTTAATTATTATTAAATAAAATACTACTATATACTTATAGTTATATAACTATAACTACTATATCAGTGTATATGTAATTGTAAAAGTTACTAAATAAACAATATTATATAACTATTATGTAACTCTAACAGTTATATTTATATAAATATTTACAAATATCCAGATAATTTTTTTTGTTTAAAATAAATATATATATATATTTTTAAATTTAATAATTTAATTATAATAATTAAATAATTTTAAATTTAATTTTAACAATTTAATAAAAATTCATGAGTTAAATGTTATAATTTATTTATTAACTTTTATAATTACATATACAATTAAATACACTATTCTAGTAATTATGGTTATATAACTATAGGTATATAGTAATATTTTATTTGATAATATATAAATAAATATATATTTGCCGTGTTATCATTTACACCAAAAACTAAATCGGTTTCGACTTTAAAGTCCTATTAATTATCAATACAGGCGCATTTAGTATATATCATATAAAATATATATATATATATATATATATATATATATATTAATAATACTTTATAAGGAATACTTTGTTAGAATAGAATGATGAATACATATATTTATATAAATGTGGCGTTTTATAATACATTGCATAATAATGTTCACGTGACATATTACATAATGTTCTACATTATGCAATAGGGCACGTGTTTTAAGGTTTTCACGTGTTTAACTACACCTGATAGTGGATATA
The DNA here is from genome assembly GCA_964035775.1 of Osedax frankpressi. Classification (NCBI taxonomy): domain Eukaryota; kingdom Metazoa; phylum Annelida; class Polychaeta; order Sabellida; family Siboglinidae; genus Osedax; species Osedax frankpressi. The sequence goes on from OZ038313.1 coordinate 21,243,290, forward strand.
TGTGTATTCGTTAATTGTAGTTAGCTTCGTAATAATTACAGTGCGTATATGCACATATATATATATATATATATATATATATAATTATGTGTATATACATATATATATATATTTATTTGCATTTATTTAAAATTTACATGAATATTATCTATTTTGTATTAAAAATACTTTTAAAATTAACTGTAAATCTTTTAAATATTTATATCATTAATTTTAAGATGTATAAATCTCTAGTCGAATAGGCTTATATAGTTAAATAGCTATATATGGCAATATAATGTATTTTATAAAGACTATTTTACATAGATATTTAAACTAGTAAGAGAATATTATAATTAATATTATAAGTTATAACTCTGGTTAACTTTGTATACATGTAACACCACTGGCTACATTACTACAATTGTACTACTCTTAATAGTGTCACCAGTTTTATATGAAGGCCAAAAGTACATATGTCTTTTTATTCGTTAACTCCTACGTTCAAATATAATTGTATCTTACCGTTATACTCAACTACTGAATTATATAGGTGTACCCTATCAATTATTTAATTACATAAGTGTATATTCTCAAGTATTCAATTACATAAGCGTACACTCTCAATCATTCAATTACATAAGTAAACACTCTCAAGTACTAAATTACATAAGTGTACAATATCAAGTATTCAATTACATAAGTGTATATTCTCAAGTATTCAATTACATAAGCGTACACTCTCAATCATTCAATTACATAAGTAAACACTCTCAAGTACTAAATTACATAAGTGTACAATATCAAGTATTCAATTACATAAGAGTACATTCTCAAGTATTCAATTACATAAGAGTACATTCTCAAGTATTCAATTACATAAGTGTACACTCTTAAGTATTCAATTAAATAAGAGTACATTCTCAAGTATTCAATTACATAAGTAAACACTCTCAAGTACTAAATTACATAAGTGTACAATCTCAAGTATTCAATTACATAAGAGTACATTCTCAAGTATTCAATTACATAAGTGTACACTCTTAAGTATTCAATTAAATAAGAGTACATTCTCAAGTATTCAATTACATAAGTGTATACTCTCAAGTACTATATTACATAAGTGTACAATCTCAAGTATTCAATTACATAAGTGTATACTCTCAAGTACTAAATTACATAAGTGTACAATCTCAAGTATTCAATTACATAAGTGTATACTCTTAAGTATTCAATTACATAAGTGTATACTCTCAAGTATTCAATTACATAAATGTATACTCTCAAGTATTCAATTACATAAGTATACACTCTCAAGTATTCAATTACATAAGTGTATAGTCTCAAGTATTCAATTAAATAAGTGTATACTATCAACTATTCAATTACATACTTGTACAGTGTACAATGTACACTCTCACATATTCAATTACATAAGTGTACACTCTCAAGTACTCAATTACATCAGTGCATGACATTCCACAGGAATTATCGAAGTAGTTGAGAAACGTGATGACGTAACGGCCGTACTGAAGGCAGTACCGATGGGAGTGGGAGGTCGGCACGCCAACACCTTTGACCCCTACACGGCGAGCCCCGACCCTATGACCTGCGTCGATGTAGTACTGGGTGGCGGCTCCGTGTGGGTGAAGGTCGTCGCAAAACGAGCGCAATCGATTCATCTCGTCTGGGCAGGTTGGACGTGTATGAGAACACAATAGAGTAACCTTCCGCGTTTGTGTATTGTAGAGTTTCAACATTCTTCGTCTATTATTCAGAGAATGAATTATATAATCAGGTTCCCAATGTTTCAAGCTGTGAGAATCTAGAACGTATTTGAAATCTATAATGATTACTTCAGTTGCGGGATATTGACAAGTAAAGTAGAAACATTACTTGTAATATCTATTTCATTAATTAACGTTGGAAGATTTTCGCTGTGTAATATTCTAACAGCTAGTTTTATCGATACTAGAAACAAGCAATATTAATGAAATTTGTAAAAATAACAATTATTGCAACAGTAATAATGATCAATTTACTATTGATACACATACTTTATTATTTACACTTTCAGGTAAAGGCAACTACGGAAAGAAATGCATAGTAAGCCAGGCGAAATGTTTAAAGAAAATAGCCGCCTTGCATCGTGTAAATTATAGATCTCCACAGATCTGCTTAAATTTCAGGTTTCACATTTCATTCTTACTTTTTACTTATTTTTAGTATTTTCACTTGCATATATTTTTTTACTACTAATTTACATTAAAATACTTAGATCTAGATTTTAATATCTTTCAAATCTGTTGATTCACATTATTATATGTATTTAAATGTTATCATATTGATTATCATATAATATATAATATATAATATACATTGATATAGCATTTAAATATAATAAAGAATCAAACAAACATAAATAAATGTATTAAAATATAATTAAGACAATTAAGGAGTTAAATACTGATTATAATCACTTGACGTTTACCTATTATCATCAGAAGTGGTTTAACAAAGGAAGTGAAAGATGCCCTTGAATCGCTTCACTTTAAAGTGGAAATATCGCCTGAGAATGGAATTGTGGTTTATAATTTATATATGCACCTAATAAATGTTTTTATTCATAAGCAAATTCTGTGCAATAAAATTTCTCTTAAATCTATATCTAAGATTAGTAAAGATTTATAACTTATACTATATCTAAGATTAGTAATGTCTTAATACCTAGATTATATTTAAGATCGATACGGTAATGTGTCATTAAAGCTTACATTATCTAATATTAATAATAAACTTCAAATGAATGCATCATAAAAATTACTCGATCGATAATCTTTCCAATTAAATAAAACTAATATGAATAATAGCTGTAGAATAGTTACATAATATATCCGTGTAAAACCAATTTATATATACCAGTATAAATAAAGTATATATTGTATTACATTTGAATTTAAGATTAACTTATAAAAAATCAACATAATTGTGTTATTCATTTCTCCTTCAGCCCGTTAGCGAAGATATCCTGAAGAAACTCTCTAATCTCGACGATAGCTATAGTGATATCTCTGAGCATTCAGATGATTCTTACGAAGATTCCGCCGAAGCCGAAAGATGTCATCATAATCCCGCAAACAACACTTCACTTGGTTATGAAAAAAGCCATGGAATTGTTCACCAGAATATCAACCTCATCGATAATATATTTATACAACATGAATAGGTTTGAGAAAATGTAATCTGGATATCACAGCTTTGATAAGTTTGGTTTCAAATTTGAACACTCGTCGAGGTAATTCTTGTTTTCTGTTAAATCTTTACGTTATTAGAATTTTAATGTTTACTTAATCCTCGTGAAGTTACAATTTTCTTACTTTTCTAATATTCGATAATTGATTCTTCTGGTATAAATAATAAAGTCAAATTTGATATATCCTCAAATTAGGCTGTGATTCTGAATTCAAGTCAAGTAAAATACTGAAGCAACAAGCAAAAGACGAATTAGAAAATCCAACTCTGCCTTCTTTGAATGAATATATTGAAGGTTTCACTTTAACAAAATGTATAATTTATAAAATTACAAACCTACGAGTTATCAAAACCATTTCGATAAATAAATAATATATTCTACTTCGATAATATGGTAGATTTTAAACAGATACTAACATAGGAATACTCAGCTACTCTTTATCGCTAGGAAAAGAACTATACGCCTGTAGAACAGCACTAGAATCCTTTCAAACAATCTTAAACACCGTGGGAGGACCCAAAGAGAAATGTCGAGGTTTGGAATTAATTCGTCGAGTAATCGTTATCGATGACAAACACACAGAAAGATCTAATGGTTTACAGATATTTGGACACATAAAAGATAGAGCTAAGGTAAGTTATTGCTTTCATTGATATCATTACATATTCTATCTATTATATAGAATTCATTGGTTCTATTATCTATTTTATATTTTGACCATTTATCATTTTCCTGTAAATTTATATAGAACGAGTAATTTATTAACTTTTTCAGATAATAAAGACCAATTACAAAACTTAACAATCTCTAAATAAATTATAAATATACAGTTCCATATGCTAAACTATAATAATATTGCATCCCAAACAAAAACTGATGAGTTCCAAGATAGCATCGAATATAACTCAAATATAAGTATTACAGCTGATGACACTAAAATCTATACAGCTAACGTCACATATCACATTGTTAATAATAGTATTATAATTATAGTAAATCATAACTAATCCACAAACACTACAGCTAACTATAGCATTGAATATAAAATAGTATTTATTATCAGAACTATAAGAATATTTCTAACTATAAATATATTTATGCTTATGATATAATATTTATTTTTTAGTTTTCGCTGTTTTTGAGTTTGAGCCATAAGTAAAATTTTAGGATTTGTTGTTGAGCTTGTCATTAGGTATAATGTAGAGTTTGGTTATAGGTTTGGTAGTTTAGTGTTGGCGTTGGTTTTAGATTTAATTATAATAATACACGAAGGAGAATTATATTAACTCTAAAATTACATTGCTTACCAGGAGAGGAGAGGGTTATAAATGGGTTCAGTATCAAAAAATGATACTGCTCAAATATATATATATATAAAATAACATATTTTAGCAAGTAATGATTATCTCAGTAGAAATATGTCTAGAAATATATAACAATTATCTCCTTAATTACATATATTACAGGATATCTCTGATAAATCTATATTGTGTATATATTAAAATTGCCAACAATATTTTATTGAATACCAGGTATTTCAGGGTCTATTATTCTATATATTATGAAGGTATATTTAATACTTTGAACAATTTTATGTAATTTGCAGAAAATCTTTGGTACTGGAGATTATCTTAAGGCCGTCACCATAACAGCAAATTGTTCATTTGTCCGAGCTGCCCACAATCAGGTAATTTGCTTATTATTATGTATGTGACCAATTAAGTTTAAATATTATATTGAATATTAGACAAAATTTAAGAATTAAACTTAAATAAATAAAACAAATTATTTTTTTCTTTCTAATCTTTATTATCTAAATACAATTTATTAATTAATTTATGTAATGTGAATTAATATATATATAATTTAATAATACATTATACTTACTATCAACAGAATGTAGATTTTGTTGTACATTTAATAAAACCGAGAGCTCTATCAGAACAAAAGGAGTAAGAAACTGTGATCTAATAATCTCGAATTACTATTGAAGTACGACAATGCATAATTCGTTTATATTATTAATTTATATTTTTTAATTTATCGGGATATTTATATTAATTATTATAAAAGAAAATTATACGGTAAAGAATTTATTATAAATAGATATTTATTACAAAACAATTTTATTGAAAGAGTATATTAATATTGTACCGTATTAACACTATGTATTACATAAGGGGCACCTTATATCTATATTATAAATTAATATACGAATTCAATTCAATTTTTAATAGTAAGTAGGTAATATAATACTAATGTAATATTTCACAAAAAATACCATTTATAAATTAGTATAATTTTAAAAAAAAGATCATTAAATATATGAAAATATTGGCTAGTTAGGTAATAAAACAAATGCTAGTAAATATGATGAGTTATGTAATTATTGACCAGTTACACTTGTGAAATGTAACAGTATACATCTAGTATAGCAGTAGAGTTCTATATAATTTAAACATTATATATGAGGTAGTTTCTGTGTTAAAATAAATAAGTTAGTCAATTCATAGAAACATTATAAATGAAGAGCTTTAAATGAAATCTTCGTTATTACAATATGAAAAGAAATATCTAGATGAAAGTATTGTATGATAATAAAAAGTAGTTATAATCAGTTAATAGGATTTATCAAAAGGGTTTGAAAATTTCGTAAACATACAAATAATAATAAATATTCCATATAGCAATTTATTTATCAATATTAAATTCAGATTATTTGAGATAAAAATATAATTTAACAAACCTACTGCAATTAAATATATCTAATAAACATTTATTTATAATCAAACATAACCATTTCAAATAATTGTACAAAATAGATACTACTCTAAGATAACTTATAAAACTATGCGCGTAAATTATATGTTTAATATATATTGTATCTTAAAACTTTTTATAATATAATTTATTTTATTGCAAATTCCATAATTTCAAATTTATACATTAAATGTAAAAATAATAATAGAAATTATTCAATAAAATACAATTAAAATTGTCCAATGAATAATTTTGTATAAAAATAATAACACACATTAATATAATATTCTATGAAGTAAATTTTCCCAAAAAATCAGTATCCCGGAATAAGAAATAATCCTGTAAAATGATTTAAAAAATCTAAATAATTTTGTGATTACATCTAAATTATTTTTTAATTATTTAATATTATTTTTTTATTATTAATTATTCACAAATAATATTTCATAATCATTAAATGTTTGAATTCATTACTATAGAAGTATAAGTACCTCATCATCCAATATAACTTTAGTGCCACCGAATTCTGGCAGCATGACTTTATCGCCGACTTCGGCAGCGTTGGGAATCAAGTTTCCTTGGTCATTGCGAGCTCCTTGACCCACTGACATTACAGTACCCGTATGTACTTTTAGCTGAGCCTTCTCTGGAATCAGTACACCTCCCTTCGACTTAGTCTCCTGTGCAACTCGTTGCACTAATACTCGGTCAAACATGGGAATGAATTTCTTTAATGCTCCGCTCTATTCAATTATAATCAATGGTTAATAATAGTAATAAAAAGCTATTCATCAAAAATTAATAAAAAAAAGCTAATTTTAAAAACTTGACAATTTTTTTGATATGGAATAAATATTATGATTTTAATTGATAGATATTTTAATAACTTATTCATTTTTCTACAAAAACATTTGACTATTAATCATTACATTTTTACAAAGTTCTGATCCTACATGCCTAGGGTTCGTGTCATATTATTAAAGCCTAGAGCAGTTTATATCCTAATCTCTACATGCATATAGAGATTTCAGTGCAGCGTAAATAACAGCAAAAATATATAATGTCGATTATATCGTAAAATAGTATACAAAATATTGATAGTTTTTAATTTACTTAAACCAATAACAGAAAATCGAGTCCAAAAGTATAAAATCAAAGTGATTTTTCAACTTTTTTGATCAATTACCATCCACAAAAATGGTTTATTGAATATATAGGTAAGAGTGTTTTATAGCATAATCAAAATTTATGTATTAATTTCAAAGGTAAATATTATAAAATAGTTTTTGGGGGAAATACAAATATTTTATATAATATAATCTTATAAATTATGGGAATAGATATTCTACAGATTTTATGTTACTGATTACGATAAAAATTTTTAATATTACTGGTAATATAGGATGCAATTTTATGAAAAGTATAGATTCCATTAAATCCAGCATATATATTTCAATGTATATAAACATTTACTACCTAATAATATAATTATCTGTAAGGCTATATTAAAATATAAATTATATAATATTAATATCTTGTTAGTTTACATATGTATATATATAATATTTATAAAATAAATATAACTTAAATACATAATATATAATATATATAATTAAAAATACATACTATAAATGGTATATACTATAAGTATATACGAACAGCGTAATGCATATTATATACATACGTGATTAAACACATTCGTGATTAAATATACCAATACAATCAGTACCAAATCATATTTTCCATATTGCAACAGACTAGTTCATATTATATTATCATAGATTATTTGTATAATTGAGTATATAAAAAAATTAATTCCCTACATGTATATATGTCGTAAAAGCCTATTTTGTTGAATATCAGATGATATACAATATGATATTACTTCATTAGATTATTTATAAATATAATATATATACCATATTGTATATAATCTGATATTTGACTTAGTCAGCTTTCTTGTAAAAATATGCATGGTAAATTACTATTCAATTTTTCATACATCTATATAGTTTTAAATATTTTATTAATATAGTTGGATCTAATTAGCTTCAATACCTGTGGATTTACATATTTATTATTCTAATACTATTCTAATATTATTTGTATACAAAGGTATACAAATAATATGCACATATATAACAATAATAAATTTACACATGATAAACAATATTTTCATTCAAAATAATCAATTTATTATATTTGCTGATTGATTGGTAATTATTTTTAACACCTGTTAGTTTCACTACGTAATCACTTTTTTATTATTAAACGTTTTTTATTTTATATGAATACAAAAACTCGATATAAGTATTATTTTTTTGTTCTATTTTCAATTGAATAATTTATATAGGTGTTACTAACTATTAAAGTATATAGTTTCTATATCTATATTATGATTATTAAAGTGGGATTTGATGGAAATCCGATTAACCGGTTATTCATTTATATAATTATTATAATAGAACAGCTAATAGAGGTACAAAATATTTAAAAGTATATTTAATATTATTTAATTGTATATTATAAATAATCTTTAAATTGAATTATATCAAAAACTATATTATAATTGAAATAACGGAAATTTATGTAGTTTTTAAAAATCTTACCATGATCAAAATTTGTTAATTTAAAAAGAAATATGAAATCACATGTGAAGGGCATGAACTATGAACCAATAAATACTTCCATATCATGTCTTTATCAGGAGCGCCTCTATGTTTATGATATTACAAATTTAATTAAAATTTGAATATTATTTAGTTATTTATAATTCTAGAATAACATTGACCGATATATCAGATTATTGCCTGTATAATTTTCTAATGAATTGTAGATATATATATACCAAGATAAACCCGATTCAATTTAAATATTCTGTAATTATTGATAGTCATTTAATGTTGACCTTTATTATTTCTCAAGTCACGATTAGTTTTATTTAAAATAATTAACTTCACTTTTCAATTTGCTCATAGTAAGTATATTTTGTATATTTATTGTTATATTATTAATTCATTATATTACTAATATGTTAAATAATATATAAGTTTCATATACTCTAAAGTATTATATTGATTACATAATAACTTTTAAATTATAGCATTTTATTAAAATATCGTGCATGGTAATTCGAAATTATTTATACGATATAATATTTCTTTCACTTTTTATTAATTTGTACTTTATATTACTATACTACTAATAATCAAGTAAGTTATCAATAAAATATACTTGAAATTTTATATATTATTAATAGTATATATGATTTTATATTACAATATACTTTTAGCCGGTATGATTGACTAGAGTGTTTGTAATACTAATAATTTAGAAGTTACAATTCAAGTTATATACTTATATTTAAATATTGCAGTATTATATGCTGTATATAATATAGCGTCTTTTTCAGAATTACTAATTGATTATGTTATATTAGTAGATCAAAAACGTTTACTATGTTACTTCTAATATTAAATGGTTTATTTACAGATGTTGCGGTTAGTCCTAAAGAAAGTTAGCGTGGTATCGTTTTCACAGTCGAGGTGTTACGCTAAAGACATAAAGTTTGGTAGCGATGCTCGTCAACAAATGTTAATTGGAGTTGACATCCTAGCCGACGCCGTCGCCGTTACAATGGGACCCAAGGGCAGAAACGTCATCATAGAGCAGAGCTGGGGCTCGCCGAAGATTACTAAAGATGGCGTCACCGTTGCCAAAGCAATTGAGCTCAGTGACAAATACCAGAACATTGGTGCCAAGCTCGTGCAGGACGTAGCAAACAGCACTAATGAGGAAGCTGGCGACGGAACGACTGCTGCTACCATTTTAGCTCGCTCCTTCGCCAAGGAAGGATTCGAGAAGATCAGCAAAGGAGCTAATCCGATCGAAATCCGTCGAGGTAAACCAATGTAATATGTGTTATGCATTAATGCATAACATGCATTATGTGTAGAACTTTGTTTCTCTTAAACTCGTTAACCCTATAATTATGGTAATACATATTAATGATTATTATGCACCAGGTGTTATGATTGCCGTTGAAACTGTTATCAAAGAATTGAAATCGAAATCGAAAATGGTAACTACTCCTGAAGAAATTGCCCAGGTCATTATTAATACAAATATCACATTTCATTTCTCTCTACTTTCATTAAATTAGATTAATACATTTAGAACATTAATTAATTGTAGTTTTGTATATTTTGAATACAGGTTGCAACAATTTCTGCTAATGGAGATAAAGTGATTGGAAGCATTATTTCTGATGCTATGAAGAAAGTTGGCAAACATGGTACAATCACGGTTAAGGAAGGAAAGACCCTCTATGATGAATTAGAGTTGATCGAAGGACTCCGGTTCGAACGAGGATATATTTCCCCATATTTCATCAATGTCTCTAAAGGTGAGGTATATTTAATTTCTATTAAATAATATTGATTTAAGACTAAAAAATGAAATGTATAGTTAATTTAATCTTAATTAGAAGTTTATTCTGAATATTTTTCCTGGTCTGATAAACATCTAATTATACCTAGGTGCCAAATGTGAGTTTCAAGACTCCCTCGTTCTATTCTCGGATAAAAAGATCTCTAGCATGCAATCGATTATTCCGGCACTAGAGCTCGCCAACACGCAACGTAAACCGCTGTTGATCGTCGCCGAGGATATTGACGGAGAGGCGCTCAGCACTTTAGTGCTGAACAGGATTAAGGTCGGATTGCAGGTCTGCGCAGTTAAGGCTCCTGGTTTCGGAGACAACCGCAAGTCTATGATGAAGGATATGGCTATATCTACAGGCGCTGTTGTGTTCGGAGACGACGCAAATCTCTTCGCACTTGAAGATATCCAGCTGAGTGACTTTGGCAACGTTGGGGAGGTCTCCATCACCAAAGACGACTGTCTTCTGATGAAAGTTTGTATTTAGTGCATTGTTATTTTATGGTTTCGAAAATAAATTAATCGATGCCGATGTCAATAGGGAAAAGGTGATAACGCCGACATCGAGAAAAGATTACAAGAGATTCAAGAGCAAATTGAAAACTGTGATTCCGAATATGAGAAAGAGAAGTTATCCGAACGCTTGGCTAAAATGTCAAATGGAGTTGGAGTTATCAAGGTTAATCTTACTATACACACTATATCTCACTATATCTTAATACACAATTTCTCATTCTAACATTAAATATGGAGTTATCAAGGTTAATCTTACTATACACACTATATCTCACTATATATTAATACACAATTTCTCATTCTAACATTAAATAATTCATGATAATAATGTTTTTTCTCTAGGTTGGCGGATCTAGTGAAGTCGAAGTGAATGAGAAAAAGGACCGCTATACCGATGCTTTGAATGCTACTCGTGCCGCAGTTGAAGAAGGAATTGTGTCCGGAGGTGGAACTGCTCTTCTGAGATGCGGTCACATTCTTGATACAATCGATATTGTCAATGATGACCAGAAGGCTGGTATTGACATTGTGCGCAAATCTCTCAAGATTCCCGTATCCACGATTGCGAGGAACGCGGGAGTTGATGCCAGTGAAATCGTCGCCCGCCTTCAACAGGAATCCAGTGAAATTGGTTACGATGCCTACCTAGGAAAATTTGTAAACATGGTAGATGTCGGAATTATTGACCCCACTAAGGTAATCAGAACAGCTTTACAAGATGCCAGTAGTGTAGCTTCTCTATTAACTACAGCCGAGGCTGTTGTTACCGAGATACCTAAAGAAGAGTCATCAGCTCCTCCTATGGGTGGTATGGGTGGTATGGGAGGTATGGGTGGAATGGGAGGTATGATGTAATACCAATCCTTTATTAAATAACAGCTGTTGTTACTTTTTTTACTGTATATAGGACTATTTTCAAATTTTATTGTATTATATTTTGTTAAAGAAATCGTTTAGATATATTTGCCTAAATGCAATAAATTTTCACTTTATGTATAATTGATTCTTGTTTATTAAATATACAATAAATATACTTTAGAAAAATTATTTATTATTCCAATAATTTCTAATTTTATAAATATTCATCTATATTAAAAATATGACCATAACATGTTAAATTTGATTTATATTTTTAATTATAATTAAGTATCCTAGGATTACTTCATTATTTATCTTTGATATACAATAATTGCAAGTGTAGTGTTTCTACAAGCTTTGATTTTTATCTAGATCAATACTTTCCTGTATATGATGCCATAAGAATGTCTCTACATTAAATGTAAACGTTTGCCCAATAAGGAACTCGTCCATAGTCCATAGTCCATATGTAAACAATAACCAGACAATGATTCACATAAAGCATAACACTGTATACCATAGTTTGTGATTCATTGGCAGGTATTATTTGAACAAGAGGTGTACTTTGTAGTCGACCATTCTTTCACCAATAGCCAAGGTTGACGCGACAGATAATTTTCTTCAAAAGTCCTCCACAATGTTTATTAGTGGATGAACCTGGTCAGTATGATTAAGTATAATTTATTAGTATATAGTTCCGATTATGTAATTCAACTAATTCAACGAGATGTATTTGAAAGAATTTAATTGTAAATATTATATATAAATTACCTTTCTCATTTTATCTGATGGATCTTCATTATTCGGAACTGGTGGATAAACAATTTTAGAAATATCTTCATACTTAATATCATGTCGTGTGAGCAAATGTTATAACAAAGTTATTTGTAGTTGGTGAGATTGATAAAGGAATAATTCTGAGAAAATTAATACATATATTTAGTGGATTTAATAATTGTAAATTGTTACTTATTCCATGATATAAATAAAATCGTGAATTCATAAAAATAATGTTTTTGAAAATATGAATTAAAGTTGAATACAATATATATTAAAAACTTATAGTTAATTCCTTTTACTTAATACAATTTATATTTATAATTAATTAATATTTTAATTTACAATAAAATTAAAAATTAACTAATTACTTTTTTGAATTACATCTCGATGTAAACATTTTTCACATTTTCCTTATTAAATATTAAGATGTCTGCTTTTAACGTTCGTTTATAAATATATTAAGATATATATGTTTATTATATATAATAGACAGTATGTATATTATATATCTTACGATATACACTAGACAAAATATAATATTTTAGTCGCTACAGAGAAATCAATGGATCAATCTAGTAGCCAGCACATCAATTAGCATAGGTAAGATATGAGTAAGATAAGATATGATATGAGTAAGATAAGATATGATATGAGTAAGATAAGATATGAATTATGGTTAGTTTGGTTAGGCATTGCAGCATTTAGTATAGAACCTGATAATTTATTAACAAATTATCATCTTATATTCTAAATATCATTAGTAGTTAAAATTATATAATTATTTGCATTTGTGTTTATATAATATTCTTGAGTTGATTTTATTATAATAATGTATCATAATAAAGTATTATTACAAGATATATAAAGTATAAAGAGCCATTTGCATCTATTGGAATCACATTGAATCGTCGGGAATATAACCAAAATTTAAAAAATATATTTTCTATAGATTTGAATAGCTCAGGATAATTATTTTATCATGTGACTGACGCGGTATTCCCATGGAGATTAAAATATAAAATTAAACTATAAAAATCTAGTTCTCTAGGACCCAGTGATACCCGGTAATTGATGTAATTTTAGTTATTTTTATTATGTTTCTCTATAGTGTATTAAATTCAAAACCAAAATCCAACTCAAAATGGATGGATGCATGTATGTATATATGGATGGATGTAAAACTGGATGGATGTATGGACGGATGTATATATATGGATGTATATGTATAGATTGATGGATGGATACCTATCTTTATAACTATCGTAAAAGAAGATTAAATGTTTTAGCGCCAACTTAATTAAACAACCTTCAAGGAACATTAAGGAACAACCTTCCTCTACCTTTGAGAAGATGATATTCCATAAAAATTCCATACAAACATTTAAGAAGGCCGTGAAAAATCATACTTGTCTCAACATAAGATTTTAGATGACCTTGTACTCTGTATCTTCACTGATGTTCCTTAACTACATCAATCACTTCTGTATCTGGCCAAATATCAGAGTCCTCTAACTGATTTGATATTATCATTAAATAAACTTTTCAATTCAATTTAATGGATGGATTGATGGGTGAATTTATTGTCGCTTTTATATCTGTCATTTTATAAATATTTATATATACTATAAACTTATTCCATTTACTAATTAATTTATAGTTAATTTATCTTTGTATATTAATCAAATGACAATAAATTTAATATAAAAATATTTGATCGGTTTTCTAGAATGTTATTATTGTATTAATAGATTTATGTTATATGAGCAGATGTTATAACAAAGTGATTTATAATTATTAATTTTAAATTTTATCTTATCCCACAATGTAAATACAATTATGAATTAATAAATTAACTTGAGAAATTATTTTTTTACAAATATGGATTAAAAATGTTATAAAATATATATTAACAATATTAACAATATATATTATAAGTTAATTTCTCATAGTTATTAATATTTTTATTTGTAATATAAATTTAAATTTGCAAAAAGAATAAAAATTTACTAATTAATTTTTTTAATTGCTTTTCGATATTTTCCTAAACTATAAATCATTTTATTTTAGCATTCGCTATTATAACATCTAATAATTTTAATATTTTCCAACTTAAATATAAAGATGTTCGCATTCAAAGTTAGTTTATAAATGTATTATGATAACCATTAAGATATATATATTTATTAAATATAATATACAGAATATTTTACGATATACATTTGACAAAATGTTTTTATATATAATATAGTCGCTAAAGTGAACTTAATTAATAAATCTGGGAGCCAGCACATCAATTAACATAGTTAAGATATTAAATATAAGTTGGTGGTTAGTTTGGTTAGAAGTAAGTATGGCAACTATATGTATAATTGAAGATGAAACCAAAAAATGAGGAATATAAACGGGTGTATTATTTTAAGTTGGTTTTAATATTATAAGTATCATAAGTATTATTACAAATAAAAGAAGGCCACTTTTATATATAAATGCCCATCTTCATCTACCGTAATCATAGCGAATCGTCGGTAAATCATAACGACATTTTAAAATATATGTTTGATAGATTCGAATAGCAACTAATTAAAGTTTCAAATTTAACCTGATTTCCTATATACTATTATGGTATAGAGACATATTCAGTATCAAAATAAGATATCTATTCTAAAAACTTAAATCAAACAACTTAATTTTCAGGCAATGGCTATAATATAGACAATTTAACGATTTGTAAACAAATGCTGTGAACCCTTATTTATTTACTTTATTATTAAACTAATCAAATAATTATAAATTCAACCAATAACAATTGAGATATTTTCAAATTTCTATTATTAAATATTAATTATAATAACACAAGAAATTTATTTAATACAATGACTTAAAATTTGCCCCTTTATCATATAGTAAAACATATCAATAGCTCGTATGTATGATATTATAATGTTTATCATGGAACTGTTGTAGAATTCCCTTGGAAATTAAAATCAAACATGTTTGACATTTTCATCTTATTTTCATCATAATCTAATAGAAATTAAATACTTTTAATAATATTTTTATTTATAAATATATAAGTATATTAATAGATATATGTACATATAGAAAATAAAGTTACTTATTTATACATATATGCACAGTTAAGTATTTAAATGATATTTCATTTATATTAGCTGAGATTTAATATTAATCCGTAAAATATAAAATTTTGTTTATATATATATATTTTGATATTTTAAATACTTCAAAAGCATTTCTTGTAAATTGAAGAATACAATTTGTATTTAATATGGCGCAATATAATGGCAAATGATACTGGTAACTGTGGTAATGAGTAAGATTTAATATTTTTATGATCTAAACATATTCCTTTTTTTATTCTTTCAAATTTAATTTATATTTTTTATTCTCTATAAATTTAGTATTATTACCATTTTCGGAGTTCGTTTTTATTAGGTGTCCTTAGAGTATCATTTATTTTACCAATTATATTAGTTGATAATATTGTTCGTTCTTGTATGTATTTATACTTACTCTAAAATATATAAATATTTGTATATATTGATACATAATATATATTAATACGTAATATATACGTTAATAAATATATTATTAAGTTAACAAATATTTTATAAATTATCTTTTTGTAATTTATATCCATAAATATTATAGTCATTATAAATCATTTCTGAATATTCAAATTTTCTATATAATTTGATTACTTTTTTAGAGTATTTATGATAAAATTGAAACTTTAAATAATTTAATTATTAAAATATTTAATATGTATATCTATATATATATATATATATATATATATATATATATATATATATATACAATAAGCTTACCGTTTATTAATATAGCTTTTTCTATATTAATGTATATTAATATGAATTTAATATATTAATAATTGATCGCTTTTAATAATATATAGTTAAATATTTCAATGTATTTATTATATTTTGTATAAGTTTTTATAATAATATAAATACAATATCAATAAACAAACCATTTTCAATTATATTCAAACAATGAAATTGAAATATTTTACGCCTATTTTGTAGGCATTCTTGAATAAAACCACTTGTTTTTTCTCCAGTGCATTCAAGGGAATCTAAATTCTTCTTAAAATACCTTTTAAATGTTATATAATAAATTTGTAATATATGATATTAGTGTTTAATACTTATTTAATACCAACTCATTATATTCCCCATCTACAAATTCTCTATGTAGTAATTTAATCATTATTACTAGAAAATACATTCCCTTTAGAATAACTTCTTTAGATGTTACTATTCATAATTTATATCACTTTATCACATTTATAATGTATTAGATACAATAGACCCAACGAGACCTGCTATTCAATGTAATATTTATGTAATTTTAATATATACGTATTAAATTTCATATTTGTTTTTCTAAATATGCAAATACAAAAATCTAGCTTTTTTGGACCCAATTAGTCCCGGTAATTTATGTAATTTTAGAGTTATTTGTATTATATTTCTCTATAGTGTATTAACCAAAAACCAAAGATGGATATATATGTATGGAGGGATATATGTATGGAGGGATAGATGTATGGATCGATAGATGTATGGATCGATAGATGTATGGATGGATAGATGTGTAGATGATATTATTATGATATTAGTTGTACTCTCTTTAAAAAAACAAATGAAATCATATCTACGTTTATTTTGTGTATAAATAAACTTGTCAGTTCAATGTATGCATGGAAGATGTATGTATGTATAGATATAGAGATGTATGTATGGAAGGATGGATGTAAAGGTAAATGCATGTATGAGTAGAGGGATAGGTTATTTTTAGATTTAGAACATTGTATCTATTTATTATTATCTGTTCATTTTAATTAATATATAATATTCCCAAAAAGTAATTTACTTAAAATAAATAGTAATGTATAATAAATTTAATTCATATTTATAAAATATCTGACAATATGCAAGTTTCACGTTAACATTATTTGATGGAATTATAGTCTACATTAAATATTTTTAAATATAATTATAATATAGAGTAAAAAAATACTATATAAATGATCTTTTTATAAATTGTAACCATAAATATGATAAATAGAGTATCTATTATTAAATTGAAACTCTAAATAATATAATTATTACAATTTTTATCATTTATATATACTATAAGCTTACCATTTATTAATTTATCTTTTTGTATATTAATTAAATGACAATAAATTTAATATAAAAATAGTTGATCGGTTTTCTAGAATGTTATTATTGTATTAATAGATTTATGTTATATGAGCAGATGTTATAACAAAGTGATTTATAGTTATTAATTTTAAATTTTATCTTATCCCACAATGTAAATACAATTATGAAGTAATAAATTAAATTAAGAAATAAGTTTTTGCTAATATGGATTAACATTTTAATAAAATATATATTAACAACTCAGTAAATTTCTCATAGTTATTACCATTTTTTTATTGGTATTATAAATTTAAATTTGCAATAACAGTACAAATGTACTAATTAATTTTTTTTAATTACTTATCGATATTTTCCTAAACTATAAATCATTTTATTTTAGCATTCGCTATTATAACATCTAATAATTTAAATATTTTCCTACTTAAATATAAAGATGTTCGCATTCAAAGTTAGTTTATAAATGTATTATGATAACTATGATAACTATGATAACTATGATAACATTAAGATATATATATGTTTATTAAATATAATATACAGTATATTTCACGATATAGATTTGACAAAATGTTCTTATATATAATAGTATAGTCGCTACAGAGAACTTAATTAATAAATCTGGGAGCCAGCACATCAATTAACATAGTTAAGATATTAAATATAAGTTGGTGGTTAGTTTGGTTAGAAATAAGTATGGCAGCTATATGTATAATTGAAGATGAAACCAAAAAATGAAGAATATAAACGGGTGTCTTATTTTAAGTTGGTTTTAATATTATAATTATCATAATAAGTATTATTACAAATAAAAGAAGGCCACTTTTATATACAAATGCCCATCTTCATCTACCGTAATCATAGCGAATCGTCGGCAAATCATAACGACATTTTAAAATATATGTTTGATAGATTCGAATAGCAACTAATTAAAGTTTCAAATTTAACTTGATTTCCTATATACTATTATGGTATAGAGACATATTCAGTATCAAAATAAGATATCTATTCTAAAAACTTAAATCAAACAACTTAATTTTCTGGCAATGGCTATAATATAGACAATTTAACGATTTGTAAACAAATGCTGTGAACCCTTATTTATTTACTTTATTATTAAACTAATCAAATAATTATAAATTCAACCAATAACAATTGAGATATTTTCAAATTTCTATTATTAAATATTAATTATAATAACACAAGTAATTTATTTAATACAATGACTTAAAATTTGCCCCTTTATCATATAGTAAAACATATCAATAGCTCGTATGTATGATATTATAATGTTTATCATGGAACTGTTGTAGAATTCCCTTGGAAATTAAAATCAAACATGTTTGACATTTTCATCTTATTTTCATCATAATCTAAATAATCTAAAAAACATAATCTAATAGAAATTAAATACTTTTAATAATATTTTTATTTATAAATATATAAGTATATTAATAGATATATGTACATATAGAAAATAAAGTTACTTATTTATACATATATGCACAGTTAAGTATTTAAATGATATTTCATTTATATTAGCTGAGATTTAATATTAATCCGTAAAATATAAAATTTTGTTTATATATATATATTTTGATATTTTAAATACTTCAAAAGCATTTCTTGTAAATTGAAGAATACAATTTTTATTTAATATGGCGCAATATAGTGTCAAATGATACTGGTAACTGTGGTAATGAGTAAGATTTAATATTTTTTATGATCTAAACATATTCCTTTTTTTATTCTTTCAAATTTAATTTATATTTTTTATTCTCTATAAATTTAGTATTATTACCATTTTCGGAGTTCGTTTTTATTAGGTGTCCTTAGAGTATCATTTATTTTACCAATTATATTAGTTGATAATATTGTTCGTTCTCGTATGTATTTAGACTTACTCTAAAATATATAAATATTTGTATATATTGATACATAATATATATTAATACGTAATATATACGTTAATAAATATATTATTAAGTTAAAAAATACTTTATAAATTATCTTTTTGTAATTTATATCCATAAATATTATAGTCATAATAAATCATTTCTGAATATTCAAATTTTCTATATAATTTGATTACTTTTTTAGAGTATCTATGATAAATTGAAACATTAAATAATATAATTATTAAAATATTCAATATTTATATATATACAATGAGCTTACTGTTTATTAATATAGATTTTTCTATATTAATGTCATATGACAATGTATTTGATATATAAATATTTGATCGGTTTTAATAATATAAAGAAGAGTTAAATATTTCAATGTATTTATTATATTTTAAATACGTTTTTATAATAATATAAATACAATATCAATAAACAAACCATTTTCAATTATATTAAAAATATGAAATTGAAATATTTTACGTCTATTTTTTAGGTATTTTAGAATAAGACTACTTTTTTTTCCTGTGCATTCAAGGAAATCTAAATTATTCTTAAGACACCTTTTAGATATCATATAATACATTTTTTAATACATAATATTAGTGGTTAATGCAAATTTAATACCGTATATTACCCCTCTAAAAATTCTGATATGATAAATATGATATGAATGATATGATAAATAGAGTATCTATGATTAAATTGAAACTTTAAATAATATAATTATTAAAATTTTTATCATTGCATATTTATATATACTATATAAGCTTACCATTTATTAATTTATCTTTTTGTATATTAATTAAATGAGAATAAATTTAATATCAAAATATTTGATCGGTTTTCTAGAATGTTATTATTGTATTAATAGATTAATGTTATATGAACAGATGTTATAACAAAGAGATTTATAATTATTAATTTTAAATTTTATCTTATCCCACAATGTAAATACAATTATGAAGTAATAAATTAAATTAAGAAATAAGTTTTTGTAATATGGATTAACATTTTAATAAAATATATATTAACAACTCAGTAAATTTCTCATAGTTATTACAATTTTTTTATTGGTATTATAAATTTAAATTTGCAATAACATTACAAATGTACTAATTAATTTTTTTTAATTACTTATCGATATTTTCCTAAACTATAAATCATTTTATTTTAGCATTCGCTATTATAACATCTAATAATTTAAATATTTTCCTACTTAAATATAAAGATGTTCGCATTCAAAGTTAGTTTATAAATGTATTATGATAACCATTAAGATATATATATGTTTATTAAATATAATATACAGTATATTTCACGATATAGATTTGACAAAATGTTCTTATATATAATAGTATAGTCGCTACAGAGAAATTAATTAAACAAGCTTCTGTTTTCCTATATACTATTATGGTATACCAATATATGAATTATCAGAATAGATATAATAAGATATACATTCTAAAAACCCAAATCAAACAACTTGTTTTTCTTCCAATGGCTATAATATAGACAATTTAACGATTTGTAAACAATTGCCGTGAACCCTTATTTATTTACTTTAATCAAATAATTATAAATTCAACCGATAACAATTGTGATATTTTCAAATTTATATTATTAAACATTAATTCGAATAATACAGTAATTTATTGAATACAATGACTTTGAATTAGAAAAGTTGTCCTTTTATCGTATAGTAAAATATATCAATAGTATGTATGGTATTATAATATTTATACAAATTATAATAAATATTAGTTATAATATTAACCATTTTTATATTAATAACTTGTTCGTCGCATGTTTATAGAATAACTAGATATCATGATTATTAATATTTTTATTATGGTAAATAAAGTAGCGTATATATCGGTAAATATTAATATAATGGACATATTATAATTATTTTAGCATAGCAATGTTGTAGAATTCCCATGGAAATTAAAATCAAACATGTTTGATATTTTCATCTTATTTTCATCATAATCTAATCGAAATCAAATACTTTTCATAATATTTCTATTTTATAAATTTATAAGTATATTAATAGATATCTGATTAGAAAATAAAGTGACTTATTTATACATATATGTACATTTAAATGATATCTCATTTATATTAACTGAGATTTAATTTTAATACGTAAAATATAAAATTTTGTTTATTAAATGATAT
Source organism: Osedax frankpressi (assembly GCA_964035775.1). NCBI lineage: Eukaryota > Metazoa > Annelida > Polychaeta > Sabellida > Siboglinidae > Osedax > Osedax frankpressi. The sequence continues at coordinate 21,265,168 of OZ038313.1, forward strand.
TTTAGATATTTCGCACGTATTTCTTGTAAATTGGAGAATAAAAGTACCACAATCATCACCATTTAACTGTAAAGATATATCATGTAATATAGTTTGTATAATATAATTATTATTAATAGTTGTTACAAAATTATTGAAATTTATTTATTTAGTATTTTTGTAATAAGGCGTAATAAAATAATGTTACATGATACTGGTAACTGCGGTAATGAGTAAGATTTAATATTTTTTATGATCTAAACATATTCCTTTTTTTTTATTCTTTCACCTTTTATTTATATTTGTATTCTCTATAAATTTCGTAATTACATTTTCGTAATTCGTATTTATTATGTCTCATTTATTTTACAAATTATATTAGTTGATAATATTGTTCGTGTTTGTATGTATTTAGACTTACTCTAAAATACATAAATATTCGTATATATTATTAATACATAATATATACGTTAATAAATATATTATTAAGTTAAAAAATATTTTATAAATTATCTTTTTGTAATTTATATCCATAAATATTATAGTCATTATAAATCATTTCTGAATATTCAAATTTTCTATATAATTTGATTACTTTTTTAGAGTATCTATGATAAAATTGAAACTTTAAATAATTTAATTATTAAAATATTTAATATGTATATCTATATATATATATATATATATATATATATATACTAACACAGACAATTACAGACAAATCAGGAAAAAAAACCAGACTAATACACCCTCAATATAGAAACATCCAATATACCGGATGTTTCCATGTCAGCTACATAGTTTAACATGATAGTGTTCGTTTTAGATATTGCACTTATGATATGTTATAAAAGATGAGCTATACTTCATGTATACCTTTAATTTATATTATTTTATCGATAACTTATGGAAATATATAAGGTTCATTATTGATGATGTATATCCTCAAAATATGTAAAACGGGTTAATACACCCATATTATAAAGTCATTTTTTCATATGAAAATGGATACATATTTAATATTTTATTTGATGAAGAATTTTTATATTAATATTTCATATTTTATCTTTATTTTCAAAAAAAAATCTATTTTATTACAAATTTTAGAAAAATGTATTATTAAGAGACTATTTTTTCCATTTCCGGAATATATATTTTTTTAAATTAAAAAGGAACAAAGATTATAATTTTTATTAATTATTATTATTTGTAAATAAAAATAAACTTCCGTCATTCAGTTTTATTCAAGACTATATATTGTAGAGTTGTAATTTATTTAAATTATCTAATTAAAATTACATTTTTATAATGAATTATGTTAGTAAAATACTAATATTATTATATATATTTGTATTATATATATCTTTTAAATTATAGATATATTTAATATAATTAATAGTATTGATAATATTATATATAATACCTCATGCCGTTTTATAGTTGATTGATATTAAATTATATTATTACAATTATTAAAATTATAAAGAATTAATAATTGAGAATGAAATATAACAATGTAATTATTACAATATACGTTATTTAATATTTATATTATGATGAGTATGTATATTTATAGTTTTAAATATATATGTATATATTAATATATACCTATGAAACCTGACCTAATTAAAAATCGTATATTTAGCGCTAATGAATAACTAATTCAATTAATTTATGATAAATCAATACATTTATAAAAATAATGTAATAGATAATTATATTTTTTATTTGTATTATTAATTTTATTAATGATATGAAATTTATCATTCTTATATACTTGAATATTATTTATAGTTTTGCGTATATTAAATACACTAATTAACCATACATATGAAAGTTTAGTATAAGGAACATTACATTATTATATAGCAGTATCGACTATTTGACCGAGTTAAATACCTTACATGATTTAATTCACACACCCATATACTCAAACTTACATATACATGTGTAATAAATTGCATACCAATAACAAAATATAATTAAATAAAATGTAATTGCTTTAATACAAGTTAATTGTTTTTATAACAAATTAAATTCATTCATACAAATAAATCAATGCAGATTTATTATTTATATTGGCCTATATATATTGACCATACATATGAAAGCTTAGTATAAGGAACACTACATTATTATATAGTAGTATCGATTATTTGACCGAGTTAAATACCTTACATAACTTAATTCACACACGCATATACTCAAACTTACATATACATGTGTAATAAATTCCATACCAATAAAAAAATATAATTAAATAAAATGTAATTGCTTTAATACAAGTTAATTGTTTTTATAAAAAATTAAATTTATTCATACAAATAAATCAATGCAGATTTATTATTTATTATTTATATTGGCCTATATATATATTGACCATACATATGAAAGCTTAGTATAAGGAATATTACATTATTATATAGCAGTATCGATTATTTGACCGAGTTAAATACCTTACATAACTTAATTCACACACGCATATACTCAAACTTACATATACATGTGTAATCAATTTCATACCAATAAAAAAATATAATTAAATAAAATGTAATTGCTTTAATACAAGTTAATTGTTTTTATACAAAATTAAATTCATTCATACAAATAAATCAATGCAGATTTATTATTTATATTGGCCTATATATATTGACCATATATATGAAAGCTTAGTATAAGGAACATTACATTATTATATAGCAGTATCGACTATTTGACCGAGTTAAATACCTTACATGATTTAATTCACACACCCATATACTCAAACTTACATATACATGTGTAATAAATTTCATACCAATAAAAAAATATAATTAAATAAAATGTAATTGCTTTAATACAAGTTAATTGTTTTTATAAAAAATTAAATTCATTCATACAAATAAATCAATGCAGATTTATTATTTATTATTTATATTGGCCTATATATATTGACCATATATATGAAAGCTTAGTATAAGGAACATTACATTATTATATAGCAGTATCGACTATTTGACCGAGTTAAATACCTTACATGATTTAATTCACACACCCATATACTCAAACTTATATATACATGTATGTATGCATGTAATCTACTTATATTTCATTTCAGATGATACGCCAGGAGACACTTCACGAAATCCATCTATCAAAAATATTTGTGTTGAAGATGAAATAAATAATGATGAGTATAGTTACTGTGAAAATGATGATATCAAAAAAATCAAATAAGGTATATAAATACAATTTAAAAATATTTAATTATGTATAATATATATGTATATAAATATATAATTAAACACATCATTATTTCAAACAGCTGTAAATATCAAATGGAATAAAACAGAATTTCAGAAATTATCGGAACATTCTATATCATTTAAAAAAAACAAAATGCCAGGTTATTATTAATATGTAAATAAAAATTATTCTTAATTTATGTATAATTCATATTTAATTTTAATACTGATAATTACAAATAGTTAATTAAAAATTTTCAGGAAAGCAAGAAATAATAGAAATATTAAAAATATATTCTCCACCGTGTTTATTAAAACTTTCCGAGGAAGAAATATATTTAAAAGTCCGAACGAAATTCAATAATGTATTAAAATCTAATATAAGAACATTAAATAAATTAATAGAATAAAGCAATATCATTATATACAATATAATTTTTTATTTGGTTATAATATAATACAGTATTTAATTTAATTTCTGATAATTATTGTAATTTACTTATTTAATATGTTTAATGTAATGCACATATTTAAATATACTAGCCACTCATAAATATCTAACAACTCATAATTAATTTAATTAATATAGAATTATCGAGCACAAAATATTTTAAACATATTTCGATTTTATTTATGATTTTAGATAATATATTGTAAGATTTTTAAAATTAATAACTGTTTCTGAGTTTTGGACCCGTGATCAATTAAAATTTTTGCAATATTAAAAAAAAATTATTTAAGCATAAAAATCATCAAGTTGAAGTATATTTATAATTAATTTTACTATGAACTCGTTTTCAATTAATATATTATTTCCATGAAAATTAATTATTATGAAGCTACTATTTTTGAGATATATGTATCACTTATTATTTAAACCTAGTTAATAATATATCTATAGAAAAATTGAACTCATTTATGTATAATGAAAACAAATACTATGAAACTTAATATTGTAACAGTAAATAAATATATAATTTTTGTATTACAAATATAGCGACTATTCAATGCTAGATATATTTGAACATAGATCATTACAAATATGTAATTAGATGTGATTCTACATAACGTATACGTTAATACGCTGTACGTTTCCTTTATATATATAAAGAAAACGTACAGAGCATTAAGCTACACGAACACTTTTTGTAAATTTAAAAAAATATATATTTTATATTTATTTAATTACATATATTATTATTTCTATACAAAAATAAAATATCACTATGAGAAACTATTATAAAACTATCTAGTAATAAAATAATATAAGATACAGTAATACATAGTGTATACTATGTAATGTATACTATGTAATATAAATATATATACAATAGTGTAAATAAAACATTTGTTTTAATAGTATGTTAATAACATATTCATAAAATTGTCATAGTATATTTATTACATGTATATCGTATATGTTATATATTTTATGGTAACAATTTTATAAAAAAATATTTAAAATTTACAATGACCATAATTATTCAGATATATCATGATTAAGTAATAATATTATAAATGGTTATAATAGGTAACAATACTTGATGTAAATTAACATAGGTAAAACTATTTATCCTTGTTATGTATTGTCATTTACATTAAAATATGTTTTTAATAGTGATATCAAATATTTTTTTAAATTGATATAAAAATTCAAATCATTACAAGAGAGATTTGAACCTAGGATCATTAAATATACTTAATTATATGTAATTCTACATAACGCAATAACGAAAATTTACATCGCATTAACCTACACGACAAATGAGACTTTTTTGTAAATGTTATAAAATATATATTTTATATAAATTTAATTACATATCTTATTATTTCTATACAAAAATAAAATATTACAATATCACTATGAGAAACTATTATACAACTATCTAGTAATAAAATAATATAAGATACATTAATACATAGTAATAAAATAATATAAGATACAGTAATACATAGTGTATAATATGTAATATAAATATATATACAATAGTGTAAATAAAACATTTGTTTTAATAGTATGTTAATAACATATTCATAAAATTGTCATAGTATATTTATTACATGTATATCGTATATGTTATATATTTTATGGTAACAATTTTATAAAAAAATATTTAAAATTTACAATGACCATAATTATTCAGATATATCATGATTAAGTAATAATATTATAAATGGTTATAATAGGTAACAATACTTGATGTAAATTAACATAGGTAAAACTATTTATCCTTGTTATGTATTGTCATTTACATTAAAATATGTTTTTAATAGTGATATCAAATATTTTTTTAAATTGATATAAAAATTCAAAGCATTACATGAGAGATTTGAACCTAGGATCATTAAAAAATTTAATTAGATGTAATTCTACATAACGCAATAACGAAAATTTACAGCGCATTAACCTACACGACAAATGAGACTTTTTTGTAAATGTTATAAAATATATATTTTATATAAATTTAATTACATATCTTATTATTTCTATACAAAAATAAAATATTACAATATCACTATGAGAAACTATTATACAACTATCTAGTAATAAAATAATATAAGATACATTAATACATAGTAATAAAATAATATAAGATACAGTAATACATAGTGTATACTATGTAATATAAATATATATACAATAGTGTAAATAAAACATTTGTTTTAATAGTATGTTAATAACATATTCATAAAATTGTCATAGTATATTTATTACATGTATATCGTATATGTTATATATTTTATGGTAACAATTTTATAAAAAAATATTTAAAATTTACAATGACCATAATTATTCAGATATATCATGATTAAGTAATAATATTATAAATGGTTATAATAGGTAACAATACTTGATGTAAATTAACATAGGTAAAACTATTTATCCTTGTTATGTATTGTCATTTACATTAAAATATGTTTTTAATAGTGATATCAAATATTTTTTTAAATTGATATAAAAATTCAAAGCATTACATGAGAGATTTGAACCTAGGATCATTAAAAATATTTAATTATATGTAATTCTACATAACGCAATAACGAAAATTTACAGCGCATTAACCTACACGACAAATGAGACTTTTTTGTAAATGTTATAAAATATATATTTTATATAAATTTAATTACATATCTTATTATTTCTATACAAAAATAAAATATTACAATATCACTATGAGAAACTATTATACAACTATCTAGTAATAAAATAATATAAGATACATTAATACATAGTAATAAAATAATATAAGATACAGTAATACATAGTGTATACTATGTAATATAAATATATATACAATAGTGTAAATAAAACATTTGTTTTAATAGTATGTTAATAACATATTCATAAAATTATCATAGTATATTTATTACATGTATATCGTATATGGTATATATTTTATGGTAACAATTTTATAAAAAAATATTTAAAATTTACAATGACCATAATTATTCAGATATATCATGATTAAGTAATAATATTATAAATGGTTATAATAGGTAACAATACTTGATGTAAATTAACATAGGTAAAAATATTTATCCTTGTTATGTATTGTCATTTACATTAAAATATTTTTTTAATAGTGATATCAAATATTTTTTTAAATTGATATAAAAATTCAAAGCATTACATGAGAGATTTGAACCTAGGATCATTAAAAATATTTAATTAGATGTAATTCTACATAACGCAATAACGAAAATTTACAGCGCATTAACCTACACGACTAATGAGACTTTTTTGTAAATGTTATAAAATATATATTTTATATAAATTTAATTACATATCTTATTATTTCTATACAAAAATAAAATATTACAATATCACTATGAGAAACTAGTATACAACTATCTAATACTAAAATAATATAAGATACATTAATGTATAGTAATAAAATAATATAAGATACAGTAATACATAGTGTATACTATGTAATATAAATATATATACAATAGTGTAAATAAAACATTTGTTTTAATAGTATGTTAATAACATATTCATAAAATTGTCATAGTATATTTATTACATGTATAATATACATTGTATATCGTATATGTTATATATTTTATGGTAACAATTTTATAAAAAAATATTTAAAATTTACAATGACCATAATTATTCAGATATATCATGATTACGTAATAATATTATAAATGGTTATAATAGGTAACAATACTTGATGTAAATTAACATAGGTAAAACTATTTATCCTTGTTATGTATTGTCATTTACATTAAAATATTTTTTTAATAGTGATATCAAATATTTGTTTTAATTGATATAAAAATTCAAAGCATTACATGAGAGATTTGAACCTAGGATCATTAAAAATATTCAATTAGATGTAATTCTACATAACGCAATAACGAAAATTTACAGCCCATTAACCTACACGACAAATGAGACTTTTATGTAAATGTTATAAAATATATATTTTATATAAATTTAATTACATATCTTATTATTTCTATACAAAAATAAAATATTACAATATCATTATGAGAAACTATTATAAAACAATCTAGTAATAAAATATTATAAGATACATTAATGTATAGTAATAAAATAATATAAGATACAGTAATACATAGTGTATACTATGTAATATAAATATATATGCAATATTGTAAATAAAACATTTGTTTTAATAGTATGTTAATAACATGTTTATAAAATGTTCATAGTATATGTATTACATATATAATGTTATATTTAATAATGTACATTATACATAACACGTGTTATATATTTTATTATAAAGATTTTGTAAATAATATTTGATATAAAAAAATACTTTATAAACACCATAATTATTCAAATGTATCACGAAGTACTAATATTATGAATGTTTATAATACTTAACAATAATTGGTATAACTTAAAATAAGTCAAAATAAAATGCCCGTGTCCGAGCTAGTTATATTAAAGCTTTAATATAAGATGCTGCCCCTATATATATACTATATACTGACATTACTCATATTTATACATACGAGTATCCCCCCTAATATAATGCGACTTCAGAAAATCCCAGCAAGCGCGGAGCGCTAGCAACTATCCCTGCTACTACGATATCGAAGATTTTGTCAAAATGTATGACTACTCGAAGACTACTCCAAATTTTGGGATTTAAAAAAAATTGTATTTCCCCCAAAAAAATAATGGTAATTATCATTTTCAATATAAACTATTACATATTTTTTGCATAAAGATAACTATCTATATCTAGACTAATAATTCAATGTATACATTTTTTTTTATAAATTATAAGGCATATGCAATAAACATATTTTATAATATAACGAATTTGAAATAAATATTTTGAATTATATACACGAATAGAAATTATATTATACATGTTGCATTGATAAACCTAATCACTTCAATTATAGATATTTCATGTATTCGTTGTCATTATATAATGTAGAAATAAACAAATTATTATATTTTCATAATAATAAAAATATACTTTAAATTATATTACATAGAATACAATCTGTTAACATATATCGTATATTTTATATAATATATGATAATAATTTATAATTAATAAAGTATTATTATATATTGTATAAAAGTAAAATATAGTGAATTCTATATTATAAATATATATACTATTGTAATTAAAATATGCATATAAAAACATACGCTTATTATGTTCATCATATTTATAATCGATTTATTCATAATTAATATATTAGTTTGTTATTAGATATCAATTATACATGAAATACATTTTAGTAAAATACCTATGCATAAAATAAAAATGTATTTATATTATAAAGTATACTTTTGAAATTATATTCTATAAATATATAAATTTTGTTTATAATCAAAAATATAGCAATATAATATATATATATATGTATATATTAAATTTATATTCAGCAGCTAAAGTTAAAAGGAAATATTGTATATTATATTATGAGGATTATTTCATATGCCATATTTCCAAATATAATAATGTATATACATTATAAGTAATCGACAAGATTACAAATTAAATCTCTGATTGTGATAGTAGTTTGATAGTATACTATTAAATTATATAATATAATATATAATACCATATCTTTGTATTTGAATATGGTTTAGTAATATTTTATAATAAAATATTAGTAATAGTTAATATATTATTAATATTTAAATAAATTGGAATTATTTAGGCTACAATTAAAAATATATAATATTAAAATATAATATATATATAAATAATGATTATCTATTAATGCATCTAAATCTATGAATGTGTTATTGGGTGTATTACTCCGTAATAGTGTAATGTATTAAAAGGGTGTATTAGTCTGGTTTTATATTGGAAAATCAGGTGGGTGTATTTGTCGTGAATAGGAGATGACGAACATGGAAACACCCACCAAAACATGTATATCAGAAAATACTGATTTATTCTTTCTCAAATTTCCAGGCATTATTTATTAACCTAATAGTAGCCCGAATGTAAATTTTCGACTAAAACCAATCATTATTCAAAAGGGTGTATTTGTCTGGTTATACAAAAAATATACATTGAGGGTGTATTTGCCCGTAATAGGAGGTCTATATATATATATATATATATATACAATAAGCTTACCGTTTATTAATATAGCTTTTTCTATATTAATGTATACTAATATGAATTTAATATATTAATAATTGATCGCTTTTAATAATATATAGTTAAATATTTCAATGTATTTATTATATTTTGTATAAGTTTTTATAATAATATAAATACAATATCAATAAACAAACCATTCTCAATTATATTCAAACAATGAAATTGAAATATTTTACGCCTATTTTTTAGGCATTCTTGAATAAAACCACTTGTTTTTTCTCCAGTGCATTCAAGGGAATCTAAATTCTTCTTAAAATAACTTTTAAATGTTATATAATAAATTTGTAATATATAATATTAGTTTTTAATACTTATTTAATACCAACTCATTATATTCCCCCTCTACAAATTCTCTATGTAGTAATTTAATCATTATTAATAGAAAATACATTCTCTTTAGAATAACTTCTTTAGATGTTACTATTCATAATTTATATCACTTTATCACATTTACAATGTATTAGATACAATAGACCCAACGATACTTGCTATTCAATGTAATATTTATGTAATTTTAATATATACGTATTAAATTTCATATTTGTTTTTCTAAATATGCAAATACAAAAATCTAGCTTTTTTGGACCCAATTAGTCCCGGTAATTTATGTAATTTTAGAATTATTTGTATTATATTTCTCTATAGTGTATTAACCAAAAACCAAAGATGGATATGTATGTATGGAGGGATATATGTATGGAGGGATGTATGTATGGAGGGATATATGTATGGATCGATAGATGTATGGATGGATAGATGTGTAGATGATATTATTATGATATTAGTTGTACTCTCTTTAAAAAAACAAATGAAATCATATCTATGTTTATTTTGTGTATAAATAAACTTGTCAGTGCACCAATGTATGCATGGAAGATGTATGTATGTATAGATCTAGAGATGTATGTATGGAAGGATGGATGTAAAGGTAAATGCATGTATGAGTAGATGGATAGGTTATTTTTAGATTTAGAACATTGTATCCATTTATTGTTATCTGTTCATTTTAATTAATATATAATATTCCCAAAAAGTAATTTACTTAAAATAAATAGTAATGTATAATAAATTTAATTCATATTTATAAAATATCTGACAATATGCAAGTTTCACGTGAACATTATTTGATGGAATTATAGTCTACATTAAATATTTTTAAATATAATTATAATATAAAGTAAAAAAATACTATATAAATTATCTTTTTATAAATTGTAACCATAAATGATATGATAAATAGAGTATCTATGATTAAATTGAAACTTTAAATAATATAATTATTAAAATTTTTATCATTGCATATTTATATATACTATATAAGCTTACCATTTATTAATTTATCTTTTTGTATATTAATTAAATGACAATAAATTTAATATAAAAATATACGGTTTTTTAGAATGTTATTATTGTATTAATAGATTTATGTTATATGAGTAGATGTTATAACAAAGTGATTTATAGTTATTAATTTTAAATTTATTCTTATCCCACAATGTAAATACAATTATGAATTAATAAATTAAATTAAGAAATAAGTTTTTGCTAATATGGATTAACATTTTAATAAAATATATATTAACAACTTAAACATTTCTCATAGTTATTACAATTTTTTTATTAGTATTATAAATTTAAATTTGCAATAATAGTACAAATGTACTAATTAATTTTTTTTAATTACTTATCGATATTTTCCTAAACTATAAATCATTTTATTTTAGCATTCGCTATTATAACATCTAATAATTTAAATATTTTCCTACTTAAATATAAAGATGTTCGCATTCAAAGTTAGTTTATAAATGTATTATGATAACCATTAAGATATATATATGTTTATTAAATATAATATACAGTATATTTCACGATATAGATTTGACAAAATGTTCTTATATATAATAGTATAGTCGCTACAGAGAAATTAATTAATCAAGCTTCTGTTTTCCTATATACTATTATGGTATACCAACATATGAATTATCAGAATAGATATAATAAGATATACATTCTAAAAACCCAAATCAAACAACTTGTTTTTCTTCCAATGGCTATAATATAGACAATTTAACGATTTGTAAACAATTGCCGTGAACCCTTATTTATTTACTTTAATCAAATAATTATAAATTCAACTAATAACAATTGGGATATTTTCAAATTTATATTATTAAACATTAATTCGAATAATACAGTAATTTATTGAATACAATGACTTTGAATTAGAAAATTTGTCCTTTTATCATATAGTAAAATATATCAATAGCACGTATGTATGGTATTATAATGTTTATACAAATTATAATAAATATTAGTTATAATATTAACCATTTTTATATTAATAACTTGTTCGTCGCATGTTTATAGAATAACTAGATATCATGATTATTAATATTTTTATTATGGTAAATAAAGTAGCGTATATATCGGTAAATATTAATATAATGGACATATTATAATTATTTTAGCATAGCACTGTTGTAGAATTCCCATGGAAATTAAAATCAAACATTTTTGATATTTTCATCTTATTTTCATCATAATCTAATCGAAATCAAATACTTTTCATAATAATTCTATTTTATAAATTTATAAGTATATTAATAGATATCTGCATAGAAAATAAAGTGACTTATTTATACATATATGTACATTTAAATGATATCTCATTTATATTAACTGAGACTTAATTTTAATACGTAAAATATAAAATTTTGTTTATTAAATGATATTTTAGATATTTCGCACGTATTTCTTGTAAATTGGAGAATAAAAGTACCACAATCATCACCATTTAACTGTAAAGATATATCATGTAATATAGTTTGTATAATATAATTATTATTAATAGTTGTTACAAAATTATTGAAATTTATTTATTTAGTATTTTTGTAATAAGGCGTAATAAAATAATGTTACATGATACTGGTAACTGCGGTAATGAGTAAGATTTAATATTTTTTATGATCTAAACATATTCCTTTTTTTTATTCTTTCACCTTTTATTTATATTTGTATTCTCTATAAATTTCGTAATTACATTTTCGTAATTCGTTTTTATTATGTCTCATTTATTTTACAAATTATATTAGTTGATAATATTGTTCGTGTTTGTATGTATTTAGACTTACTCTAAAATACATAAATATTCGTATATATTATTAATACATAATATATTCGTTAATAAATATATTATTAAGTTAACAAATATTTTATAAATTATTTTTTTGTAATTTATATCCATAAATATTATAGTCATTTTAAATCATTTCTGAATATTCAAATTTTATATATAATTTGATTACTTTTTTAGAGTATCTATGATAAAATTGAAACTTTAAATAATTTAATTATTAAAATATTTAATATGTATATCTATCTATATATATATATATATATATATATATATAATAAGCGTTTATTAATATAGCTTTTTCTATATTAATGTATATTAATATGAATTTAATATATTAATAATTGATCGCTTTTAATAATATATAGTTAAATATTTCAATGTATTTATTATATTTTGTATAAGTTATTATAATAATATAAATACAATATCAATAAACAAACCATTTTCAATTATATTCAAACAATGAAATTGAAATATTTTACGCCTTTTTTTTAGGCATTCTTGAATAAAACCACTTGTTTTTTTCTCCAGTGCATTCAAGGGAATCTAAATTCTTCTTAAAATACCTTTTAAATGTTATATAATAAATTTGTAATATATAATATTAGTGTTTAATACTTATTTAATACCAACTCATTATATTCCCCTTCTACAAATTCTCTATGTAGTAATTTAATCATTATTACTAGAAAATACATTCCCTTTAGAATAACTTCTTTAGATGTTACTATTCATAATTTATATCACTTTATCACATTTATAATGTATTAGATACAATAGACCCAACGATACCTGCTATTCAATGTAATATTTATGTAATTTTAATATATACGTATTAAATTTCATATTTGTTTTTCTAAATATGCAAATACAAAAATCTAGCTCTTTTGGACCCAATTAGTCCCGGTAATTTATGTAATTTTAGAGTTATTTGTATTATATTTCTCTATAGTGTATTAACCAAAAACCAAAGATGGATATGTATGTATGGAGGGATATATGTATGGAGGGATATATGTATGGATCTATAGATGTATGGATGGATAGATGTGTAGATGATATTATTATGATATTAGTTGTACTCTCTTTAAAAAAACAAATGAAATCATATCTACGTTTATTTTGTGTATAAATAAACTTGTCAGTTCAATGTATGCATGGAAGATGTATGTATGTATAGATATAGAGATGTATGTATGGAAGGATGTGTGTAAAGGTAAATGCATGTATGAGTAGAGGGATAGGTTATTTTTAGATTTAGAACATTGTATCCATTTATTATTATCTGTTCATTTTAATTAATATATAATATTCCCAAAAAGTAATTTACTTAAAATAAATAGTAATATATAATAAATTTAATTCATATTTATAAAATATCTGACAATATGCAAGTTTCACGTTAACATTATTTGATGGAATTATAGTCTTCATTAAATATTTTTAAATATAATTATAATATAAAGTAAAAAAATACTATATAAATTATCTTTTTATAAATTGTAACCATAAATGATATGATAAATAGAGTATCTATGATTAAATTGAAACTTTAAATAATATAATTATTAAAATTTTTATCATTTATATATACTATAAGCTTACCATTTATTAATTTATCTTTTTGTATATTAATTAAATGACAATAAATTTAATATAAAAATATTTGATCGGTTTTCTAGAATGTTATTATTGTATTAATAGATTAATGTTATATGAGCAGATGTTATAACAAAGTGATTTATAATTATTAATTTTAAATTTTATCTTATCCCACAATGTAAATACAAAATGAAGTAATAAATTAAATTAAGAAATAAGTTTTTGCTAATATGGATTAACATTTTAATAAAATATATATTAACAACTCAGTAAATTTCTCTTAGTTATTACAATTTTGTTATTGGTATTATAAATTTAAATTTGCAATAACATTACAAATGTACTAATTAATTTTTTTTAATTACTTATCGATATTTTCCTAAACTATAAATCATTTTATTTTAGCATTCGCTATTATAACATCTAATAATTTAAATATTTTCCTACTTAACTATAAAGATGTTCGCATTCAAAGTTAGTTTATAAATGTATTATGATAACCATTAAGATATATATATGTTTATTAAATATAATATACAGTATATTTCACGATATAGATTTGACAAAATGTTCTTATATATAATAGTATAGTCGCTACAGAGAAATTAATTAAGCAAGCTTCTGTTTTCCTATATACTATTATGGTATACCAATATATGAATTATCAGAATAGATATAATAAGATATACATTCTAAAAACCCAAATCAAACAACTTGTTTTTCTTTCAATGGCTATAATATAGACAATTTTAACGATTTGTAAACAATTGCCGTGAACCCTTATTTATTTACTTTAATCAAATAATTATAAATTCAACCAATAAACTATAAATCATTTTATTTTAGCATTCGCTATTATATATAACATCTAATAATTTTATTATTTTAAACCAAACCAAAAATAAACCAAAACCATACCTAAACAAAACCAAAACCAAACCCAAAGCCAAAACCAAACAAAACCAAAACAAAACAAAACCAAAACAAAACAAAACCAAAACCAAAACCGACAATGATATTTTTAAGTTTGAGGTATCTGTTTATTTTAATCTGATTTTAAGAAATATGGAATATATCCCTATCGTATATTTTTCAATCATATAATAATATATATTCGAGTATAGAAAAGTTTACAAATATTATAAAATATATAACATTATATTACAAAATAAACTACATAAAACATTTAAGTGATATATATAATGCTTTAATAATCTTAGCATCTATTTCATTTTAAAATATTTAGATAATCAATTTAAACTATTTTAAACTATATATTTATATAAAATTATTATATATATATTATATATAAAATTATTATATATATATATTTATATAACATTATTATATATATATTATATATAAAATAATATATAGAGATAACAATTATTTATTGATCATGTTTTAAATATAGTTTATATATAAATTTTATATATAATAACTTGTACTACAGATTTAATTAGTACTTTAAGCGTATTACAAATGTATGTAATTTATTTTCGGATTTAATATAATTTGTAATTATTAACATCACAACTCTTGTAATGTTAAATGTTATTGATTTTTTATTATTTTATATTGAATAACATAACGATAAGTAAATTTATAAATAGAAAATAATAACCATTTCTAGAATATCTTAAAATACACCGATGATGTATTAAATAATTTATAAGCAATTATGTACAAATCATACTAAAATTGGTATTAAATGACTTCAGGTTATTAAATGGTTAATAAGAATTTATATTATTTTCAAATATATGACTTTTTTCTAAATATATAAATTCAAATCGTGGTATACATTTGTTATTTTTGTGATTTTTTGAAGATTTTAAATTTAGGAGATATTTGCTTTGAAATATTTCAGATGAAAACGGTAATTACTTTGCGATAATTAATTATTAATAATATAATATAATATAAATAACATAACATCAATTGATTATTATATTTGTAGTATATATTGATAATAAGTATATACAATTTTATAGAATTAATAACAACCAGGTTATTCGTATAAAAGTATGAGAAGATTTGGATCAAGTAAGAGAAGATTTGGATCAAGTAAGAGAAGATTTGGATTACAAAGTAATCTACCAGAAAGAGTTGGTATATATTTGATATATTAGAATCTATTAGAATTTTATTATAGTAATTTAGAATCTTTTTTATTGATAAATTAATAATTTAATTGGTTATAATTAATAATATTTATCATATTTTAATTTATTGTATAATATATATTATTTATTTATATAATCGATATTGTTATTCAATTCGTTTAGAAATAATTAATATTATATAAGTGTATTAAAAGTTTATGTATTTTTTTTCAGATTTAACATAATTTGTATTATATATTTTATCATAACTTTTACAATATTAAATATTATTGATTTATTATTATTTGATATTGAATAGACAAATATTTACATAAAAACTAGTATACTTATTGTTAGAACATATTAATTATTCTATTAATTATTAAAGTGTTTCACACTAAACCGATGATGCATTTAATAATTTATATACAATTATTTACAGATTTTATATTTTAATTTAGGAGCTATTAGTTTCGAGGGGTTTCCTTTGAAAACGATGATTACTTTGTTGATATGCAGGTTATTATACTTAAATATTATATATAAATAAATGCTATAAAAAGATGAAATAAATTAATTGATATTATGTTGTAAATATTTATATTAATTATATACACTTTTATAGAATGCATAGCAACCATGTTCTTCGTAAACAAGATCAGTTAAGAGAAGATTTGGATTACGAGGAAATCTGACAGAAAATGTTGGTATATATTATATTTGATATTATAGAATTTTATTATAGTAATTTAGATACACTTTTAGTAATAAATTAATATCATAAAATAAAATATTAAATATTATATTGGTCATTAATATTTATTATATTTTAACTTATTATATATTATTTATATAGTCTATATTATTAATTTATATAATCTATATTGATATTAAATTCTTACAGAAATAATTGATATTATAAAAGCGTGTTACAATTGTATGTAATTTATTTTCAGATTTAACATAATTTGTAATTATATATTTTATCATAACTTTTACAATATTAAATATTATTGATTTATTATTATTTCATATTGAATAGACAAATATTTACATAAAAATTAGTAAACATATTGTTAGAAAATATTAATTATTCCTAGAGTGTTTTACAATGATGATGATGCATTTAATAATTTATATACAATTGTGTACAGATTTAATATTCTAAATTTTAGAGATATTTGTTTCGAAGTGTTTCCTTTGAAAAATATGATTACTTTGTTGATATTTAGGTTATTATATTTAAATATTATATACAAATATCTACTAAAAATAACATGAAATAAATTAATTGATATTATATTACATTTGTTGTATATATTTATATTATTTATATACCATTTTATAGAATTTATATCAACCATGTTCTTCGTAAACAAGATCAGTTAAGAGAAGATTTGGATTACGCGGAAATCTGACAGAAAATGTTGGTATATATTATATTTGATATTATAGAATTTTATTATAGTAATTTAGATACTCTTTTAGTAATAAATTAATATCATAAAATAAAATATAAAATATTATATTGTTCAATAATATTTATTATATTTTAACTTATATATTTTTTATATAGTCTATAATATTTATTTATATAATCTATATTGATATTAAATTCTTACAGAAATAATTGATATTATAAAAGCGTGTTACAATTGTATGTAATTTATTTTCAGATTTAACATAATATGTAATTATATATTTTATCATAACTTTTACAATATTAAATATTATTGATTTATTATTATTTCATATTGAATAGACAAATATTTACATAAAAATTAGTAAACATATAGATAGAAAATATTAATTATTCCTAGATGTTTTACAATGATGATGATGCATTTAATAATTTATATACAATTGTGTACAGATTTAATATTCTAAATTTTAGAGATATTTGTTTCGAAATGTTTCCTTTGAAAAATATGATTACTTTGTTGATATTTAGGTTATTATATTTAAATATTATATATAAATATATGCTATAAAAATATTAAATAAATAAATTGATATTATATTATATTTGTTGTAAATATGTATATTAATTATATACAATTTTATAGAATTCATAGCAACCATGTTCATCGTAAACAAGATCGGGTAAGAGAAGATTTGGAAGGGAGGTCTTCCAGATACATTATATTTGATATAGATGTTTCATATAGTTATTTAGAAACATCTATATTATATTGATATTACCATTTTAATAGATTAATATTAAATATTATATTGGTTATAATTAATAATATTGATCATATTTTAACTTTTTATATATTTTTATATATTATACATTATTTATTTATATAATAAATATTGATATTAATTTCATTTTGAAATAATTGATATATAACAAACTCTATTTAATTTATTTTCAGATTTAACATAATCTGTGATTATATAATTATTATATAATATTATTATTATACAATATTATTATTATACAATATTATTGATGTGTTATTATTTCATATTGAATAGACTAATATTTACATTAAAATTAGTGGTTTACTTATCGTTAGAAAATATTAACTATTCCTAGAGTATTTTACAACAAACCGATGATGCATTGAATAATTTATAAACAATTATGTACAAATTATATTCCAAGTTTTTCAGACCATGTTAAAAGACTTCAAGTTGTAAAAGGTTAATAAGAACATATAGTATCTTAAAATATATCTCTTTTTATCTTATTATATTTCAAATCATGAGATACGTGTGTTATTTTTTGTTGCTAACTTAATTTAATATTTTTAATGTAGGAGATATTTGTTTCGAAATGTTTCCCTTGAAAACGATGATTACTTTGTTGATATTTAGGTTATTATATTTAAATATTATGCTATAAAAAATATTAAATAAATTAATTGATATTATATTATATTTGTGGTAAATATTTATATTATTTATATAGAATTTTATTGAATTGATATCAACCATATTCTTCGTAAACAATATAAAGTAAAAGAAGATTTAGATTACGCGGAAATCTGACAAAAATAGTTGGTATAAATTATATTTGATATCGAATTTTATCATAAACTTTTGTATTGATAATTAATAAATGGTTGTAAATATTTATATTATTTATATACAATTTTATAGAATTTATATCAACCATATTCTTCGTAAACAATATCAGTTAAGAGAAGATTTGGATTTCGAGGAAATCTGACAGAAAATGTTGGTATATATTATATTTGATATTATAGAATTTTATTATAGTAATTTAGATACTCTTTTAGAAATAAATAAATATCATAAAATAAAATATTAAATATTATATTGGTCAACTAATTAAATTTTTTTTATAAAGTCTATATTATTTATTTATATAATCTATATTGATATTAAATTCTTACAGAAATAATTGATATTATAAAAGCGTGTTACAATTGTATGTAATTTATTTTCAGATTTAACATAATTTGTAATTATATATTTTATCATAACTTTTACAATATTAAATATTATTGATTTATTATTATTTCATATTGAATAGACAAATATTTACATAAAAATTAGTAAACATATTGTTAGAAAATATTAATTATTCCTAGAGTGTTTTACAATGATGATGATGCATTTAATAATTTATATACAATTGTGTACAGATTTAATATTCTAAATTTTAGAGATATTTGTTTCGAAGTGTTTCCCTTGAAAACGATGATTACTTTGTTGATATTTAGGTTATTATATTTAAATATTATGCTATAAAAAATATTAAATAAATTAATTGATATTATATTATATTTGTGGTAAATATTTATATTATTTATATAGAATTTTATTGAATTATATCAACCATATTCTTCGTAAACAATATAAAGTAAAAGAAGATTTAGATTACGCGGAAACCTGCAAAAATAGTTGGTATAAATTATATTTGATATCGAATTTTATCATAAACTTTTGTATTGATAATTAATAAATTGTTGTATATATTTATATTATTTATATACAATTTTATAGAATTTATATCAACCATATTCTTCGTAAACAATATCAGTTAAGAGAAGATTTGGATTTCGAGGAAATCTGACAGAAAATGTTGGTATATATTATATTTGATATTATAGAATTTTATTATAGTAATTTAGATACTCTTTTAGTAATAAATTAATATCATAAAATAAAATATTAAATATTATATTGGTCAATAATATTTATTATATTTTAACTTATTATATATTATTTATATAGTCTATATTATTAATTTATATAATCTATATTGATATTAAATTCTTACAGAAATAATTGATATTATAAAAGCGTGTTACAATTGTGTGTAATTTATTTTCAGATTTAACATAATTTGTAATTATATATTTTATCATAACTTTTACAATATTAAATATTATTGATTTATTATTATTTCATATTAAATAGACAAATATTTACATACAAATTAGTAAACATACTGTTGCATATATAAATATATGCTACAAAAATATTAAATAAATTAATTGATATTATATTATATTTGTTGTAAATATTAATTATATACAATTTTATAGAATTCATAGCAACCATGTTCATCGTAAACAAGATCGAGTGAGAGAAAATTTGGAAGGGAGGTCTTCCAGATATACATTATATTTGATATAGATGTTTCATATAGTTATTTAGAAACATCTTTAATATATTGATATTGCTATTTTAATAGATTAATATTAAATATTATATTGGTTATAATTAATAATATTGATCATATTTTAACTTTTTAAATATTTTTATATATTATACATTATTTATTTATATAATAAATATTGATATTAATTTCATTTTGAAATAATTGATATATTACAAACTCTATTAAATTTATTTTCAGATTTAACATAATCTATAATTATATAATTATTATATAATTGGCACTTATACAATTTTATTGATGTGTTATTATTTCATATTGGATAGACTAATATTTACATTAAAATTAGTGGTTTACTTATCGTTAGAAAATATTAACTATTCCTAGAGTATTTTACAACACACCGATGATGCATTGAATAATTTATAAACAATTATGTACAAATTATATTCCAAGTTTTTCAGACCATATTGTTAAAAGACTTCAAGTTGTAAAAGGTTAATAAGAATATATAGTATCTTAAAATATATCTCTTTTTATCTTATTATATTTCAAATCATGAGATACGTGTGTTATTTTTTGTTGCTAACTTAATTTAATATTTTTAATTTAGGAGATATTTGTTTCGAAATGTTTCCCTTGAAAACGATGATTACTTTGTTGATATTTAGGTTATTATATTTAAATATTATGCTATAAAAAATATTGATATTGATATTATATTATATTTGTGGTAAATATTTATATTATTTATATAGAATTTTATTGAATTATATCAACCATATTCTTCGTAAACAATATAAAGTAAAAGAAGATTTAGTTTACGCGGAAACCTGCAAAAATAGTTGGTATAAATTATATTTGATATCGAATTTTATCATAAACTTTTGTATTGATAATTAATAAATTGTTGTAAATATTTATATTATTTATATACAATTTTATAGAATTTATATCAACCATATTCTTCGTAAACAATATCAGTTAAGAGAAGATTTGGATTTCGAGGAAATCTGACAGAAAATGTTGGTATATATTATATTTGATATTATAGAATTTTATTATAGTAATTTAGATACTCTTTTAGTAATTAATTAATATCATAAAATAAAATATTAAATATTATATTGGTCAATAAAATGTATTATATTTTAACTTATTATATATTTTTATATAGTCTATATTATTTATTTGTATAATCTATATTGATATTAAATTCTTACAGAAATAATTGATATTATAAAAGCGTGTTACAATTGTATGTAATTTATTTTCAGATTTAACATAATTTGTAATTATATATTTTATCATAACTTTTACAATAACTTTTAAATATTATTGATTTATTATTATTTCATATTGAATAGACAAATATCTACATACAATTAGTTAACTTATTGTAGAACATATTAATTATTCCTAGAATGTTTTACACTAAACCGATGATGCATTTAATAATTTATATACAATTGTGTACATATTTAATATTCTAAATTTTAGAGATATTTGTTTCGAAATGTTTCCTTTGAAAAATATGATTACTTTGTTGATACTTAGGTTATTATATTTAAATATTATATATAAATATATTCTATAAAAAATATTAAATAAATTAATTGATATTATATTATATTTGTTATAAATATTTATATTAATTATATCCAATTATATTTAATTGATATTATATTATATTTTGTTATAAATTATATTTGTTATAAATATTTATATTAATTATATACAATTTTATAGAATTAATAGCAACCATGTTCATCGTAAACAAGATCGGGTAAGAGAAGATTTGGATTGCAGGGAGGTCTTCCAGATATACATTATATTTGATATAGATGTTTCATATAGTTATTTAGAAACATCTATATTATATTGATATTACCATTTTAATAGATTAATATTAAATATTATATTGGTTATAATTAATAATATTGATCAATTTTTAACTTTTTATATATTTTTATATATTATACATTATTTATTTATATAATAAATATTGATATTAATTTCATTTTGAAATAATTGATATATTACAAACTCTATTAAATTTATTTTCAGATTTAACATAATCTGTAATTATATAATTATTATATAATTGGCACTTATACAATTTTATTGATGTGTTATTATTTCATATTGAATAGACTAATATTTACATTAAAATTAGTGGTTTACTTATCGTTAGAAAATATTAACTATTCCTAGAGTATTTTACAACACACCGATGATGCATTGAATAATTTATAAACAATTATGTACAAATTATATTCCAAGTTTTTCAGACCATATTGTTAAAAGACTTCAAGTTGTAAAAGGTTAATAAGAATATATAGTATCTTAAAATATATCTCTTTTTATCTTATTATATTTCAAATCATGAGATACGTGTGTTATTTTTTGTTGCTAACTTAATTTAATATTTTTAATTTAGGAGATATTTGTTTCGAAATGTTTCCCTTGAAAACGATGATTACTTTGTTGATATTTAGGTTATTATATTTAAATATTATGCTATAAAAAATATTAAATAAATTAATTGATATTATATTATATTTGTGGTAAATATTTATATTATTTATATAGAATTTTATTGAATTATATCAACCATATTCTTCGTAAACAATATAAAGTAAAAGAAGATTTAGATTACGCGGAAACCTGCAAAAATAGTTGGTATAAATTATATTTGATATCGAATTTTATCATAAACTTTTGTATTGATAATTAATAAATTGTTGTAAATATTTATATTATTTATATACAATTTTTTAGAATTTATATCAACCATATTCATCGTAAACAATATAAGGTAAGAGAAGATTTGGATTACGAGGAAATCTGACAGAAAATGTTGGTATATATTATATTTGATATTATAGAATTTTATTATAGTAATTTAGATACTCTTTTAGAAATAAATAAATATCATAAAATAAAATATTAAATATTATATTGGTCAACTAATTAAATTTTTTTTATAAAGTCTATATTATTTATTTATATAATCTATATTGATATTAAATTCTTACAGAAATAATTGATATTATAAAAGTGTGTTACCATTGTATGTAATTTATTTTCAGATTTAACATAATTTGTAATTATATATTTTATCATAACTTTTACAATATTAAATATTATTGATTTATTATTATTTCATATTGAATAGACAAATATTTACATAAAAATTAGTAAACATATTGTTAGAAAATATTAATTATTCCTATAGTGTTTTACAATGATGATGATGCATTTAATAATTTATATACAATTGTGTACAGATTTAATATTCTAAATTTTAGAGATATTTGTTTCGAAGTGTTTCCTTTGAAAAATATGATTACTTTGTTGATATTTAGGTTATTATATTTAAATATTATATACAAATATCTACTAAAAATAACATGAAATAAATTAATTGATATTATATTACATTTGTTGTATATATTTATATTATTTATATACAATTTTATAGAATTTATATCAACCATGTTCTTCGTAAACAAGATCAGTTAAGAGAAGATTTGGATTACGCGGAAATCTGACAGAAAATGTTGGTATATATTATATTTGATATTATAGAATTTTATTATAGTAATTTAGATACTCTTTTAGTAATAAATTAATATCATAAAATAAAATATAAAATATTATATTGTTCAATAATATTTATTATATTTTGACTTATATATTTTTTATATAGTCTATATTATTTATTTATATAATCTATATTGATATTAAATTCTTACAGAAATAATTGATATTATAAAAGCGTGTTACAATTGTATGTAATTTATTTTCAGATTTAACATAATTTGTAATTATATATTTTATCATAACTTTTACAATATTAAATATTATTGATTTATTATTATTTCATATTGAATAGACAAATATTTACATAAAAATTAGTAAACATATAGATAGAAAATATTAATTATTCCTAGATGTTTTACAATTATGATGATGCATTTAATAATTTATATACAATTGTGTACATATTTAATATTCTAAATTTTAGAGATATTTGTTTCGAAATGTTTCCTTTGAAAAATATGATTACTTTGTTGATACTTAGGTTATTATATTTAAATATTATATATAAATATATTCTATAAAAAATATTAAATTAATTAATTGATATTATATTATATTTGTTATAAATATTTATATTAATTATATCCAATTATATTTAATTGATATTATATTATATTTTGTTATAAATTATATTTGTTATACATATTTATATTAATTATATAATTTTATAGAATTCATAGCAACCATGTTCATCGTAAACAAGATCGGGTAAGAGAAGATTTGGATTGCAGGGAGATCTTCCAGATATACATTATATTTGATATAGATGTTTAATATAGTTATTTAGAAACATCTATATTATATTGATATTACCATTTTAATAGATTAATATTAAATATTATATTGGTTATAATTAATAATATTGATCATATTTTAACTTTTTATATATTTTTATATATTATACATTATTTATTTATATAATAAATATTGATATTAATTTCATTTTGAAATAATTGATATATTACAAACTCAATTAAATTTATTTTCAGATTTAACATAATCTGTAATTATATAATTATTATATAATTGGCACTTATACAATTTTATTGATGTGTTATTATTTCATATTGGATAGACTAATATTTACATTAAAATTAGTGGTTTACTTATCGTTAGAAAATATTAACTATTCCTAGAGTATTTTACAACACACCGATGATGCATTGAATAATTTATAAACAATTATGTACAAATTATATTCCAAGTTTTTCAGACCATATTGTTAAAAGACTTCAAGTTGTAAAAGGTTAATAAGAATATATAGTATCTTAAAATATATATCTTTTTATCTTATTATATTTCAAATCATGAGATACGTGTGTTATTTTTTGTTGCTAACTTAATTTAATATTTTTAATTTAGGAGATATTTGTTTCGAAATGTTTCCCTTGAAAACGATGATTACTTTGTTGATATTTAGGTTATTATATTTAAATATTATGCTATAAAAAATATTGATATTGATATTATATTAAATTTGTGGTAAATATTTATATTATTTATATAGAATTTTATTGAATTATATCAACCATATTCTTCGTAAACAATATAAAGTAAAAGAAGATTTAGTTTACGCGGAAACCTGCAAAAATAGTTGGTATAAATTATATTTGATATCGAATTTTATCATAAACTTTTGTATTGATAATTAATAAATTGTTGTAAATATTTATATTATTTATATACAATTTTATAGAATTTATATCAACCATATTCTTCGTAAACAATATCAGTTAAGAGAAGATTTGGATTTCGAGGAAATCTGACAGAAAATGTTGGTATATATTATATTTGATATTATAGAATTTTATTATAGTAATTTAGATACTCTTTTAGTAATTAATTAATATCATAAAATAAAATATTAAATATTATATTGGTCAATAAAATGTATTATATTTTAACTTATTATATATTTTTATATAGTCTATATTATTTATTTGTATAATCTATATTGATATTAAATTCTTACAGAAATAATTGATATTATAAAAGCGTGTTACAATTGTATGTAATTTATTTTCAGATTTAACATAATTTGTAATTATATATTTTATCATAACTTTTACAATAACTTTTAAATATTATTGATTTATTATTATTTCATATTGAATAGACAAATATCTACATACAATTAGTTAACTTATTGTTAGAACATATTAATTATTCCTAGAATGTTTTACACTAAACCGATGATGCATTTAATAATTTATATACAATTGTGTACATATTTAATATTCTAAATTTTAGAGATATTTGTTTCGAAATGTTTCCTTTGAAAAATATGATTACTTTGTTGATACTTAGGTTATTATATTTAAATATTATATATAAATATATTCTATAAAAAATATTAAATAAATTAATTGATATTATATTATATTTGTTATAAATATTTATATTAATTATATCCAATTATATTTAATTGATATTATATTATATTTTGTTATAAATTATATTTGTTATAAATATTTATATTAATTATATACAATTTTATAGAATTAATAGCAACCATGTTCATCGTAAACAAGATCGGGTAAGAGAAGATTTGGATTGCAGGGAGGTCTTCCAGATATACATTATATTTGATATAGATGTTTCATATAGTTATTTAGAAACATCTATATTATATTGATATTACCATTTTAATAGATTAATATTAAATATTATAAATTAATATTATATTGGTTATAATTAATAATATTGATCATATTTTAACTTTTTATATATTTTTATATATTATACATTATTTATTTATATAATAAATATTGATATTAATTTCATTTTGAAATAATTGATATATTACAAACTCTATTAAATTTATTTTCAGATTTAACATAATCTGTAATTATATAATTATTATATAATTGGCACTTATACAATTTTATTGATGTGTTATTATTTCATATTGAATAGACTAATATTTACATTAAAATTAGTGGTTTACTTATCGTTAGAAAATATTAACTATTCCTAGAGTATTTTACAACACACCGATAATGCATTGAATAATTTATAAACAATTATGTACAAATTATATTCCAAGTTTTTCAGACCATATTGTTAAAAGACTTCAAGTTGTAAAAGGTTAATAAGAATATATAGTATCTTAAAATATATCTCTTTTTATCTTATTATATTTCAAATCATGAGATACGTGTGTTATTTTTTGTTGCTAACTTAATTTAATATTTTTAATTTAGGAGATATTTGTTTCGAAATGTTTCCCTTGAAAACGATGATTACTTTGTTGATATTTAGGTTATTATATTTAAATATTATGCTATAAAAAATATTAAATAAATTAATTGATATTATATTATATTTGTGGTAAATATTTATATTATTTATATAGAATTTTATTGAATTATATCAACCATATTCTTCGTAAACAATATAAAGTAAAAGAAGATTTAGATTACGCGGAAACCTGCAAAAATAGTTGGTATAAATTATATTTGATATCGAATTTTATCATAAACTTTTGTATTGATAATTAATAAATTGTTGTAAATATTTATATTATTTATATACAATTTTTTAGAATTTATATCAACCATATTCATCGTAAACAATATAAGGTAAGAGAAGATTTGGATTACGAGGAAATCTGACAGAAAATGTTGGTATATATTATATTTGATATTATAGAATTTTATTATAGTAATTTAGATACTCTTTTAGAAATAAATAAATATCATAAAATAAAATATTAAATATTATATTGGTCAACTAATTAAATTTTTTTTATAAAGTCTATATTATTTATTTATATAATCTATATTGATATTAAATTCTTACAGAAATAATTGATATTATAAAAGTGTGTTACCATTGTATGTAATTTATTTTCAGATTTAACATAATTTGTAATTATATATTTTATCATAACTTTTACAATATTAAATATTATTGATTTATTATTATTTCATATTGAATAGACAAATATTTACATAAAAATTAGTAAACATATTGTTAGAAAATATTAATTATTCCTAGAGTGTTTTACAATGATGATGATGCATTTAATAATTTATATACAATTGTGTACAGATTTAATATTCTAAATTTTAGAGATATTTGTTTCGAAGTGTTTCCTTTGAAAAATATGATTACTTTGTTGATATTTAGGTTATTATATTTAAATATTATATACAAATATCTACTAAAAATAACATGAAATAAATTAATTGATATTATATTACATTTGTTGTATATATTTATATTATTTATATACAATTTTATAGAATTTATATCAACCATGTTCTTCGTAAACAAGATCAGTTAAGAGAAGATTTGGATTACGCGGAAATCTGACAGAAAATGTTGGTATATATTATATTTGATATTATAGAATTTTATTATAGTAATTTAGATACTCTTTTAGTAATAAATTAATATCATAAAATAAAATATAAAATATTATATTGTTCAATAATATTTATTATATTTTAACTTATATATTTTTTATATAGTCTATATTATTTATTTATATAATCTATATTGATATTAAATTCTTACAGAAATAATTGATATTATAAAAGCGTGTTACAATTGTATGTAATTTATTTTCAGATTTAACATAATTTGTAATTATATATTTTATCATAACTTTTACAATATTAAATATTATTGATTTATTATTATTTCATATTGAATAGACAAATATTTACATAAAAATTAGTAAACATATAGATAGAAAATATTAATTATTCCTAGATGTTTTACAATGATGATGATGCATTTAATAATTTATATACAATTGTGTACATATTTAATATTCTAAATTTTAGAGATATTTGTTTCGAAATGTTTCCTTTGGAAAATATGATTACTTTGTTGATACTTAGGTTATTATATTTAAATATTATATATAAATATATTCTATAAAAAATATAAAATAAATTAATTGATATTATATTATATTTGTTATAAATATTTATATTAATTATATCCAATTATATTTAATTGATATTATATTATATTTTGTTATAAATTATATTTGTTATAAATATTTATATTAATTATATAATTTTATAGAATTAATAGCAACCATGTTCATCGTAAACAAGATCGGGTAAGAGAAGATTTGGATTGCAGGGAGGGCTTCCAGATATACATTATATTTGATATAGATGTTTCATATAGTTATTTAGAAACATCTATATTATATTGATATTACCATTTTAATAGATTAATATTAAATATTATATTGGTTATAATTAATAATATTGATCATATTTTAACTTTTTATATATTTTTATATATTATACATTATTTATTTATATAATAAATATTGATATTAATTTCATTTTGAAATAATTGATATATTACAAACTCTATTAAATTTATTTTCAGATTTAACATAATCTGTAATTATATAATTATTATATAATTGGCACTTATACAATTTTATTGATGTGTTATTATTTCATATTGAATAGACTAATATTTACATTAAAATTAGTGGTTTACTTATCGTTAGAAAATATTAACTATTCCTAGAGTATTTTACAACACACCGATGATGCATTGAATAATTTATAAACAATTATGTACAAATTATATTCCAAGTTTTTCAGACCATATTGTTAAAAGACTTCAAGTTGTAAAAGGTTAATAAGAATATATAGTATCTTAAAATATATCTCTTTTTATCTTATTATATTTCAAATCATGAGATACGTGTGTTATTTTTTGTTGCTAACTTAATTTAATATTTTTAATTTAGGAGGTATTTGTTTCGAAATGTTTCCCTTGAAAACGATGATTACTTTGTTGATATTTAGGTTATTATATTTAAATATTATGCTATAATAAATATTAAATAAATTAATTGATATTATATTATATTTGTGGTAAATATTTATATTATTTATATACAATTTTATAGAATTGATATCAACCATATTCTTCGTAAACAATATAAAGTAAAAGAAGATTTAGATTACGCGGAAGTCTGATAAAAATAGTTGGTATAAATTATATTTGATATCGAATTTTATCATAAACTTTTGTATTGATAATTAATAAATTGTTGTAAATATTTATATTATTTATATACAATTTTATAGAATTTATATCAACCATGTTCTTCGTAAACAAGATCAGTTAAGAGAAGATTTGGATTACGAGGAAATCTGACAGAAAATGTTGGTATATATTATATTTGATATTATAGAATTTTATTATAGTAATTTAGATACTCTTTTAGTAATAAATTAATATCATAACATAAAATATTAAATATTATATTGGTCATTAATATTTATTATATCTTAACTTATTATATATTATTTATATAGTCTATATTATTAATTTATATAATCTATATTGATATTAAATTCTTATAGAAATAATTGATATTATAAAAGCGTGTTACAATTGTATGTAATTTATTTTCAGATTTAACATAATTTGTAATTATATATTTTATCATAACTTTTACAATATTAAATATTATTGATTTATTATTATTTCATATTGAATAGACAAATATTTACATAAAAATTAGTAAACATATTGTTAGAAAATATTAATTATTCCTAGAGTGTTTTACAATGATGATGATGCATTTAATAATTTATATACAATTGTGTACATATTTAATATTCTAAATTTTAGAGATATTTGTTTCGAAATGTTTCCTTTGAAAAATATGATTACTTTGTTGATACTTAGGTTATTATATTTAAATATTATATATAAATATATTCTATAAAAAATATTAAATAAATTAATTGATATTATATTATATTTGTTATAAATATTTATATTAATTATATCCAATTATATTTAATTGATATTATATTATATTTTGTTATAAATTATATTTGTTATAAATATTTATATTAATTATATACAATTTTATAGAATTAATAGCAACCATGTTCATCGTAAACAAGATCGGGTAAGAGAAGATTTGGATTGCAGGGAGGTCTTCCAGATATACATTATATTTGATATAGATGTTTCATATAGTTATTTAGAAACATCTATATTATATTGATATTACCATTTTAATAGATTAATATTAAATATTATATTGGTTATAATTAATAATATTGATCATATTTTAACTTTTTATATATTTTTATATATTATACATTATTTATTTATATAATAAATATTGATATTAATTTCATTTTGAAATAATTGATATATTACAAACTCTATTAAATTTATTTTCAGATTTAACATAATCTGTAATTATATAATTATTATATAATTGGCACTTATACAATTTTATTGATGTGTTATTATTTCATATTGAATAGACTAATATTTACATTAAAATTAGTGGTTTACTTATCGTTAGAAAATATTAACTATTCCTAGAGTATTTTACAACACACCGATAATGCATTGAATAATTTATAAACAATTATGTACAAATTATATTCCAAGTTTTTCAGACCATATTGTTAAAAGACTTCAAGTTGTAAAAGGTTAATAAGAATATATAGTATCTTAAAATATATCTCTTTTTATCTTATTATATTTCAAATCATGAGATACGTGTGTTATTTTTTGTTGCTAACTTAATTTAATATTTTTAATTTAGGAGATATTTGTTTCGAAATGTT
Organism: Osedax frankpressi; assembly: GCA_964035775.1. Taxonomy (NCBI): domain Eukaryota; kingdom Metazoa; phylum Annelida; class Polychaeta; order Sabellida; family Siboglinidae; genus Osedax; species Osedax frankpressi. The sequence continues at coordinate 21,297,626 of OZ038313.1, forward strand.
TCCCTTGAAAACGATGATTACTTTGTTGATATTTAGGTTATTATATTTAAATATTATGCTATAAAAAATATTAAATAAATTAATTGATATTATATTATATTTGTGGTAAATATTTATATTATTTATATAGAATTTTATTGAATTATATCAACCATATTCTTCGTAAACAATATAAAGTAAAAGAAGATTTAGATTACGCGGAAACCTGCAAAAATAGTTGGTATAAATTATATTTGATATCGAATTTTATCATAAACTTTTGTATTGATAATTAATAAATTGTTGTAAATATTTATATTATTTATATACAATTTTTTAGAATTTATATCAACCATATTCATCGTAAACAATATAAGGTAAGAGAAGATTTGGATTACGAGGAAATCTGACAGAAAATGTTGGTATATATTATATTTGATATTATAGAATTTTATTATAGTAATTTAGATACTCTTTTAGAAATAAATAAATATCATAAAATAAAATATTAAATATTATATTGGTCAACTAATTAAATTTTTTTTATAAAGTCTATATTATTTATTTATATAATCTATATTGATATTAAATTCTTACAGAAATAATTGATATTATAAAAGTGTGTTACCATTGTATGTAATTTATTTTCAGATTTAACATAATTTGTAATTATATATTTTATCATAACTTTTACAATATTAAATATTATTGATTTATTATTATTTCATATTGAATAGACAAATATTTACATAAAAATTAGTAAACATATTGTTAGAAAATATTAATTATTCCTAGAGTGTTTTACAATGATGATGATGCATTTAATAATTTATATACAATTGTGTACAGATTTAATATTCTAAATTTTAGAGATATTTGTTTCGAAGTGTTTCCTTTGAAAAATATGATTACTTTGTTGATATTTAGGTTATTATATTTAAATATTATATACAAATATCTACTAAAAATAACATGAAATAAATTAATTGATATTATATTACATTTGTTGTATATATTTATATTATTTATATACAATTTTATAGAATTTATATCAACCATGTTCTTCGTAAACAAGATCAGTTAAGAGAAGATTTGGATTACGCGGAAATCTGACAGAAAATGTTGGTATATATTATATTTGATATTATAGAATTTTATTATAGTAATTTAGATACTCTTTTAGTAATAAATTAATATCATAAAATAAAATATAAAATATTATATTGTTCAATAATATTTATTATATTTTAACTTATATATTTTTTATATAGTCTATATTATTTATTTATATAATCTATATTGATATTAAATTCTTACAGAAATAATTGATATTATAAAAGCGTGTTACAATTGTATGTAATTTATTTTCAGATTTAACATAATTTGTAATTATATATTTTATCATAACTTTTACAATATTAAATATTATTGATTTATTATTATTTCATATTGAATAGACAAATATTTACATAAAAATTAGTAAACATATAGATAGAAAATATTAATTATTCCTAGATGTTTTACAATGATGATGATGCATTTAATAATTTATATACAATTGTGTACATATTTAATATTCTAAATTTTAGAGATATTTGTTTCGAAATGTTTCCTTTGAAAAATATGATTACTTTGTTGATACTTAGGTTATTATATTTAAATATTATATATAAATATATTCTATAAAAAATATAAAATAAATTAATTGATATTATATTATATTTGTTATAAATATTTATATTAATTATATCCAATTATATTTAATTGATATTATATTATATTTTGTTATAAATTATATTTGTTATAAATATTTATATTAATTATATACAATTTTATAGAATTCATAGCAACCATGTTCATCGTAAACAAGATCGGGTAAGAGAAGATTTGGATTGCCGGGAGGTCTTCCAGATATACATTATATTTGATATAGATGTTTCATATAGTTATTTAGAAACATCTATATTATATTGATATTACCATTTTAATAGATTAATATTAAATATTATATTGGTTATAATTAATAATATTGATCATATTTTAACTTTTTATATATTTTTATATATTATACATTATTTATTTATATAATAAATATTGATATTAATTTCATTTTGAAATAATTGATATATTACAAACTCTATTAAATTTATTTTCAGATTTAACATAATCTGTAATTATATAATTATTATATAATTGGCACTTATACAATTTTATTGATGTGTTATTATTTCATATTGAATAGACTAATATTTACATTAAAATTAGTGGTTTACTTATCGTTAGAAAATATTAACTATTCCTAGAGTATTTTACAACACACCGATGATGCATTGAATAATTTATAAACAATTATGTACAAATTATATTCCAAGTTTTTCAGACCATATTGTTAAAAGACTTCAAGTTGTAAAAGGTTAATAAGAATATATAGTATCTTAAAATATATCTCTTTTTATCTTATTATATTTCAAATCATGAGATACGTGTGTTATTTTTTGTTGCTAACTTAATTTAATATTTTTAATTTAGGAGGTATTTGTTTCGAAATGTTTCCCTTGAAAACGATGATTACTTTGTTGATATTTAGGTTATTATATTTAAATATTATGCTATAATAAATATTAAATAAATTAATTGATATTATATTATATTTGTGGTAAATATTTATATTATTTATATACAATTTTATAGAATTGATATCAACCATATTCTTCGTAAACAATATAAAGTAAAAGAAGATTTAGATAACGCGGAAGTCTGATAAAAATAGTTGGTATAAATTATATTTGATATCGAATTTTATCATAAACTTTTGTATTGATAATTAATAAATTGTTGTAAATATTTATATTATTTATATACAATTTTATAGAATTTATATCAACCATGTTCTTCGTAAACAAGATCAGTTAAGAGAAGATTTGGATTACGAGGAAATCTGACAGAAAATGTTGGTATATATTATATTTGATATTATAGAATTTTATTATAGTAATTTAGATACTCTTTTAGTAATAAATTAATATCATAACATAAAATATTAAATATTATATTGGTCATTAATATTTATTATATTTTAACTTATTATATATTTTTTATATAGTCTATATTATTTATTTATATAATCTATATTGATATTAAATTCTTACAGAAATAATTGATATTATAAAAGCGTGTTACAATTGTATGTAATTTATTTTCAGATTTAACATAATTTGTAATTATATATTTTATCATAACTTTTACAATATTAAATATTATTGATTTATTATTATTTCATATTGAATAGACAAATATTTACATAAAAATTAGTAAACATATAGATAGAAAATATTAATTATTCCTAGATGTTTTACAATGATGATGATGCATTTAATAATTTATATACAAATGTGTACATATTTAATATTCTAAATTTTAGAGATATTTGTTTCGAAATGTTTCCTTTGAAAAATATGATTATTTTGTTGATACTTAGGTTATTATATTTAAATATTATATATAAATATATTCTATAAAAAATATTAAATAAATTAATTGATATTATATTATATTTGTTATAAATATTTATATTAATTATATCCAATTATATTTAATTGATATTATATTATATTTTGTTATAAATTATATTTGTTATAAATATTTATATTAATTATATAATTTTATAGAATTAATAGCAACCATGTTCATCGTAAACAAGATCGGGTAAGAGAAGATTTGGATTGCAGGGAGGGCTTCCAGATATACATTATATTTGATATAGATGTTTCATATAGTTATTTAGAAACATCTATATTATATTGATATTACCATTTTAATAGATTAATATTAAATATTATATTGGTTATAATTAATAATATTGATCATATTTTAACTTTTTATATATTTTTATATATTATACATTATTTATTTATATAATAAATATTGATATTAATTTCATTTTGAAATAATTGATATATTACAAACTCTATTAAATTTATTTTCAGATTTAACATAATCTGTAATTATATAATTATTATATAATTGGCACTTATACAATTTTATTGATGTGTTATTATTTCATATTGAATAGACTAATATTTACATTAAAATTAGTGGTTTACTTATCGTTAGAAAATATTAACTATTCCTAGAGTATTTTACAACACACCGATGATGCATTGAATAATTTATAAACAATTATGTACAAATTATATTCCAAGTTTTTCAGACCATATTGTTAAAAGACTTCAAGTTGTAAAAGGTTAATAAGAATATATAGTATCTTAAAATATATCTCTTTTTATCTTATTATATTTCAAATCATGAGATACGTGTGTTATTTTTTGTTGCTAACTTAATTTAATATTTTTAATTTAGGAGGTATTTGTTTCGAAATGTTTCCCTTGAAAACGATGATTACTTTGTTGATATTTAGGTTATTATATTTAAATATTATGCTATAATAAATATTAAATAAATTAATTGATATTATATTATATTTGTGGTAAATATTTATATTATTTATATACAATTTTATAGAATTGATATCAACCATATTCTTCGTAAACAATATAAAGTAAAAGAAGATTTAGATTACGCGGAAGTCTGATAAAAATAGTTGGTATAAATTATATTTGATATCGAATTTTATCATAAACTTTTGTATTGATAATTAATAAATTGTTGTAAATATTTATATTATTTATATACAATTTTATAGAATTTATATCAACCATGTTCTTCGTAAACAAGATCAGTTAAGAGAAGATTTGGATTACGAGGAAATCTGACAGAAAATGTTGGTATATATTATATTTGATATTATAGAATTTTATTATAGTAATTTAGATACTCTTTTAGTAATAAATTAATATCATAACATAAAATATTAAATATTATATTGGTCATTAATATTTATTATATTTTAACTTATTATATATTTTTTATATAGTCTATATTATTTATTTATATAATCTATATTGATATTAAATTCTTACAGAAATAATTGATATTATAAAAGCGTGTTACAATTGTATGTAATTTATTTTCAGATTTAACATAATTTGTAATTATATATTTTATCATAACTTTTACAATATTAAATATTATTGATTTATTATTATTTCATATTGAATAGACAAATATTTACATAAAAATTAGTAAACATATAGATAGAAAATATTAATTATTCCTAGATGTTTTACAATGATGATGATGCATTTAATAATTTATATACAAATGTGTACATATTTAATATTCTAAATTTTAGAGATATTTGTTTCGAAATGTTTCCTTTGAAAAATATGATTATTTTGTTGATACTTAGGTTATTATATTTAAATATTATATATAAATATATTCTATAAAAAATATTAAATAAATTAATTGATATTATATTATATTTGTTATAAATATTTATATTAATTATATTTAATTGATATTATATTATATTTTGTTATAAATTATATTTTGTTATAAATTATATTTGTTATAAATATTTATATTAATTATATAATTTTATAGAATTCATAGCAACCATGTTCATCGTAAACAAGATCGGGTAAGAGAAGATTTGGATTGCAGGGAGATCTTCCAGATATACATTATATTTGATATAGATGTTTCATATAGTTATTTAGAAACATCTATATTATATTGATATTACCATTTTAATAGATTAATATTAAATATTATATTGGTTATAATTAATAATATTGATCATATTTTAACTTTTTATATATTTTTATATATTATACATTATTTATTTATATAATAAATATTGATATTAATTTCATTTTGAAATAATTGATATATTACAAACTCTATTAAATTTATTTTCAGATTTAACATAATCTGTAATTATATAATTATTATATAATTGGCACTTATACAATTTTATTGATGTGTTATTATTTCATATTGAATAGACTAATATTTACATTAAAATTAGTGGTTTACTTATCGTTAGAAAATATTAACTATTCCTAGAGTATTTTACAACACACCGATGATGCATTGACTAATTTATAAACAATTATGTACAAATTATATTCCAAGTTTTTCAGACCATATTGTTAAAAGACTTCAAGTTGTAAAAGGTTAATAAGAATATATAATATCTTAAAATATATCTCTTTTTATCTTATTATATTTCAAATCATGAGATACGTGTGTTATTTTTTGTTGCTAACTTAATTTAATATTTTTAATTTAGGAGGTATTTGTTTCGAAATGTTTCCCTTGAAAACGATGATTACTTTGTTGATATTTAGGTTATTATATTTAAATATTATGCTATAATAAATATTAAATAAATTAATTGATATTATATTATATTTGTGGTAAATATTTATATTATTTATATACAATTTTATAGAATTGATATCAACCATATTCTTCGTAAACAATATAAAGTAAAAGAAGATTTAGATTACGCGGAAGTCTGATAAAAATAGTTGGTATAAATTATATTTGATATCGAATTTTATCATAAACTTTTGTATTGATAATTAATAAATTGTTGTAAATATTTATATTATTTATATACAATTTTATAGAATTTATATCAACCATATTCTTCGTAAACAATATCAGTTAAGAGAAGATTTGGATTTCGAGGAAATCTGACAGAAAATGTTGGTATATATTATATTTGATATTATAGAATTTTATTATAGTAATTTAGATACTCTTTTAGTAATTAATTAATATCATAAAATAAAATATAAAATATTATATTGGTCAATAAAATGTATTATATTTTAACTTATTATATATTTTTATATAGTCTATATTATTTATTTATATAATCTATATTGATATTAAATTCTTACAGAAATAATTGATATTATAAAAGCGTGTTACAATTGTATGTAATTTATTTTCAGATTTAACATAATTTGTAATTATATATTTTATCATAACTTTTACAATAACTTTTAAATATTATTGATTTATTATTATTTCATATTGAATAGACAAATATCTACATACAATTAGTTAACTTATTGTTAGAACATATTAATTATTCCTAGAATATTTTACACTAAACCGATGATGCATTTAATAATTTATATACAATTGTGTACAGATTTAATATTCTAAATTTTAGAGATATTCTATATTCTATATTCGAAATGTTTCCTTTGAAAAATATGATTACTTTGTTGATATTTAGGTTATTATATTTAAATATTATATATAAATATATGCTATAAAAATATTAAATAAATTAATTGATATTATATTATATTTGTTGTAAATATGTATATTAATTATATACAATTTTATAGAATTCATAGCAACCATGTTCATCGTAAACAAGATCGGGTAAGAGAAGATTTGGAAGGGAGGTCTTCCAGATACATTATATTTGATATAGATGTTTCATATAGTTATTTAGAAACATCTATATTATATTGATATTACCATTTTAATAGATTAATATTAAATATTATATTGGTTATAATTAATAATATTGATCATATTTTAACTTTTTATATATTTTTATATATTATACATTATTTATTTATATAATAAATATTGATATTAATTTCATTTTGAAATAATTGATATATAACAAACTCTATTTAATTTATTTTCAGATTTAACATAATCTGTGATTATATAATTATTATATAATATTATTATTATACAATATTATTATTATACAATATTATTGATGTGTTATTATTTCATATTGAATAGACTAATATTTACATTAAAATTAGTGGTTTACTTATCGTTAGAAAATATTAACTATTCCTAGAGTATTTTACAACAAACCGATGATGCATTGAATAATTTATAAACAATTATGTACAAATTATATTCCAAGTTTTTCAGACCATGTTAAAAGACTTCAAGTTGTAAAAGGTTAATAAGAATATATAGTATCTTAAAATATATCTATTTTTATCTTATTATATTTCAAATCATGAGATACGTGTGTTATTTTTTGTTGCTAACTTAATTTAATATTTTTAATGTAGGAGATATTTGTTTCGAAATGTTTCCCTTGAAAACGATGATTACTTTGTTGATATTTAGGTTATTATATTTAAATATTATGCTATAAAAAATATTAAATAAATTAATTGATATTATATTATATTTGTGGTAAATATTTATATTATTTATATAGAATTTTATTGAATTGATATCAACCATATTCTTCGTAAACAATATAAAGTAAAAGAAGATTTAGATTACGCGGAAATCTGACAAAAATAGTTGGTATAAATTATATTTGATATCGAATTTTATCATAAACTTTTGTATTGATAATTAATAAATGGTTGTAAATATTTATATTATTTATATACAATTTTATAGAATTTATATCAACCATATTCTTCGTAAACAATATCAGTTAAGAGAAGATTTGGATTTCGAGGAAATCTGACAGAAAATGTTGGTATATATTATATTTGATATTATAGAATTTTATTATAGTAATTTAGATACTCTTTTAGAAATAAATAAATATCATAAAATAAAATATTAAATATTATATTGGTCAACTAATTAAATTTTTTTTATAAAGTCTATATTATTTATTTATATAATCTATATTGATATTAAATTCTTACAGAAATAATTGATATTATAAAAGCGTGTTACAATTGTATGTAATTTATTTTCAGATTTAACATAATTTGTAATTATATATTTTATCATAACTTTTACAATATTAAATATTATTGATTTATTATTATTTCATATTGAATAGACAAATATTTACATAAAAATTAGTAAACATATTGTTAGAAAATATTAATTATTCCTAGAGTGTTTTACAATGATGATGATGCATTTAATAATTTATATACAATTGTGTACAGATTTAATATTCTAAATTTTAGAGATATTTGTTTCGAAGTGTTTCCCTTGAAAACGATGATTACTTTGTTGATATTTAGGTTATTATATTTAAATATTATGCTATAAAAAATATTAAATAAATTAATTGATATTATATTATATTTGTGGTAAATATTTATATTATTTATATAGAATTTTATTGAATTATATCAACCATATTCTTCGTAAACAATATAAAGTAAAAGAAAATTTAAATTACGCGGAAACCTGCAAAAATAGTTGGTATAAATTATATTTGATATCGAATTTTATCATAAACTTTTGTATTGATAATTAATAAATTGTTGTATATATTTATATTATTTATATACAATTTTATAGAATTTATATCAACCATATTCTTCGTAAACAATATCAGTTAAGAGAAGATTTGGATTTCGAGGAAATCTGACAGAAAATGTTGGTATATATTATATTTGATATTATAGAATTTTATTATAGTAATTTAGATACTCTTTTAGTAATTAATTAATATCATAAAATAAAATATTAAATATTATATTGGTCAATAAAATGTATTATATTTTAACTTATTATATATTTTTATATAGTCTATATTATTTATTTATATAATCTATATTGATATTAAATTCTTACAGAAATAATTGATTTTATAAAAGCGTGTTACAATTGTATGTAATTTATTTTCAGATTTAACATAATTTGTAATTATATATTTTATCATAACTTTTACAATAACTTTTAAATATTATTGATTTATTATTATTTCATATTGAATAGACAAATATCTACATACAATTAGTTAACTTATTGTTAGAACATATTAATTATTCCTAGAATGTTTTACACTAAACCGATGATGCATTTAATAATTTATATACAATTGTGTACAGATTTAATATTCTAAATTTTAGAGATATTTGTTTCGAAATGTTTCCTTTGAAAAATATGATTACTTTGTTGATATTTAGGTTATTATATTTAAATATTATATATAAATATATGCTATAAAAATATTAAATAAATTAATTGATATTATATTATATTTGTTGTAAATATGTATATTAATTATATACAATTTTATAGAATTCATAGCAACCATGTTCATCGTAAACAAGATCGGGTAAGAGAAGATTTGGAAGGGAGGTCTTCCAGATATACATTATATTTGATATAGATGTTTCATATAGTTATTTAGATTGATATTACCATTTTAATAGATTAATATTAAATATTATATTGGTTATAATTAATAATATTGATCATATTTTAACTTTTTATATATTTTTATATATTATACATTATTTATTTATATAATAAATATTGATATTAATTTCATTTTGAAATAATTGATATATTACAAACTCTATTTAATTTATTTTCAGATTTAACATAATCTGTAATTATATAATTATTATATAATTGGTACTTATACAATATTATTGATGTGTTATTATTTCATATTGAATAGACTAATATTTACATTAAAATTAGTGGTTTACTTATCGTTAGAAATATTAACTATTCCTAGAATATTTTACAACAAACCGATGATGCATTGAATAATTTATAAACAATTATGAACAAATTATATTCCAAGTTTTTCAGATCATGTTAAAAGACTTCAAGTTGTAAAAGGTTAATAAGAATATATAGTATCTAAAAATATATCTCTTTTTATCTTATTATATTTCAAATCATGAGATACGTGTGTTATTTTTTGTTGCTAACTTAATTTAATATTTTTAATTTAGGAGGTTTTGTTTCGAAATGTTTCCCTTGATAACGATGTTTACTTTGTTGATATTTAGGTTATTATATTTAAATATTATGCTATAATAAATATTAAATAAATTAATTGATATTATATTATATTTGTGGTAAATATTTATATTATTTATATACAATTTTATAGAATTGATATCAACCATATTCTTCGTAAACAATATAAAGTAAAAGAAGATTTAGATTACGCGGAAGTCTGATAAAAATAGTTGGTATAAATTATATTTGATATCGAATTTTATCATAAACTTTTGTATTGATAATTAATAAATTGTTGTAAATATTTATATTATTTATATACAATTTTATAGAATTTATATCAACCATGTTCTTCGTAAACAAGATCAGTTAAGAGAAGATTTGGATTACGAGGAAATCTGACAGAAAATGTTGGTATATATTATATTTGATATTATAGAATTTTATTATAGTAATTTAGATACTCTTTTAGTAATAAATTAATATCATAAAATAAAATATAAAATATTATATTGGTCAATTTTAACTTATTATATATTTTTTATATAGTCTATATTATTAATTTATATAATCTATATTGATATTAAATTCTTACAGAAATAATTGATATTATAAAAGCGTGTTACAATTGTATGTAATTTATTTTCAGATTTAACATAATTTGTAATTATATATTTTATCATAACTTTTAAAATATTAAATATTATTGATTTATTATTATTTCATATTGAATAGACAAATATTTACATATAAATTAGTCAACATATTGTTAGAAAATATTAATTATTCCTAGAGTGTTTTACACTAAACCGATGATGCATTTAATAATTTATAAACAATTATGAACAAATTATATTCCAAGTTTTTCAGACCATGTTAAAAGACTTAAAGTTGTAAAAGGTTAATAAGAATATATAGTATCTTAAAATATATCTCTTTTTATCTTATTATATTTCAAATCATGAGATACGTGTGTTATTTTTTGTTGCTAACTTAATTTAATATTTTTAATTTAGGAGGTATTTGTTTCGAAATGTTTCCCTTGAAAACGATGATTACTTTGTTGATATTTAGGTTATTATATTTAAATATTATGCTATAATAAATATTAAATAAATTAATTGATATTATATTATATTTGTGGTAAATATTTATATTATTTATATACAATTTTATAGAATTGATATCAACCATATTCTTCGTAAACAATATAAAGTAAAAGAAGATTTAGATTACGCGGAAGTCTGATAAAAATAGTTGGTATAAATTATATTTGATATCGAATTTTATCATAAACTTTTGTATTGATAATTAATAAATTGTTGTAAATATTTATATTATTTATATACAATTTTATAGAATTTATATCAACCATGTTCTTCGTAAACAAGATCAGTTAAGAGAAGATTTGGATTACGAGGAAATCTGACAGAAAATGTTGGTATATATTATATTTGATATTATAGAATTTTATTATAGTAATTTAGATACTCTTTTAGTAATAAATTAATATCATAAAATAAAATATAAAATATTATATTGGTCAATTTTAACTTATTATATATTTTTTATATAGTCTATATTATTAATTTATATAATCTATATTGATATTAAATTCTTACAGAAATAATTGATATTATAAAAGCGTGTTACAATTGTATGTAATTTATTTTCAGATTTAACATAATTTGTAATTATATATTTTATCATAACTTTTAAAATATTAAATATTATTGATTTATTATTATTTCATATTGAATAGACAAATATTTACATATAAATTAGTAAACATATTGTTAGAAAATATTAATTATTCCTAGAGTGTTTTACACTAAACCGATGATGCATTTAATAATTTATATACAATTGTGCACAGATTTAATATTCAAAATTTTAGAGATATTTGTTTCGAAGTGTTTCCTTTGAAAAATATGATTACTTTGTTGATATTTAAGTTATTAAACTTAAATATTATATATAAATATATACTATATAAATATTAAATAAATTAATTGATATTATATTATATTTGTTGTAATAATAAACATATGTATATTAATTATATACACTTTTATAGAATGCATAGCAACCATGTTCTTCGTAAACAAGATCAGTTAAGAGAAGATTTGGATTACGAGGAAATCTGACAGAAAATGTTGGTATATATTATATTTGATATTATAGAATTTTATTATAGTAATTTAGATACACTTTTAGTAATAAATTAATATCATAAAATAAAATATTAAATATTATATTGGTCAATTTTAACTTATTATATATTATTTATATAGTCTATATTATTAATTTATATAAACTATATTGATATTAAATTCTTACAGAAATAATTGATATTATAAAAGCGTGTTACAATTGTATGTAATTTATTTTCAGATTTAACATAATTTGTAATTATATATTTTATCATAACTTTTACAATATTAAATATTATTGATTTATTATTATTTCATATTGAATAGACAAATATTTACATAAAAATTAGTAAACATACTGTTAGATAATATTAATTATTCCTAGAGTGTTTTGCAATGATGATATAAATATATGCTATAAAAATATTAAATAAATTAATTGATATTATATTATATTTGTTGTAAATATGTATATTAATTATATACAATTTTATAGAATTCATAGCAACCATGTTCATCGTAAACAAGATCGGGTAAGAGAAAATTTGGAAGGGAGGTCTTCCAGATATACATTATATTTGATATAGATGTTTCATATAGTTATTTAGAAACATCTTTATTATATTGATTTTACCATTTTAATAGATTAATATTAAATATTATATTGGTTATAATTAATAATATTTATCATATTTTAACTTTTTATATATTATACATTATTTATTTATCTAATAAATATTGATATTAATTTCATTTTGAAATAATTGATATATTACAAACTCTATTTAATTTATTTTCAGATTTAACATAATCTGTAATTATATAATTATTATATAATTGGTACTTATACAATTTTATTGATGTGTTATTATTTCATATTGAATAGACTACTATTTACATTAAAATTAGTGGTTTACTTATCGTTAGAAAATATTAACTATTCCTAGAATATTTTACAACAAACCGATGATGCATTGAATAATTTATAAACAATTATGAACAAATTATATTCCAAGTTTTTCAGACCATGTTAAAAGACTTCAAGTTGTAAAAGGTTAATAAGAATATATAGTATCTTAAAATATATCTCTTTTTATCTTATTATATTTCAAATCATGAGATACGTGTGTTATTTTTTGTTGCTAACTTAATTTAATATTTTTAATTTAGGAGGTATTTGTTTCGAAATGTTTCCCTTGAAAACGATGATTACTTTGTTGATATTTAGGTTATTATATTTAAATATTATGCTATAATAAATATTAAATAAATTAATTGATATTATATTATATTTGTGGTAAATATTTATATTATTTATATACAATTTTATAGAATTGATATCAACCATATTCTTCGTAAACAATATAAAGTAAAAGAAGATTTAGATTACGCGGAAGTCTGATAAAAATAGTTGGTATAAATTATATTTGATATCGAATTTTATCATAAACTTTTGTATTGATAATTAATAAATTGTTGTAAATATTTATATTATTTATATACAATTTTATAGAATTTATATCAACCATGTTCTTCGTAAACAAGATCAGTTAAGAGAAGATTTGGATTACGAGGAAATCTGACAGAAAATGTTGGTATATATTATATTTGATATTATAGAATTTTATTATAGTAATTTAGATACTCTTTTAGTAATAAATTAATATCATAAAATAAAATATAAAATATTATATTGGTCAATTTTAACTTATTATATATTTTTTATATAGTCTATATTATTAATTTATATAATCTATATTGATATTAAATTCTTACAGAAATAATTGATATTATAAAAGCGTGTTACAATTGTATGTAATTTATTTTCAGATTTAACATAATTTGTAATTATATATTTTATCATAACTTTTAAAATATTAAATATTATTGATTTATTATTATTTCATATTGAATAGACAAATATTTACATATAAATTAGTAAACATATTGTTAGAAAATATTAATTATTCCTATAGTGTTTTACACTAAACCGATGATGCATTTAATAATTTATATACAATTGTGCACAGATTTAATATTCAAAATTTTAGAGATATTTGTTTCGAAGTGTTTCCTTTGAAAAATATGATTACTTTGTTGATATTTAAGTTATTAAACTTAAATATTATATATAAATATATACTATATAAATATTAAATAAATTAATTGATATTATATTATATTTGTTGTAATAATAAACATATGTATATTAATTATATACACTTTTATAGAATGCATAGCAACCATGTTCTTCGTAAACAAGATCAGTTAAGAGAAGATTTGGATTACGAGGAAATCTGACAGAAAATGTTGGTATATATTATATTTGATATTATAGAATTTTATTATAGTAATTTAGATACACTTTTAGTAATAAATTAATATCATAAAATAAAATATTAAATATTATATTGGTCAATTTTAACTTATTATATATTATTTATATAGTCTATATTATTAATTTATATAAACTATATTGATATTAAATTCTTACAGAAATAATTGATATTATAAAAGCGTGTTACAATTGTATGTAATTTATTTTCAGATTTAACATAATTTGTAATTATATATTTTATCATAACTTTTACAATATTAAATATTATTGATTTATTATTATTTCATATTGAATAGACAAATATTTACATAAAAATTAGTAAACATACTGTTAGATAATATTAATTATTCCTAGAGTGTTTTGCAATGATGATATAAATATATGCTATAAAAATATTAAATAAATTAATTGATATTATATTATATTTGTTGTAAATATGTATATTAATTATATACAATTTTATAGAATTCATAGCAACCATGTTCATCGTAAACAAGATCGGGTAAGAGAAGATTTGGAAGGGAGGTCTTCCAGATATACATTATATTTGATATAGATGTTTCATATAATTATTTAGAAACATCTTTATTATATTGATTTTACCATTTTAATAGATTAATATTAAATATTATATTGGTTATAATTAATAATATTTATCATATTTTAACTTTTTATATATTATACATTATTTATTTATCTAATAAATATTGATATTAATTTCATTTTGAAATAATTGATATATTACAAACTCTATTTAATTTATTTTCAGATTTAACATAATCTGTAATTATATAATTATTATATAATTGGTACTTATACAATTTTATTGATGTGTTATTATTTCATATTGAATAGACTACTATTTACATTAAAATTAGTGGTTTACTTATCGTTAGAAAATATTAACTATTCCTAGAATATTTTACAACAAACCGATGATGCATTGAATAATTTATAAACAATTATGAACAAATTATATTCCAAGTTTTTCAGACCATGTTAAAAGACTTCAAGTTGTAAAAGGTTAATAAGAATATATAGTATCTTAAAATATATCTCTTTTTATCTTATTATATTTCAAATCATGAGATACGTGTATTATTTTTTGTTGCTAACTTAATTTAATATTTTTAATTTAGGAGGTATTTGTTTCGAAATGTTTCCCTTGAAAACGATGATTACTTTGTTGATATTTAGGTTATTATATTTAAATATTATGCTATAAAAAATATTAAATAAATTAATTGATATTATATTATATTTGTGGTAAATATTTATATTATTTATATACAATTTTATAGAATTGATATCAACCATATTCTTCGTAAACAATATAAAGTAAAAGAAGATTTAGATTACGCGGAAATCTGACAAAAATAGTTGGTATAAATTATATTTGATATCGAATTTTATCATAAACTTTTGTCTTGATAATTAATAAATTGTTGTAAATATTTATATTATTTATATACAATTTTATAGAATTTATATCAACCATGTTCTTCGTAAACAAGATCAGTTAAGAGAAGATTTGGATTACGAGGAAATCTGACAGAAAATGTTGGTATATATTATATTTGATATTATAGAATTTTATTATAGTAATTTAGATACTCTTTTAAATTAAATTAATATCATAAAATAAAATATTAAATATTATATTGGTCAATAATATTTATTATATTTTAACTTATTATATATTTTTTATATAGTCTATATTATTAATTTATATAATCTATATTGATATTAAATTCTTACAGAAATAATTGATATTATAAAAATATTATATTGGTCAATAATATTTATTATATTTTAACTTATTATATATTTTTTATATAGTCTATATTATTAATTTATATAATCTATATTGATATTAAATTCTTACAGAAATAATTGATATTATAAAAAAAAAGCGTGTTACAATTGTATGTAATTTATTTTCAGATTTAACATAATTTGTAATTATATATTTTATCATAACTTTTACAATATTAAATATTATTGATTTATTATTATTTCATATTGAATAGACAAATATTTACATAAAAATTAGTAAACATACTGTTAGATAATATTAATTATTCCTAGAGTGTTTTACAATGATGATATAAATATATGCTATAAAAATATTAAATAAATTAATTGATATTATATTATATTTGTTGTAAATATGTATATTAATTATATACAATTTTATAGAATTCATAGCAACCATGTTCATCGTAAACAAGATCGGGTAAGAGAAGATTTGGAAGGGAGGTCTTCCAGATATACATTATATTTGATATAGATGTTTCATATAGTTATTTAGAAATATCTTTAATATATTGATATTGCTATTTTAATAGATTAATATTAAATATTCTATTGGTTATAATTAATAATATTGATCATATTTTAACTTTTTATATATTTTTATATATTATACATTATTTATTTATATAATAAATATTGATATTAATTTCATTTTTAAATAATTGATATATTACAAACTCTATTTAATTTATTTTCAGATTTAACATAATCTGTAATTATATAATTATTATATAATTGGTACTTATACAATATTATTGATGTGTTATTATTTCATATTGAATAGACTAATATTTACATTAAAATTAGTGGTTTACTTATCGTTGGAAAATATTAACTATTCTAAGAGTATTTTACAACAAACCGATGATGCATTGAATAATTTATAAACAATTATGTACAAATTATATTCCAAGTTTTTCAGACCATGTTAAAAGACTTCAAGTTGTAAAAGGTTAATAAGAATATATAGTATCTTAAAATATATCTCTTTTTATCTTATTATATTTCAAATCATGAGATACGTGTGTTATTTTTTGTTGCTAACTTAATTTAATATTTTTAATTTAGGAGGTATTTGTTTCGAAATGTTTCCCTTGAAAACGATGATTACTTTGTTGATATTTAGGTTATTATATTTAAATATTATGCTATAAAAAATATTAAATAAATTAATTGATATTATATTATATTTGTGGTAAATATTTATATTATTTATATACAATTTTATAGAATTGATATCAACCATATTCTTCGTAAACAATATAAAGTAAA
The DNA here is from genome assembly GCA_964035775.1 of Osedax frankpressi. NCBI lineage: Eukaryota > Metazoa > Annelida > Polychaeta > Sabellida > Siboglinidae > Osedax > Osedax frankpressi. The sequence continues at coordinate 21,315,773 of OZ038313.1, forward strand.
AGAAGATTTAGATTACGCGGAAATCTGACAAAAATAGTTGGTATAAATTATATTTGATATCGAATTTTATCATAAACTTTTGTCTTGATAATTAATAAATTGTTGTAAATATTTATATTATTTATATACAATTTTATAGAATTTATATCAACCATGTTCTTCGTAAACAAGATCAGTTAAGAGAAGATTTGGATTACGAGGAAATCTGACAGAAAATGTTGGTATATATTATATTTGATATTATAGAATTTTATTATAGTAATTTAGATACTCTTTTAGTAATAAATTAATATCATAACATAAAATATTAAATATTATATTGGTCAATAATATTTATTATATTTTAACTTATTATATATTATTTATATAGTCTATATTATTAATTTATATAATCTATATTGATATTAAATTCTTACAGAAATAATTGATATTATAAAAGAGTGTTACAATTGTATATAATTTATTTTCAGATTTAACATAATTTGTAATTATATATTTTATCATAACTTTTACAATATTAAATATTATTGATTTATTATTATTTCATATTGAATAGACAAATATTTACATAAAAATTAGTAAACATACTGTTAGATAATATTAATTATTCCTAGAGTGTTTTACAATGATGATATAAATATATGCTATAAAAATATTAAATAAATTAATTGATATTATATTATATTTGTTGTAAATATGTATATTAATTATATACAATTTTATAGAATTCATAGCAACCATGTTCATCGTAAACAAGATCGGGTAAGAGAAGATTTGGAAGGGAGGTCTTCCAGATATACATTATATTTGATATAGATATTTCATATAGTTATTTAGAAACATCTTTATTATATTGATTTTACCATTTTAATAGATTAATATTAAATATTATATTGGTTATAATTAATAATATTGATCATATTTTAACTTTTTATATATTATACATTATTTATTTATATAATAAATATTGATATTAATTTCATTTTGAAATAATTGATATATTACAAACTCTATTTAATTTATTTTCAGATTTAACATAATCTGTAATTATATAATTATTATATAATTAGTACTTATACAATATTATTGATGTGTTATTATTTCATATTGAATAGATTAATATTTACATTAAAATTAGTGGTTTACTTATCGTTAGAAAATATTAACTATTCCTAGAGTATTTTACAACAAACCGATGATGCATTGAATAATTTATAAACAATTATGTACAAATTATATTCCAAGTTTTTCAGACCATGTTAAAAAACTTCAAGTTGTAAAAGGTTAATAAGAATATATAGTATCTTAAAATATATCTCTTTTTATCTTATTATATTTCAAATCATGAGATACGTGTGTTATTTTTTGTTGCTAACTTAATTTAATATTTTTAATTTAGGAGGTATTTGTTTCGAAATGTTTCCCTTGAAAACGATGATTACTTTGTTGATATTTAGGTTATTATATTTAAATATTATGCTATAAAAAATATTAAATAAATTAATTGATATTATATTATATTTGTGGTAAATATTTATATTATTTATATACAATTTTATAGAATTGATATCAACCATATTCTTCGTAAACAATATAAAGTAAAAGAAGATTTAGATTACGCGGAAATCTGACAAAAATAGTTGGTATAAATTATATTTGATATCGAATTTTATCATAAACTTTTGTCTTGATAATTAATAAATTGTTGTAAATATTTATATTATTTATATACAATTTTATAGAATTTATATCAACCATGTTCTTCGTAAACAAGATCAGTTAAGAGAAGATTTGGATTACGAGGAAATCTGACAGAAAATGTTGGTATATATTATATTTGATATTATAGAATTTTATTATAGTAATTTAGATACTCTTTTAAATTAAATTAATATCATAAAATAAAATATTAAATATTATATTGGTCAATAATATTTATTATATTTTAACTTATTATATATTTTTTATATAGTCTATATTATTAATTTATATAATCTATATTGATATTAAATTCTTACAGAAATAATTGATATTATAAAAATATTATATTGGTCAATAATATTTATTATATTTTAACTTATTATATATTTTTTATATAGTCTATATTATTAATTTATATAATCTATATTGATATTAAATTCTTACAGAAATAATTGATATTATAAAAAAAAAGCGTGTTACAATTGTATGTAATTTATTTTCAGATTTAACATAATTTGTAATTATATATTTTATCATAACTTTTACAATATTAAATATTATTGATTTATTATTATTTCATATTGAATAGACAAATATTTACATAAAAATTAGTAAACATACTGTTAGATAATATTAATTATTCCTAGAGTGTTTTACAATGATGATATAAATATATGCTATAAAAATATTAAATAAATTAATTGATATTATATTATATTTGTTGTAAATATGTATATTAATTATATACAATTTTATAGAATTCATAGCAACCATGTTCATCGTAAACAAGATCGGGTAAGAGAAGATTTGGAAGGGAGGTCTTCCAGATATACATTATATTTGATATAGATGTTTCATATAGTTATTTAGAAATATCTTTAATATATTGATATTGCTATTTTAATAGATTAATATTAAATATTCTATTGGTTATAATTAATAATATTGATCATATTTTAACTTTTTATATATTTTTATATATTATACATTATTTATTTATATAATAAATATTGATATTAATTTCATTTTTAAATAATTGATATATTACAAACTCTATTTAATTTATTTTCAGATTTAACATAATCTGTAATTATATAATTATTATATAATTGGTACTTATACAATATTATTGATGTGTTATTATTTCATATTGAATAGACTAATATTTACATTAAAATTAGTGGTTTACTTATCGTTGGAAAATATTAACTATTCTAAGAGTATTTTACAACAAACCGATGATGCATTGAATAATTTATAAACAATTATGTACAAATTATATTCCAAGTTTTTCAGACCATGTTAAAAGACTTCAAGTTGTAAAAGGTTAATAAGAATATATAGTATCTTAAAATATATCTCTTTTTATCTTATTATATTTCAAATCATGAGATACGTGTGTTATTTTTTGTTGCTAACTTAATTTAATATTTTTAATTTAGGAGGTATTTGTTTCGAAATGTTTCCCTTGAAAACGATGATTACTTTGTTGATATTTAGGTTATTATATTTAAATATTATGCTATAAAAAATATTAAATAAATTAATTGATATTATATTATATTTGTGGTAAATATTTATATTATTTATATACAATTTTATAGAATTGATATCAACCATATTCTTCGTAAACAATATAAAGTAAAAGAAGATTTAGATTACGCGGAAATCTGACAAAAATAGTTGGTATAAATTATATTTGATATCGAATTTTATCATAAACTTTTGTCTTGATAATTAATAAATTGTTGTAAATATTTATATTATTTATATACAATTTTATAGAATTTATATCAACCATGTTCTTCGTAAACAAGATCAGTTAAGAGAAGATTTGGATTACGAGGAAATCTGACAGAAAATGTTGGTATATATTATATTTGATATTATAGAATTTTATTATAGTAATTTAGATACTCTTTTAGTAATAAATTAATATCATAACATAAAATATTAAATATTATATTGGTCAATAATATTTATTATATTTTAACTTATTATATATTATTTATATAGTCTATATTATTAATTTATATAATCTATATTGATATTAAATTCTTACAGAAATAATTGATATTATAAAAGAGTGTTACAATTGTATATAATTTATTTTCAGATTTAACATAATTTGTAATTATATATTTTATCATAACTTTTACAATATTAAATATTATTGATTTATTATTATTTCATATTGAATAGACAAATATTTACATAAAAATTAGTAAACATACTGTTAGATAATATTAATTATTCCTAGAGTGTTTTACAATGATGATATAAATATATGCTATAAAAATATTAAATAAATTAATTGATATTATATTATATTTGTTGTAAATATGTATATTAATTATATACAATTTTATAGAATTCATAGCAACCATGTTCATCGTAAACAAGATCGGGTAAGAGAAGATTTGGAAGGGAGGTCTTCCAGATATACATTATATTTGATATAGATATTTCATATAGTTATTTAGAAACATCTTTATTATATTGATTTTACCATTTTAATAGATTAATATTAAATATTATATTGGTTATAATTAATAATATTGATCATATTTTAACTTTTTATATATTATACATTATTTATTTATATAATAAATATTGATATTAATTTCATTTTGAAATAATTGATATATTACAAACTCTATTTAATTTATTTTCAGATTTAACATAATCTGTAATTATATAATTATTATATAATTAGTACTTATACAATATTATTGATGTGTTATTATTTCATATTGAATAGATTAATATTTACATTAAAATTAGTGGTTTACTTATCGTTAGAAAATATTAACTATTCCTAGAGTATTTTACTACAAACCGATGATGCATTGAATAATTTATAAACAATTATGTACAAATTATATTCCAAGTTTTTCAGACCATGTTAAAAAACTTCAAGTTGTAAAAGGTTAATAAGAATATATAGTATCTTAAAATATATCTCTTTTTATCTTATTATATTTCAAATCATGAGATACGTGTGTTATTTTTTGTTGCTAACTTAATTTAATATTTTTAATTTAGGAGGTATTTGTTTCGAAATGTTTCCCTTGAAAATGATGATTACTTTGTTGATATTTAGGTTATTATATTTAAATATTATGCTATAAAAAATATTAAATAAATTAATTGATATTATATTATATTTGTGGTAAATATTTATATTATTTATATACAATTTTATAGAATTGATATCAACCATATTCTTCGTAAACAATATAAAGTAAAAGAAGATTTAGATTACGCGGAAATCTGACAAAAATAGTTGGTATAAATTATATTTGATATCGAATTTTATCATAAACTTTTGTCTTGATAATTAATAAATTGTTGTAAATATTTATATTATTTATATACAATTTTATAGAATTTATATCAACCATGTTCTTCGTAAACAAGATCAGTTAAGAGAAGATTTGGATTACGAGGAAATCTGACAGAAAATGTTGGTATATATTATATTTGATATTATAGAATTTTATTATAGTAATTTAGATACTCTTTTAAATTAAATTAATATCATAAAATAAAATATTAAATATTATATTGGTCAATAATATTTATTATATTTTAACTTATTATATATTTTTTATATAGTCTATATTATTAATTTATATAATCTATATTGATATTAAATTCTTACAGAAATAATTGATATTATAAAAATATTATATTGGTCAATAATATTTATTATATTTTAACTTATTATATATTTTTTATATAGTCTATATTATTAATTTATATAATCTATATTGATATTAAATTCTTACAGAAATAATTGATATTATAAAAAAAAAAGCGTGTTACAATTGTATGTAATTTATTTTCAGATTTAACATAATTTGTAATTATATATTTTATCATAACTTTTACAATATTAAATATTATTGATTTATTATTATTTCATATTGAATAGACAAATATTTACATAAAAATTAGTAAACATACTGTTAGATAATATTAATTATTCCTAGAGTGTTTTACAATGATGATATAAATATATGCTATAAAAATATTAAATAAATTAATTGATATTATATTATATTTGTTGTAAATATGTATATTAATTATATACAATTTTATAGAATTCATAGCAACCATGTTCATCGTAAACAAGATCGGGTAAGAGAAGATTTGGAAGGGAGGTTTTCCAGATATACATTATATTTGATATAGATGTTTCATATAGTTATTTAGAAATATCTTTAATATATTGATATTGCTATTTTAATAGATTAATATTAAATATTCTATTGGTTATAATTAATAATATTGATCATATTTTAACTTTTTATATATTTTTATATATTATACATTATTTATTTATATAATAAATATTGATATTAATTTCATTTTTAAATAATTGATATATTACAAACTCTATTTAATTTATTTTCAGATTTAACATAATCTGTAATTATATAATTATTATATAATTGGTACTTATACAATATTATTGATGTGTTATTATTTCATATTGAATAGACTAATATTTACATTAAAATTAGTGGTTTACTTATCGTTGGAAAATATTAACTATTCTAAGAGTATTTTACAACAAACCGATGATGCATTGAATAATTTATAAACAATTATGTACAAATTATATTCCAAGTTTTTCAGACCATGTTAAAAGACTTCAAGTTGTAAAAGGTTAATAAGAATATATAGTATCTTAAAATATATCTCTTTTTATCTTATTATATTTCAAATCATGAGATACGTGTGTTATTTTTTGTTGCTAACTTAATTTAATATTTTTAATTTAGGAGGTATTTGTTTCGAAATGTTTCCCTTGAAAACGATGATTACTTTGTTGATATTTAGGTTATTATATTTAAATATTATGCTATAAAAAATATTAAATAAATTAATTGATATTATATTATATTTGTGGTAAATATTTATATTATTTATATACAATTTTATAGAATTGATATCAACCATATTCTTCGTAAACAATATAAAGTAAAAGAAGATTTAGATTACGCGGAAATCTGACAAAAATAGTTGGTATAAATTATATTTGATATCGAATTTTATCATAAACTTTTGTCTTGATAATTAATAAATTGTTGTAAATATTTATATTATTTATATACAATTTTATAGAATTTATATCAACCATATTCTTCGTAAACAAGATCAGTTAAGAGAAGATTTGGATTACGAGGAAATCTGACAGAAAATGTTGGTATATATTATATTTGATATTATAGAATTTTATTATAGTAATTTAGATACTCTTTTAGTAATAAATTAATATCATAACATAAAATATTAAATATTATATTGGTCAATAATATTTATTATATTTTAACTTATTATATATTATTTATATAGTCTATATTATTAATTTATATAATCTATATTGATATTAAATTCTTACAGAAATAATTGATATTATAAAAGAGTGTTACAATTGTATATAATTTATTTTCAGATTTAACATAATTTGTAATTATATATTTTATCATAACTTTTACAATATTAAATATTATTGATTTATTATTATTTCATATTGAATAGACAAATATTTACATAAAAATTAGTAAACATACTGTTAGATAATATTAATTATTCCTAGAGTGTTTTACAATGATGATATAAATATATGCTATAAAAATATTAAATAAATTAATTGATATTATATTATATTTGTTGTAAATATGTATATTAATTATATACAATTTTATAGAATTCATAGCAACCATGTTCATCGTAAACAAGATCGGGTAAGAGAAGATTTGGAAGGGAGGTCTTCCAGATATACATTATATTTGATATAGATATTTCATATAGTTATTTAGAAACATCTTTATTATATTGATTTTACCATTTTAATAGATTAATATTAAATATTATATTGGTTATAATTAATAATATTGATCATATTTTAACTTTTTATATATTATACATTATTTATTTATATAATAAATATTGATATTAATTTCATTTTGAAATAATTGATATATTACAAACTCTATTTAATTTATTTTCAGATTTAACATAATCTGTAATTATATAATTATTATATAATTGGTACTTATACAATTTTATTGATTTGTTATTATTTCATATTGAATAGACTAATATTTACATTAAAATTAGTGGTTTACTTATCGTTAGAAAATATTAACTATTCCTAGAATATTTTACAACAAACCGATGATGCATTGAATAATTTATAAACAATTATGAACAAATTATATTCCAAGTTTTTCAGACCATGTTAAAAGACTTCAAGTTGTAAAAGGTTAATAAGAATATATAGTATCTTAAAATATTTCTCTTTTTATCTTATTATATTTCAAATCATGAGATACGTGTGTTATTTTTTGTTGCTAACTTAATTTAATATTTTTAATTTAGGAGGTATTTGTTTCGAAATGTTTCCCTTGAAAACGATGATTACTTTGTTGATATTTAGGTTATTATATTTAAATATTATGCTATAAAAAATATTAAATAAATTAATTGATATTATATTATATTTGTGGTAAATATTTATATTATTTATATACAATTTTATAGAATTGATATCAACCATATTCTTCGTAAACAATATAAAGTAAAAGAAGATTTAGATTACGCGGAAGTCTGACAAAAATAGTTGGTATAAATTATATTTGATATCGAATTTTATCATAAACTTTTGTATTGATAATTAATAAATTGTTGTAAATATTTATATTATTTATATACAATTTTATAGAATTTATATCAACCATGTTCTTCGTAAACAAGATCAGTTAAGAGAAGATTTGGATTACGAGGAAATCTGACAGAAAATGTTGGTCTATATTATATTTGATATTATAGAATTTTATTATAGTAATTTAGATACTCTTTTAGTAATAAATTAATATCTTAAAATAAAATATTAAATATTATATTGGTCATTAATATTTATTATATTTTAACTTATTATATATTATTTATATAGTCTATATTATTAATTTATATAATCTATATTGATATTAAATTCTTACAGAAATAATTGATATTATAAAAGCGTGTTACAATTGTATGTAATTTATTTTCAGATTTAACATAATTTGTAATTATATATTTTATCATAACTTTTACAATATTAAATATTATTGATTTATTATTATTTCATATTAAATAGACAAATATTTACATACAAATTAGTAAACATACTGTTGCATATATAAATATATGCTACAAAAATATTAAATAAATTAATTGATATTATATTATATTTGTTGTAAATATTAATTATATACAATTTTATAGAATTCATAGCAACCATGTTCATCGTAAACAAGATCGGGTAAGAGAAAATTTGGAAGGGAGGTCATCCAGATATACATTATATTTGATATAGATGTTTCATATAGTTATTTAGAAACATCTTTAATATATTGATATTGCTATTTTAATAGATTAATATTAAATATTATATTGGTTATAATTAATAATATTGATCATATTTTAACTTTTTATATATTTTTATATATTATACATTATTTATTTATATAATAAATATTGATATTAATTTCATTTTAAAATAATTGATATATTACAAACTCTATTTAATTTATTTTCAGATTTAACATAATCTGTAATTATATAATTATTATATAATTGGTACTTGTACAATACTATTGACGTGTTATTATTTCATATTGAATAGATTAATATTTACATTAAAATTAGTGGTTTACTTATCGTTAGAAAATATTAACTATTCCTAGAGTATTTTACAACAAACCGATGATGCATTGAATAATTTATAAACAATTATGTACAAATTATATTCCAAGTTTTTCAGACCATGATAAAAGACTTCAAGTTGTAAAAGGTTAATAAGAATATATAGTATCTTAAAATATATCTCTTTTTATCTTATTATATTTCAAATCATGAGATACGTGTGTTATTTTTTGTTGCTAACTTAATTTAATATTTTTAATTTAGGAGGTATTTGTTTCGAAATGTTTCCCTTGAAAACGATGATTACTTTATTGATATTTAGGTTATTATATTTAAATATTATGCTATAAAAAATATTAAATAAATTAATTGATATTATATTATATTTGTGGTAAATATCTATATTATTTATATACAATTTTATAGAATTGATATCAACTATGTTCTTCGTAAACAATATAAAGTAAAAGAAGATTTAGATTACGCGGAAATCTGACAAAAATAGATGGTATAAATTATATTTGATATCGAATTTTATCATAAACTTTTGTATTGATAATTAATAAATTGTTGTAAATATTTATATTATTTATATACAATTTTATAGAATTTATATCAACCATGTTCTTCGTAAACAAGATCAGTTAAGAGAAGATTTGGATTACGAGGAAATCTGACAGAAAATGTTGGTATATATTATATTTGATATTATAGAATTTTATTATAGTAATTTAGATACTCTTTTAGTAATAAATTAATATCATAAAATAAAATATTAAATATTATATTGGTCAATTTTAACTTATTATATATTTTTTATATAGTCTATATTATTAATTTATATAATCTATATTGATATTAAATTCTTACAGAAATAATTGATATTATAAAAGCGTGTTACAATTGTATGTAATTTATTTTCAGATTTAACATAATTTGTAATTATATATTTTATCATAACTTTTACAATATTAAATATTATTGATTTATTATTATTTCATATTAAATAGACAAATATTTACATACAAATTAGTAAACATATTGTTAGAAAATATTAATTATTCCTAGAGTATTTTACACTAAACCGATGATGCATTTAATAATTTATATACAATTGTGCACAGATTTAATATTCAAAATTTTAGAGATATTTGTTTCGAAGTGTTTCCTTTGAAAAATATGATTACTTTGTTGATATTTAAGTTATTAAACTTAAATATTATATATAAATATATACTATATAAATATTAAATAAATTAATTGATATTATATTATATTTGTTGTAATAATAAACATATGTATATTAATTATATACACTTTTATAGAATGCATAGCAACCATGTTCTTCGTAAACAAGATCAGTTAAGAGAAGATTTGGATTACGAGGAAATCTGACAGAAAATGTTGGTATATATTATATTTGATATTATGGAATTTTATTATAGTAATTTAGATACTCTTTTAGTAATAAATTAATATCATAAAATAAAATATTAAATATTATATTGGTCAATTTTAACTTATTATATATTTTTTATATAGTCTATATTATTAATTTATATAATCTATATTGATATTAAATTCTTACAGAAATAATTGATATTATAAAAGCGTGTTACAATTGTATGTAATTTATTTTCAGATTTAACATAATTTGTAATTATATATTTTATCATAACTTTTACAATATTAAATATTATTGATTTATTATTATTTCATATTAAATAGACAAATATTTACATACAAATTAGTAAACATACTGTTGCATATATAAATATATGCTACAAAAATATTAAATAAATTAATTGATATTATATTATATTTGTTGTAAATATTAATTATATACAATTTTATAGAATTCATAGCAACCATGTTCATCGTAAACAAGATCGGGTAAGAGAAAATTTGGAAGGGAGGTCATCCAGATATACATTATATTTGATATAGATGTTTCATATAGTTATTTAGAAACATCTTTAATATATTGATATTGCTATTTTAATAGATTAATATTAAATATTATATTGGTTATAATTAATAATATTGATCATATTTTAACTTTTTATATATTTTTATATATTATACATTATTTATTTATATAATAAATATTGATATTAATTTCATTTTAAAATAATTGATATATTACAAACTCTATTTAATTTATTTTCAGATTTAACATAATCTGTTATTATATAATTATTATATAATTGGTACTTAATACGATACTATTGACGTGTTATTATTTCATATTGAATAGATTAATATTTACATTAAAATTAGTGGTTTACTTATCGTTAGAAAATATTAACTATTCCTAGAGTATTTTACAACAAACCGATGATGCATTGAATAATTTATAAACAATTATGTACAAATTATATTCCAAGTTTTTCAGACCATGTTAAAAGACTTCAAGTTGTAAAAGGTTAATAAGAATATATAGTATCTTAAAATATATCTCTTTTTATCTTATTATATTTCAAATCATGAGATACGTGTGTTATTTTTTGTTGCTTACTTAATTTAATATTTTTAATTTAGGAGGTATTTGTTTCGAAATGTTTCCCTTGAAAACGATGATTACTTTATTGATATTTAGGTTATTATATTTAAATATTATGCTATAAAAAATATTAAATAAATTAATTGATATTATATTATATTTGTGGTAAATATCTATATTATTTATATACAATTTTATAGAATTGATATCAACCATGTTCTTCGTAAACAATATAAAGTAAAAGAAGATTTAGATTACGCGGAAATCTGACAAAAATAGATGGTATAAATTATATTTGATATCGAATTTTATCATAAACTTTTGTATTGATAATTAATAAATTGTTGTAAATATTTATATTATTTATATACAATTTTATAGAATTTATATCAACCATGTTCTTCGTAAACAAGATCAGTTAAGAGAAGATTTGGATTACGAGGAAATCTGACAGAAAATGTTGGTATATATTATATTTGATATTATAGAATTTTATTATAGTAATTTAGATACTCTTTTAGTAATAAATTAATATCATAAAATAAAATATAAAATATTATATTGGTCAATTTTAACTTATTATATATTTTTTATATAGTCTATATTATTAATTTATATAATCTATATTGATATTAAATTCTTACAGAAATAATTGATATTATAAAAGCGTGTTACAATTGTATGTAATTTATTTTCAGATTTAACATAATTTGTAATTATATATTTTATCATAACTTTTAAAATATTAAATATTATTGATTTATTATTATTTCATATTGAATAGACAAATATTTACATATAAATTAGTAAACATATTGTTAGAAAATATTAATTATTCCTAGAGTGTTTTACACTAAACCGATGATGCATTTAATAATTTATATACAATTGTGCACAGATTTAATATTCAAAATTTTAGAGATATTTGTTTCGAAGTGTTTCCTTTGAAAAATATGATTACTTTGTTGATATTTAAGTTATTAAACTTAAATATTATATATAAATATATACTATATAAATATTAAATAAATTAATTGATATTATATTATATTTGTTGTAAATATGTATATTAATTATATACACTTTTATAGAATGCATAGCAACCATGTTCTTCGTAAACAAGATCAGTTAAGAGAAGATTTGGATTACGAGGAAATCTGACAGAAAATGTTGGTATATATTATATTTGATATTATAGAATTTTATTATAGTAACTTAGATACTCTTTTAGTAATAAATTAATATCATAAAATAAAATATTAAATATTATATTGGTCAATTTTAACTTATTATATATTTTTTATATAGTCTATATTATTAATTTATATAATCTATATTGATATTAAATTCTTACAGAAATAATTGATATTATAAAAGCGTGTTACAATTGTATGTAATTTATTTTCAGATTTAACATAATTTGTAATTATATATTTTATCATAACTTTTACAATGTTAAATATTATTGATTTATTATTATTTCATATTGAATAGACAAATATTTACATAAAAATTAGTAAACATACTGTTAGATAATATTAATTATTCCTAGAGTGTTTTACAATGATGATATAAATATATGCTATAAAAATATTAAATAAATTAATTGATATTATATTATATTTGTTGTAAATATGTATATTAATTATATATAATTTTATAGAATTCATAGCAACCATGTGCATCGTAAACAAGATCGGGTAAGAGAAGATTTGGAAGGGAGGTCTTCCAGATATACATTATATTTGATATAGATGTTTCATATAGTTATTTAGAAACATATTTATTATATTGATATTACCATTTTAATAGATTAATATTAAATATTATATTGGTTATAATTAATAATATTGATCATATTTTAACTTTTTATATATTATACATTATTTATTTATATAATAAATATTGATATTAATTTCATTTTGAAATAATTGATATATTACAAACTCTATTTAATTTATTTTCAGATTTAACATAATCTGTAATTATATAATTATTATATAATTAGTACTTATACAATATTATTGATGTGTTATTATTTCATATTGAATAGATTAATATTTACATTAAAATTAGTGGTTTACTTATCGTTAGAAAATATTAACTATTCCTAGAGTATTTTACAACAAACCGATGATGCATTGAATAATTTATAAACAATTATGTACAAATTATATTCCATTCCTTCTAGTTGTAAAAGGTTAATAAGAATATATAGTATCTTAAAATATATCTCTTTTTATCTTATTATATTTCAAATCATGAGATACGTGTGTTATTTTTTGTTGCTAACTTAATTTAATATTTTTAATTTAGGAGGTATTTGTTTCGAAATGTTTCCCTTGAAAACGATGATTACTTTATTGATATTTAGGTTATTATATTTAAATATTATGCTATAAAAAATATTAAATAAATTAATTGATATTATATTATATTTGTGGTAAATATCTATATTATTTATATACAATTTTATAGAATTGATATCAACCATGTTCTTCGTAAACAAGATCAGTTAAGAGAAGATTTGGATTACGAGGAAATCTGACCGAAAATGTTGGTATATATTATATTTGATATTATAGAATTTTATTATAGTAATTTAGATACTCTTTTAGTAATAAATTAATATCATAAAATAAAATATTAAATATTATATTGGTCAATAATATTTATTATATTTTAACTTATTATATATATTTATATAGTCTATATTATTAATTTATATAATCTATATTGATATTAAATTCTTACAGAAATAATTGATATTATAAAAGCGTGTTACAATTGTATGTAATTTATTTTCAGATTTAACATAATTTGTAATTATATATTTTATCATAACTTTTACAATATTAAATATTATTGATTTATTATTATTTCATATTGAATAGACAAATATTTACATAAAAATTAGTAAACATACTGTTGCATATATAAATATATGCTACAAAAATATTAAATAAATTAATTGATATTATATTATATTTGTTGTAAATATTAATTATATACAATTTTATAGAATTTATATCAACCATGTTCTTCGTAAACAAGATCAGTTAAGAGAAGATTTGGATTACGAGGAAATCTGACAGAAAATGTTGGTATATATTATATTTGATATTATAGAATTTTATTATAGTAATTTAGATACTCTTTTAGTAATTAATTAATATCATAAAATAAAATATTAAATACTATATTGGTCAATTTTAACTTATTATATATTTTTTATATAGTCTATATTATTAATTTATATAATAAATATTGATATTAAATTCTTACAGAAATTATTGATATTATAAAAGCGTGTTACAATTGTATGTAATTTATTTTCAGATTTAACATAATTTGTAATTATATATTTTATCATAACTTTTAAAATATTAAATATTATTGATTGTTAGAAAATATTAATTATTCCTAGAGTGTTTTACACTAAACCGATGATGAATTTAATAATTTATATACAATTGTGCACAGATTTAATATTCAAAATTTTAGAGATATTTGTTTCGAAGTGTTTCCTTTGAAAAATATGATTACTTTGTTGATATTTAAGTTATTATATATAAATATATACTATATAAATATTAAATAAATTAATTGATATTATATTATATTTGTTGTAAATATGTATATTAATTATATACACTTTTATAGAATGCATAGCAACCATGTTCTTCGTAAACAAGATCAGTTAAGAGAAGATTTGGATTACGAGGAAATCTGACAGAAAATGTTGGTATATATTATATTTGATATTATAGAATTTTATTATAGTAATTTAGATACTCTTTTAGTAATAAATTAATATCATCAAATAAAATATTAAATATTTACAAAATCAACAAAGTTATATTGTTCAATAATATTTATTATATTTTAAATTATTATATATTTTTTATATAGTCTATATTATTTATTTATATAATCTATATTGATATTAAATTCTTACAGAAATAATTGATATTATAAAAGCGTGTTACAATTGTATGTCATTTATTTTCAGAGTTAACATAATTAGTAATTATATATTTTATCATAACTTTTACAATATTAAATATTAATTATTCCTAGAGTGTTTTACACTAAACCGATAATACATTTAATAATTTATATACACATGTGTACAGATTTAATATTCTAAATTTTAGAGATATTTGTTTCGAAGAGTTTCATTTGAAAAATATGATAACTTTGTTGATATGTAGGTTATTATATTTAAATATTATATATAAATATATGCTAAAAAAATATTAAATAAATTAATTGATATTATATTACGTTTGTTTAAATATTTATATTATTTATATACAATATTTCAGAATGTATATCAACCATGTTCATCGTAAACAATATAAGGTAAGAGAATATTTGGATTACGAGGAAATCTGACAGAAAATGTTGGTATATATTATATTTGATATTATAGAATTTTATTATAGTAATTTAGATACTCTTTTAGCAATAAATTAATATCATAAAATAAAATATTAAATTTTATATTGGTCAATAATATTTATTATATTTTAACTTATTATATATTTTTATATAGTCTATATTATTTATTTATATAATCTATATTGATATTAAATTCTTTCAGAAATAATTGATATTATATAAGCGTGTTACAATTGTATGTAATTTATTTTCAGATTTAACATAATTTGTAATTATATATTTTATCATAACTTTTACAATATTAAATATTCTTGATATTATATAAGCGTGTTACAATTGTATGTAATTTATTTTCAGATTTAACATAATTTGTAATTTTATATTTTATCATAACTTTTACAATATTAAATATTATTGATTTATTATTATTTCATATTGAATAGACAAATATCTACATAAAATTAGTAAACTTATTGTTAGAAAATACTAATTATTCTTAGAATGTTTTACACTAAACCGATGATGCATTTAATAATTTATATACAATTGTGTACAGATTTAATATTCTAAATTTTAGAGATATTTGTTTCGAAATGTTTCCTTTGAAAAATATGATTACTTTGTTGATATTTAGGTTATTATATTTAAATATTATATATAAATATATGCTATAAAAAATATTAAATAAATTAATTGATATTATATTATATTTGTTGTAAATATTAATTATATACAATTTTATAGAATTCATAGCAACCATGTTCATCGTAAACAAGATCGGGTAAGAGAAGATTTGGAAGGGAGGTCTTCCAGATATACATTATATTTGATATAGATGTTTCATATAGTTATTTAGAAACATCTTTATTATATTGATATTGCTATTTTAATAGATTAATATTAAATATTATATTGGTTATAATTAATAATATTGATCATATTTTAACTTTTTATATATTTTTATATATTATACATTATTTATTTATATAATAAATATTGATATTAATTTCATTTTGAAATAATTGATATATTACAAACTCTATTTCATTTATTTTCAGATTAAACATAATCTGTAATTATATAATTATTATATAATTGGTACTTATACAATATTATTGATGTGTTATTATTTCATATTGAATAGACTAATATTTACATTAAAATTAGTGGTTTACTTATCGTTAGAAAATATTAACTATTCCTAGAGTATTTTACAACAAACCGATGATGCATTGAATAAGTTATGTACAAATTATATTCCAAGTTTTTCAGACCATGTTAAAAGACTTCAAGTTGTAAAAGGTTAATAAGAATATATAGTATCTTAAAATATATCTCTTTTTATCTTATTATATTTCAAATCATGAGATACGTGTGTTATTTTTTGTTGTTAACTTAATTTAATATTTTTAATTTAGGAGGTATTTGTTTCGAAATGTTTCCCTTGAAAACGATGATTACTTTATTGATATTTAGGTTATTATATTTAAATATGCTATAAAAAATATTAAATAAATTAATTGATATTATATTATATTTGTGGTAAATATCTATATTATTTATATACAATTTTATAGAATTGATATCAACCATGTTCTTCGTAAACAATATAAAGTAAAAGAAGATTTAGTTTACGCGGAAATCTGACAAAAATAGATGGTATAAATTATATTTGATATCGAATTTTATCATAAACTTTTGTATTGATAATTAATAAATTGTTGTAAATATTTATATTATTTATATACAATTTTATAGAATTTATATCAACCATGTTCTTCGTAAACAAGATCAGTTAAGAGAAGATTTGGATTACGAGGAAATCTGACCGAAAATGTTGGTATATATTATATTTGATATTATAGAATTTTATTATAGTAATTTAGATACTCTTTTAGTAATAAATTAATATCATAAAATAAAATATTAAATATTATATTGGTCAATAATATTTATTATATTTTGACTTATTATATATTATTTATATAGTCTATATTATTAATTTATATAATCTATATTGATATTAAATTCTTACAGAAATAATTGATATTATAAAAGCGTGTTACAATTGTATGTAATTTATTTTCAGATTTAACATAATTTGTAATTATATATTTTATCATAACTTTCACAATATTAAATATTATTGATTTATTATTATTTCACATTGAATAGACAAATATTTACATAAAAATTAGTAAACATACTGTTAGATAATATTAATTATTCCTAGAGTGTTTTACAATGATGATATAAATATATGCTATAAAAATATTAAATAAATTAATTGATATTATATTATATTTGTTGTAAATATGTATATTAATTATATATAATTTTATAGAATTCATAGCAACCATGTTCATCGTAAACAAGATCGGGTAAGAGAAGATTTGGAAGGGAGGTCTTCCAGATATACATTATATTTGATATAGATGTTTCATATAGTTATTTAGAAACATATTTATTATATTGATATTACCATTTTAATAGATTAATATTAAATATTATATTGGTTATAATTAATAATATTGATCATATTTTAACTTTTTATATATTATACATTATTTATTTATATAATAAATATTGATATTAATTTCATTTTGAAATAATTGATATATTACAAACTCTATTTAATTTATTTTCAGATTTAACATAATCTGTAATTATATAATTATTATATAATTAGTACTTATACAATATTATTGATGTGTTATTATTTCATATTGAATAGATTAATATTTACATTAAAATTAGTGGTTTACTTATCGTTAGAAAATATTAACTATTCCTAGAGTATTTTACAACAAACCGATGATGCATTGAATAATTTATAAACAATTATGTACAAATTATATTCCAAGTTTTTCAGACCATGTTAAAAAACTTCAAGTTGTAAAAGGTTAATAAGAATATATAGTATCTTAAAATATATCTCTTTTTATCTTATTATATTTCAAATCATGAGATACGTGTGTTATTTTTTGTTGCTAACTTAATTTAATATTTTTAATTTAGGAGGTATTTGTTTCGAAATGTTTCCCTTGAAAATGATGATTACTTTGTTGATATTTAGGTTATTATATTTAAATATTATGCTATAAAAAATATTAAATAAATTAATTGATATTATATTATATTTGTGGTAAATATTTATATTATTTATATACAATTTTATAGAATTGATATCAACCATATTCTTCGTAAACAATATAAAGTAAAAGAAGATTTAGATTACGCGGAAGTCTGACAAAAATAGTTGGTATAAATTATATTTGATATCGAATTTTATCATAAACTTTTGTATTGATAATTAATAAATTGTTGTAAATATTTATATTATTTATATACAATTTTATAGAATTTATATCAACCATGTTCTTCGTAAATAAGATCAGTTAAGAGAAGATTTGGATTACGAGGAAATCTGACAGAAAATGTTGGTATATATTATATTTGATATTATAGAATTTTATTATAGTAATTTAGATACTCTTTTAGTAATAAATTAATATCTTAAAATAAAATATTAAATATTATATTGGTCATTAATATTTATTATATTTTAACTTATTATATATTATTTATATAGTCTATATTATTAATTTATATAATCTATATTGATATTAAATTCTTACAGAAATAATTGATATTATAAAAGCGTGTTACATTTGTATGTAATTTATTTTCAGATTTAACATAATTTGTAATTATATATTTTATCATAAATTTTACAATATTAAATATTATTGATTTATTATTATTTCATATTGAATAGACAAATATTTACATAAAAATTAGTAAACATACTGTTGCATATATAAATATATGCTACAAAAATATTAAATAAATTAATTGATATTATATTATATTTGTTGTAAATATTAATTATATACAATTTTATAGAATTTATATCAACCATGTTCTTCGTAAACAAGATCAGTTAAGAGAAGATTTGGATTACGAGGAAATCTGACAGAAAATGTTGGTATATATTATATTTGATATTATAGAATTTTATTATAGTAATTTAGATACTCTTTTAGTAATTAATTAATATCATAAAATAAAATATTAAATATTATATTGGTCAATTTTAACTTATTATATATTTTTTATATAGTCTATATTATTAATTTATATAATCTATATTGATATTAAATTCTTACAGAAATTATTGATATTATAAAAGCGTGTTACAATTGTATGTAATTTATTTTCAGATTTAACATAATTTGTAATTATATATTTTATCATAACTTTTAAAATATTAAATATTATTGATTGTTAGAAAATATTAATTATTCCTAGAGTGTTTTACACTAAACCGATGATGCATTTAATAATTTATATACAATTGTGCACAGATTTAATATTCAAAATTTTAGAGATATTTGTTTCGAAGTGTTTCCTTTGAAAAATATGATTACTTTGTTGATATTTAAGTTATTATATAGTATAAATATATACTATATAAATATTAAATAAATTAATTGATATTATATTATATTTGTTGTAAATATGTATATTAATTATATACACTTTTATAGAATGCATAGCAACCATGTTCTTCGTAAACAAGATCAGTTAAGAGAAGATTTGGATTACGAGGAAATCTGACAGAAAATGTTGGTATATATTATATTTGATATTATAGAATTTTATTATAGTAATTTAGATACTCTTTTAGTAATAAATTAATATCATCAAATAAAATATTAAATATTATATTGTTCAATAATATTTATTATATTTTAAATTATTATATATTTTTTATATAGTCTATATTATTTATTTATATAATCTATATTGATATTAAATTCTTACAAAAATAATTGATATTATAAAAGCGTGTTACAATTGTATGTCATTTATTTTCAGAGTTAACATAATTTGTAATTATATATTTTATCATAACTTTTACAATATTAAATATTAATTATTCCTAGAGTGTTTTACACTAAACCGATAATACATTTAATAATTTATATACACATGTGTACAGATTTAATATTCTAAATTTTAGAGATATTTGTTTCGAAGAGTTTCATTTGAAAAATATGATAACTTTGTTGATATTTAGGTTATTATATTTAAATATTATATATAAATATATGCTAAAAAAATATTAAATAAATTAATTGATATTATATTACGTTTGTTTAAATATTTATATTATTTATATACAATATTTCAGAATGTATATCAACCATGTTCATCGTAAACAATATAAGGTAAGAGAATATTTGGATTACGAGGAAATCTGACAGAAAATGTTGGTATATATTATATTTGATATTATAGAATTTTATTATAGTAATTTAGATACTCTTTTAGCAATAAATTAATATCATAAAATAAAATATTAAATTTTATATTGGTCAATAATATTTATTATATTTTAACTTATTATATATTTTTATATAGTCTATATTATTTATTTATATAATCTATATTGATATTAAATTCTTTCAGAAATAATTGATATTATATAAGCGTGTTACAATTGTATGTAATTTATTTTCAGATTTAACATAATTTGTAATTTTATATTTTATCATAACTTTTACAATATTAAATATTATTGATTTATTATTATTTCATATTGAATAGACAAATATCTACATAAAATTAGTAAACTTATTGTTAGAAAATACTAATTATTCTTAGAATGTTTTACACTAAACCGATGATGCATTTAATAATTTATATACAATTGTGTACAGATTTAATATTCTAAATTTTAGAGATATTTGTTTCGAAATGTTTCCTTTGAAAAATATGATTACTTTGTTGATATTTAGGTTATTATATTTAAATATGCTATAAAAAATATTAAATAAATTAATTGATATTATATTATATTTGTTATAAATATTTATATTAATTATATACAATTTTATAGAATTCATAGCAACCATGTTCATCGTAAACAAGATCGGGTAAGAGAAGATTTGGATTGCAGGGAGGTCTTCCAGATATACATTATATTTCATATAGATGTTTCATATAGTTATTTAGAAACATCTTTATTATATTGATATTACTATTTTAATAGATTAATATTAAATATTGTATTGGTTATAATTAATAATATTGATCATATTTTAACTTTTTATATATTTTTATAAATTATACATTATTTATTTATATAATAAATATTGATATTAATTTCATTTTGAAATAATTGATATATTACAAACTCTATTTAATTTATTTTCAGATTTAACATTATCTGTAATTATATAATTATAAAATAATTGGTACTTATTCAATATTATTGATTTGTTATTATTTCATATTGAATAGACTAATATTTACATTAAAATTAGTGGTTTACTTATCGTTAGAAAATATTAACTATTCCTATTTTACAACAAACCGATGATGCATTGAATAATTTATATACAATTATGTACAAATTATATTCCAAGTTTTTCAGACCATATTGTTAAAAGACTTCAAGTTGTAAAAGGTTAATAAGAATATATAGTATCTTAAAATATATCTCTTTTTATCTTATTATATTTCAAATCATGAGATCGATGTGTTATTTTTTGTTGCTAACTTAATTTAATATTTTTAATTTAGGAGGTATTTATTTCGAAATGTTTCCTTTGAAAAGGATGATTACTTTGTTGATATTTAGGTTATTATACTTAAATATTATATATAAATATATATTAAAAATAACATGAAATAAATTAATTGATATTATATTATATTTGTTGCAAATATTTATATTATTTATATACAATTTTATAGAATTGATATCAACCATGTTCTTCGTAAACAATATAAAGTAAAAGAAGATTTAGATTACGCGGAAATCTGCTAGAAATAGTTGGTATATATTATATTTATATAGAATTTTAACATACAATTTTGTATTGATAATTATTAAATTGTTGTATATATTTATATTATTTATATACAATTTTATAGAATTTATATCAACCATGTTCTTCGTAAACAAGATCAGTTAAGAGAAGATTTGGATTACGCGAAAATCTGCCAGAAATAGTTGGTATATATTATATATGATATAGAATTTTATTATAGTAATTTAGATACTTTTTTATTAATAAATTAATATTATAAATTAAAATATTAAATATTATATTGGTTATATAAATTATAAATGATAACTTATAATTAAGAATATATTATATTATTATATTTTAATATATTATACATTATATACATTATTTATTTATATAATCTACATTGATATTAAATACTTTTTATAAATAATTAAGATTATATTAAGATTATATAAGCGTATTACAATGTAATTTATTCTCAGATTTAATATAATTTATAATTATAAATATTATCATAACTTTTTCAATATTAAATATGTTACAGATCATATTCTTAAATGACTTCGGGTAGTAAAAGTTCAATAAGAATATATATTATCTTCAAATATATCTAATTAATCTAATTATATTTCAAATCATGAGACACATTTGTTATTTTTTTTCTAACGTATATTTCATATTTTAAACCTTTACTGATATTTATATTTGTAAACATAATCTAATTGATATTATATTATATTCATTGTATATATTTATATTATTTATATAAAATTGAATAGAATTTATAACAACCATGTTCTTCGTAAACAAGATCAATTAAGAGAATATTTGGATTGCGAGGAAGTCTGCCATAAAGAGTTGGATAATATTATATTTGATATAGAATTTTAACATATTAATTTATTAAAATTTATTAACTTCTAAATAATACAAAATTAATATTAATTTAGAAACGTTTTTAAATTAAAATTAATAAGAAATATTAATAATAACATATTATATATTATATAACATTCGTTTAAAAATAATTAAGATTAAATAAGTGTATTCAAAATGTATGTGATTTATTCTCAGATCTAACATAATATATATGTAATTATATATGGTATCATAACTTTTTTCAATATTTTTTCAATATAAGTTATCTATATAAAATATTCCTAGAGTATTTTACAATAAATCGATAGTGTATTGAATACTTTATTTACAATTCTGTACAGATCATATTGCCCGTTTCAAGTTGTAAAGGGTCAAGTATAACAACGAATTTCGCCAAAATCGACTAATTAAATTAATAATGTGATAATCTAAAGGAA
The DNA here is from genome assembly GCA_964035775.1 of Osedax frankpressi. Lineage (NCBI taxonomy): Eukaryota > Metazoa > Annelida > Polychaeta > Sabellida > Siboglinidae > Osedax > Osedax frankpressi. Next base: position 21,340,222 of record OZ038313.1, read on the forward strand.
TCCTATTAATACACTGATAATAATGAAAAATGGCAAATATAACATACAACGCAAGATGAAAACCTCTACTCAGAAAATATACATTATTACATTATTGATTTAATAAAATATAATGTTTGAATTTTATTAAATTAATTAAAGATATATAATTATGTATATATATATATACATATATATATATAATCATCATAAGTTCACCAGCATTTACTTTCAACGGTAAAACAGGGTGTGACTTAACAACCTTATCGGCTAACATAACTATACAAACGAGTCCCACTAATACTACCCATATTTCTAAAACTAAATCTACAATTATTAATATCATAAACTACTCAAAATAATATCTAAATAACTCAACTTACGAACGTAAACTAGAGAATATATATAAAATTATAGAAACCCATACTACAGAAATTAAATATACTGCTACTCTTAATAAAGATGTAAACAAAACTGGAAATTAAAGTTATTCCTTGTTACTGATACTTTTATATATAAATTACTAACTGAATAACGTACAGACTCGTTTGCAAACTATATTAAGCAACTAGATACACCTAAGCCAACTAAAAACTAACTAACTTCCCTAAAGCAGATACTCTTACATTGAATCTTTTAAATGCACGCTCACTCTGCCAATCTGCCTATAGGCATTATTATAATTAATACTCCAATATATTACAGACTATAAATTCCATATAACTGCTATCACTGAGACATGGCTAAATAGTCAAGATATGGTTACAACTAAATCTCTAGAAGCTTTAAATTATAAACTCTGCTGTAAATATAGAAATGACGGTAGTATACGATGTGGTATTATGTTAGTTGTAAAATACAATATCCACATTATATCAGAAACTCTGATACTCTCAAATAACTGCGACATTGTGCTGATAAAACAACTTAATAATAACACAATTCATATCTTACTTATCTACAGACACCAAACTAACTGCCCTTCATTATTTTTACTGAATTTTATACTATTCAAACCGTCTCTCATAAGAATTTAATAATATTATACGGCTTCGACTTTCACTAACTTGTCATCATTCAAAACTTCTAAATTAATAAACCAGAATCACTGACCATTTAACTGCCCTATCTAACTTATTACAATTGCCAAGGCAAATAGAGAAAACTTACTGAAATATGGAAAATGTGTTATTATTTTAATTGTTGCTTTCTAGATAAATACTCACACACGCACACACACATACACACATACACACCTATATATATATATTAATTTATAATGTTATTGTTTAAAAATATGTATTAAATAGTACAAAATAGTATTTTGTCGTTATCGCTTATTAATTTATGTTGAATTCGGAACAAAATAACCAGAACAATTGTACAATGTACATCGTACATCGTACATCTATATAGAAATATCATATTACAGAAAGTTTGTTAGTTAACATTTCTATTCTTTATAAATATAATATTAATACAAAATATGCCACATTTGTAATCAAAATTGAATATATATTTTTTAAACTTTTTAATTTGTCAAAAAAATTAATAAAAAATTAAAATAAATATTAAATTAATGGTATTATTGACATTAATTATTAATATGAAGTGAGATATAATTGTGTATAATCAACTTGCAAATTAGTATTATAGACCCTTTAAATTATATTATAGTAACAACTCACTTCATAGTAATCATTAATGGCAGGATATCTCTTACGTATTCAATAATTAATGTAAAATTATAGAACGATAAACTGAATTTTTCGATATATCATTTTATAATACTAATTTACATATTCATTATACACTAAAAACTAAAAAGTAAATCTCACTTCACATTAATGTCAATAAAACTATTAATTTATTATAATTAAACTTTAAACTTATTTATTTATCAGTTACTATAGATACTTTGTTTGGTATTTCAACTACTACCTTTTAGATGTAATCACTAACAATTACAATCAACACAATTACCCGAAAATAAGTCAACAAATAGTCTGATATAGTAATGTATAATAATAGCATAGCTATTTTATAAAAAGCAATTAATGTATTGTATACCTTATTATTATATTTACAAGATATTTTGGAAAGTAATAATAAAAATAACTTTACAAAATATAATAATAACAAATGAATATATGTAAATGAACAGATTATATTCTATAGAGTATTAAATTATCTGCTGCTTATATCAAATATATAGGACAATATATCAAATAAATGTTTATCCTATGCAAATATTGATTAAGTTTATTAGCATATTACATGCATAAATATAATTATATATATATTAATATATATTTTATAAAATATAATATATAATACACATATTTGATTAATCTTAAAAATGTATTTGCAATAAATTATAGTATAATATTTAAGAAATGGTAAATAAATGTAATAAATGTACACATTGAATGCTATTGAGTAGTTATAATTTGAATAATCAGAATGTGTATTGTTTAGTGAAGTATCTATTATTTGATGTATTATTGGCTATAACTACACATATGTGGTGACTTAAATTCATTATAAAACATATCAGTTTATTATATTGTTATACATTTTCAGGGCTATGAATTTATTAATTTCACTTATGAGCATTTCTATTGCAGCTTCTATTATTACAGGTTATTAATAGTATGTTTATTATAGTAATAGTTATTAATAGTATATAATAGTTTATATAAAAATTATCCATATGAATTTATATTTATTTTAATAATCTTGGAGATAATATTCTTAACGTGATTATTTTTTATCAAATCAATTAATGTTATTTCATAAATATATTATTTAAATTTACATATATGAATTTGCGTATACAACATATTGTTCCAGAAAAAAAATCAATTCACGACACGACAACACAATACTTGTCTACAAAATATTGTGAAGATGTCAATAAAGGGCACCATGCTTTAGAGATAAGATGTTGCAATGGAAAAATATATCCCAAAATAGGTAATCAAATCGTTTATTTTATATATTAACTCATTTTTGAGAAGCATGTATAATCATTGTAACTTATTTATTTGAATATAGCTTTCGAGATGTGCTGTGGAAATAAAGTGTTCTCTGTACACGTGGACTCTCGTGTACTTTGTTACAATGGCAAAATTGTGGATTCTGATTTGTAATGTTTATTGTGAATTAAATAAACGCGAAATTAATTTTTGGGAAGTAAATTCTCACTATCTTTGTCAACGGATTCGTTCTTCTCCTCTTCCAAGTGTTTATTCTTCATCTCTGATCGTCTCACCTGCGATGTTTAAATAAATAATTATAAGCCTGCGCGTGTTTTTCTAATATAAATAATATTAAGAGACATAATAGCAGGTAAAATCGAATTTTAAAAATAGCCATTAGTCTAAATAGGTAAATAAACTCTAGACTGTAATTTAGTTTTAAATACGAAGTACTTGTGAAACCTGAACATATGAAGCAGAACCAAAGAGTACAACGAGGTTAGAGACCCACCAGAGCATTGGCTTAATTTCCATATAGTAGTTAGAGGCTATAACTGTCTGGGCGCAAGCTTTTGCAGTTCCAGAGATATTATGGGTCAAAGGTGAAGTCACCTAGTGATGGTAATTGTAAATAATCTCTAGTTTTAATTGGTAGGTAATAGATAATGGATATTTTTTATTAATCAAAGTAAACAATATTACTTTAAAAAAAAACAAATTTAATTTGTATGAAAAAATACTTTGGGGAATTTTTAATGTATTCCAAATAATTAGTATTAGAATTTAGAATTTGTATATAAATTTCATAAGGTAGGTTGGATACCTTAATCTGTAGTCCAGTGACATAACCGATAGCAAAACCTAGCAGACCTCCCAGTGACATCATCGCCCAGAAACGTACGCTGTGGAGGGCCGGGAAAATGGCGAGAGTACCCAGGTCACCGGACAATACCACAATTGGTATAAAGAGAATGCTAGCCAACACATTGTTGTACAAAGTTAGAGTCCAGATATTCTCTTCGACGACAGGCAACACCTGATGGGGTACAGGTACAGGGTAATGATAAAAGTTGACACGTGTCACACTTAGCTATTTATAGTGTATCTAAATAATATCACACAGGAACAAAAATTAAATTATTTGGTTAAGTATTGGCGATATAACAGGCCATCGAATGATAGACTTGTGAAAGATACAAAAATTACTATGAGGTAAAAAAAATACTATTTTTTTTGTGCAAAAATAATGTTATGTTGTGATATTTAAACACAGTAAAGATATTATGTAATTAAATTATGATATAGGGTATAGATATTCTGTTATTAAATTATATTATATGATATAGATATTATGTTATTAAATTATAATATAGGATATAGATATTATGTTATTAAATTATAATATAGGGTATAAATATATGCTAAATTATAATATTATAATATAGGGTATAGATATTATGTTATTAAATTATAATATAGTATATGGATATTGTTATTAAATTATATTATAGGATATAGATATTATGTTATTATATCATATTACAGCATTTTTTTTTAAATTTTAATGAAAAATTAATGAAATTTGATATCTCGGAGATAAAATTAATCAAAATTCTAAATAAAACCCTTTCTAGATTCACATTTACATTTTTCAAATACTTACAGGGACAAATATTGAATAATTATAATTATCGTAATTTTCTTCTCATATTTCTTAAAATTAGGATATTTGCTACACTTTAATAATTGATCTACAATGCTACAAATATCTGTGAATAATTTAGTATAAATTTTATTATGGGTAAATATAGCAAAGGATGCATAAATTCAAATATCTATTCGCTGATGTATTGTTTCGGTTTTAGCTTTCTTCAAATTATTAATATTTATAAAAAGTATATTATTATATAAATCTATGTATTACATAAGTAGTGACATAAATTATTGTAAAATGAAGTGTGATTTTAAAACAATAACAATTACTTGCGTCAGTGGGTTGGAAAAATGTACTAAAACTCCATTTTATAAAATAGTTTTGCAAACTTTCACTGTAGGTAAAAATTTACTCAATATTGACTCTAAACATATTTTGATTATACATATCATATATTTTTACAATTTCCATATGATGCACCACGCAATTGCATGTTTTGTCATAACTGCTTACACCTAGCTGTACACTACGAATACAGAAGTGTGGTAAAGAACTTTAGCCAACGTATACCCCCCTACGCAGGATATCAATACAATATGTGTTACGAGGCTCTGAGTTGCGGCAATTGGAAGCATCGTTGCAGCGAGGTAACATCTCGGATCCAGTCGGTAAATAAATGCTAGTCTACATCTAAGAGGTCAAACCTTCTTCATAACAATAGAGTATGAAGCCACAAACAGACTCGCAGTGATTCCGAATATGACGCCGATCGCGGAGAGGGAACCTATTAATGGCGTGCATTAGTCACAGGGATGAGAATGCTAGCAGATCATAGAAACCACTAACCGGACCATAAAAACTAATGGTCGCGTCGTATACAGCTCAGCCCTGGCTATAACGACCGCTAACCGGATTCGACGCGCTATCTAACGACCACTAACCGGACACGCTCTCCTGGTCTACGCCCAACATGAATCCGCCGATGATGATGCCGCAGCAGGTCATTGCGGATAGAGACGTAGATTGCTTGAGGACAACACGCGTCAATATCTAAATCAAATACGGCAAGTTTAAGTATAAGGCAAATGTTAAAGGCTTTGAAAGAGTGTTAAGGTAAAGGTTAAGGGTTAATGTATGGTGAAAGTATAAATAAAAAGGGTGGAGGGAAATGTTGATCGGTAATGAAAAGGAGATATTGTAAAGATAAATGGTTAATTTAAGGTTAAGAAAAAGGATGAGGTAAGTGTAAACTGTAAAGTGTAGGGATAACAGATAAGAGTAACAATTAATATATAAAGAATAACGTTATTTAATCTTTTTAAAGTGATAGAGTACAATAAGTGACAAGGGGAAATTTAAGGGTTAGTTAATTTTAAATTGACTTTATTTATAACCCTTACACATATAAACGAATGTATTCTGATAAAGGATTAATGTAATTGGTCATATCTTAAGTTATGTATAATGGGTATACTATATTAGGTCCTACACGGTAAGACCTACGGTGTAGCACCGAGTATAAATAGGGGTAGGGGGTAGAGTGTTAAGTGCGTATAACATATGTGGTTGTAGGGTATGCTATTTTACAGGGGACTCGCTGCACAGCGTAAATCAAAACTCCACACAACTAAATTACATTACAACGCCTCGACGCTAACTCACTGACCACATTGAAGACGGTGGTCAAGCTGCGACCTACATAGTAAAACGATACTCCGACATATTTCAAGCAGAGATTATTGCATGAAATCATGCAAACGAATACTATAGATAATGGCAACACCTGAATGATTGATTATGTATTAGGTCAAAGATAATAGGTCACTATGATGGATAATGGTGTTAGGTTAGGGACATAATAAATTATGGTAATATAAGATATTACGTCATGGTATTAAGTTGGGGCTTTTGAGTTAGAGGGTTAGTTATGGGATAATCCAATAACTAACCTATAGGTAGATGAAATATAATCATTTAGTATATTATTAATTTAATTTAGTCCACTAAATAAATTTTTCAAATGTAATATAACCTTTTTGCATATTGGTAATTCGATTTTAAAAGCTGGGAATGTAATAATTTTTGGAAATAATTTAGCTAATATACTCAAGAGAAGACATAATAACACCGTAATAATGCATTGGTACCAGGTAACAAAGAAAACTGCATCCAGCTAAATCAAATAATTTTAGAAAAGATCAGTAAGATTTAATATGTAAATATTGAATAAACATAGATTTTTGGAAATGGTAATTTAATCATGTAATAATATTTATAACTCAACAAAATAAATATTAGAACTTACTTTTAATACAGGATCACTTAGTAAGTATTTATTTGTAAATACTAAACAAATTGATACAATCCTATAAAAAAATATGTAAATATCAATGCAATATTAAAATTGTTAATCTAAATAAAAAATATAATAATATTTAAAATTATAGATTTCATATATATTATATATATATATATATATATATATATATATATAGTAAAGAGTTATAAATTAACGTTATCAATTTAAATTAATGATTGGATGTTGAGATGAAAGACGATTAGATTCGAATTACTTGTTCACCGCCTGGTGACATTGGTGAGGTACTCTCAAATAGTATATTAAGTTTACATACTGAAATATACAAATACTTTGCAACAAATTCTTTAGTAGATAATAAAATAATTTACTATGTACATTGTATTATGTAAAATGTGAATATGTGGTTAAACGTGAGAACGATAATTTTCATTTTAAATATAAAATGAATATAATAATATATTATATTTATCATTATTAGTTATTGTTTATATACTAAGTTAATAATTGTAATAACCAATATGCTGAAACAGCTCCAAATATTTGCAACGATTTAGCAAATAATGAATCACCCATTGTAGGTTTAATAAAATTCCGATATAGTAATGTTATACAATTATTATATAGTCTCTTTGTGCTGATTTGTAAGTTTAAAATTTTACGTGGCATATTACATATTGCTTAGAATTTAAATATATCCATATAAAATGATAAATATCGAAGTATCCGATTACAATCGTATACTATTGAAATCACTGATGCGTATCGGGTTTTTATGTATAAAATAAAATGTTGTAGTAAAAAATTGTTTTATTATCTTTAATTTGTAATCTTTGGTAAATATATATTTTAAAATTTTAATTATTTTATAAAATGGAAATATGTGAAATAGAAGGATCTGTTAATACTGGATTAGAATACTGCGCTAAAGATGAAGTTTTAGAGAAATTTGGTGTGGATTCTAAAATTGAAATGGGTAGGATCAATTTCATAGTTCCTGTAATTAATATTAAACAGGTATTTAAATAGATCACAATTATGAGTGATATATAAAGATGGAATACAATCGATTACCGCAAATAATTGTCGGCGTTAAAATGTATGGGCGTGGTATAGTTTAAATAAGGCATGTAAATATAGCATTTAAATTAAATAGCAATGTGTGTAACTTTTAGTCCCCTTGATGTAATTAGTAATTACTTATTATTTAATATATTATATAAATTTACCACAAACAATAGAACTGCTTTTATAATTTTCCAAAATTTAAATGTAAATATAAGTGATTAAAAATGAATTATCAATAATTATCAAGAGTAAATTTCTATAAAATAGTATGAGTAATAATTAAATAGTAATATGTGTTTGTGTAATGTGTGTTCTTACAATCAGAGTTTATACCTGCCCAATATATAAATCGGCATTAATTATTTTATTGATTATCAGATCTTGGGTTACTTTTAAACTATATCATATTTCGATTAATATATGTTATTGAATGAATTATTTTGTAAATAACTATATATAGTCGATATACAATTTTGAATATTCCACAATATAATCTTTTAATTATAATCCTTAAATTATCATTAATTTATGATAAATATATACAATATTATTCATTCAATATCGGACATCATATGCCTTAAGAAAATATGCCTTAGATTAATATCATATGCCTTAGAAAATGTGTCCTTTAAAAGTAATATGAGGCATTTAACAATCACTGAATAATAACTGAAATAGGTTTAATTGTAAAGATTGATGTAAAATCACTGAATTGGATTTAATTATACACTGAATAAAGAAAGGTGGTATAGCGTCTTAAGGTATATTTTTCTAGTTGCTCAAAGACAACATTGATTAAATACTGATACATTCATTACAATTTTAATATAATTATTAAAATAATAAAGTATTAAATATAATTATTAGTGGTTTCTTATAATTAATATTATTTTTTAAATATATCTATTTTGTTATTGTAATTTATTAAATAAATTACCATTTCTGAATGATTCATTATTAAATAAGTAAAATAAATATATTGATTATTAAAATTACATTTTTAAATAAAGAAATTGTCTGAATAAAATTCATAAAAAGCAAAGTAATATGTAGTATATTACATTTCTACTCCATACATGAATACATATAGTATATAAGAAATTACATTGAGTACACTATTCACTATTAGTAGGTAAATGGGTATAATATGAATATTATTTAGATAATAACTATTTTATCAAAATTAAATTCTAATCATGAGTGAAAAATAGTGTTGAGGAATTTTGAAAGTAATACCAAATATAACTCATTTTTAAACATTTCAATAAGATCTCTAATGTTTTAAAATCTTTAATATTTTAAAATATATATAATTATATTTACTAAATTATGTCCACTAATAATTAAAGTGTAAATGAAATAAAAAACATAATTATTAATGAAATTCTCTAAAATCCGAAATTGATAAAATAATATGATATTGTATACAAAATATGTAATGACTTAAATTCGAATATATCAAATTCACAATTATTTTATAATATTTACTTTAAAAAGTTTCAATGATACATTTTTTTATAAAATACACTTTTTAATAAATATTTCTAAATATAGAATTTATTTCAAAATAAATTTCAGTGGCAAATGAATATATTTTATATTACATACACAATACAACATGTATATTTAGTTAGATCTACATTAAGAATAATTCTCATCAATAAAATCTATTATTAGTTATTAATATTATTATATTTAATAATCACGCTACTTTCATAAACATGTAGAATGAGGATTTTCTTTAGATTCATACTTCTTTACTTCTTTAAGAATTGAATATTTATATAATGACTTAGTGTTGTATATATACAATACTTATAAGAAATCTAGTCAAGGTTATTAAAAGATATAAATAATATTGTATAATTAAAGAGTATAATAAGTATTTACTTCTTATTCTATTGTATTATTAATTTTGGATTTTCAGATTTTAGAATTATCATCTTGTGACAATCTTTCTGTGATACTCAAATCTTTTGATTGTTATGAATTCTTTTCTGATAATGTTAGTGTTATAGTTTATATTATATATTTAATAATCAGGATTATTCTTATATATATGCGAGTAATGTGTTTTAAAATATATATTTATTCATATCCATTTATGTATATGACAAATCAATAAGTAAATTATAGTATTATTCGTAAAATAATAATTCATATTTTTAATATTATATTAAAAAAATTTGCGAAGGAATTGAATGAAAGTAACATGGAAAAGTTAGTAGAGCAATTGGACTGGAGTACAGCAATTCGTGTTTGGCAGAAATTTACTGATTTCAAATCGCAAGTTTCGCATCTTCCTAATAATTCAAATTCATCTGGTTACAATGATATTTAGTTTACCAATTATCTATCAGTTTGTATTGTTAAAATTAATATGAAGGCATAAATAATTAATTACATAAACTATAATTTTACATTCATAAAATTCTTAATGTATGTAGATCTATTATATTAGTCGATATATTAATGGCACCACGTTTTAGCGGATGGTGGCGTTGATCACGTTAGCCAACTCTTTCTTTCATATGTGCTTAGATGTGCCATCATCGGATTCAATAGTAAAAAATAAGAAGCTCATTTAAGTCCTCTACTTAATTTGAAAAACAATCTCTCCACATGAAAGATTTAAAATACCGGGCCCGCTGCTATAGATCCGGACCTAATCACAGTTTTGGTTCTCAGGACGCCGCCAAATGGTTTGGAGGAAGTGTCCAGGTTGATATGCAGGGCATAATAGTTTAAAGCTGTTTCGCAGTTTCTGATAAGTATGCTCCGGTGTAGCATTTGTACTCTGATACTCTGCAACATTAATAGCGGAAAGTTATGAATAAATAATGCACATAAAGAATGGTTTCTATAATGAATAGAATTATATGTTAAAAACACATTTTTTCAAGGACTATTTTGGCTGGACTGTCGATTTGAGCCATTATGATCTGGAGATACTCTTAACAATACAGGTCGATGCCCCGCAAATTAGATCTCGACGCGCGAATAAATAAACTCTGAAAATATATTTTGAATATATTAACATACATTTTCGCATTTTCACAAGTTTTAATTTTGTTTTCCGTATTCGATAACGACAACGTACATTTGATTTAGAAATCACATCGCGTCCAAACACAAACCCCTCATAGCGCCACCCGTAGCGCCACCCGTAGCGCCACCAGTAGCGGTGTCGGAGGTCTGATTCGTAGAGTTGTAATGCCTCGTCGACGCGTCTATATTGCCTTCGCCCATTCGCAGATCAATCGTCTTCGCGTCGGCATCAGTCTGACGAAGGAAAGTCTACATCGACGCAACATCGTCAGCTTCGGACCTACAACCCTGAGGCCCACCATCGCGTACTGCATGCTTAGGTTCACGAACTCCAAAATTTATACGATATTCGTACATTTCCTTCGTAGCTTATTATTTGTTATTTTGTCACAAAAATCGCTTTCTGTTCATCTTTTCTATGCTCCTTCATCAACTCCCTAATTTAGCAAACTTTAGAATTTATAGGTTTTACCAAAATTTGAAATAACTCTTCGGTATTATATACGTAATTAGTTTTCAAGTTACTGGACTATGCAGTACAAAGAAATATACTATAGTATACTAAGAAATTGATGTTTCAAAGATTGTAATTTTTAAAATTAATTTTCTTTCTACCATCACATAATTATATCTATTCTTTAAATGGATTATTTGTTTAGGAGATATATATATTTATAGCCTATAAATATTTATAGAGCCTATAAACAATTTCAACTACAACAAATTTTGAAAATCATTTACATGAATCCTTCCCGCATTTTTTTTCATTCTATACATTATCTCTTTATCAAGTTATATATCTCATCATTGGTTCTTCAATAATTTCTTTTCACTCGAGATGTGTAACTTTAACTTGTATTCCTTTCACAACTTCAGTTTATCCGTCCTCATGTCCACCTACCTCTCGCGTTCTTCTCCTACCGATTATAACCTTATAACCTCTCTAATACCACCTCCGCTACCTTCATAGCCTATCTACCTCTCATTCTAAATCTTCCCATTCAGGATGTGCGATATCACTGTAGGAGATGTCGTCTGCGACGCAATGTGTGGTGGAGCTAGTATCGGCGTTGAAGCTGCGTTGAAATGGCGTCAAGCATTCCACTTGGCCGCCGATGTACACGAAACGGCCGTCGTACATGCTAGAGAAAATCTGGACGCAGTCGAAGCTAAACAGAAGTATGGGTGAGTATTTTTTAACTATGAAACATGTTCTTTTGTTTGGAGAAATAAGGTAATTGAAAGTAATTATGTATATTATGTGTTATGTGTAGGTATTTTATAGTTATAAAAATGTCATTATTAAATTAAGTAAATATATATAACTATATCATATTGAATTTTAATTTTAAGGATTTTAATTCTAGATAGTGTAAATAAATCTTATGTATATAATATTCAAATAAAATTTCAACTGGTTTAGTTTAGTTTTACACTGTCTAACTTCATAAATATCTTATAACAATAAAATATATATTATTGAAATAAAATATTAAACACTAAAATAAATAAATAAAGATTCTTTAGATTATAAAATGAGATACTATATGAAGATTATTGAATTATAAATTATATTAATATTATTTGATTAATTATTGAATACAATTTAAATTTTATAGAACACTATCATGTCCCAATTTGGAACCCGTACCAGAATGAAACCTACACATATAATAAGCTATTTTAGAGTTCTGTATAATCAATTTTTAATAATTTCAAATCATTAATATTATACTTAATATGATTAAAATACAAATGAGTAAATTATTGTATTGATATTGAATATTTAACTAATATATAACTAATCCATATATTGTTACTAATAACAAATCAAATAAATTCTTAAAATATTGCAGTAGCTGTCAAAAAAAAGTAGTTTACAAATAAACATGTCATTCAAGGAAATATAAATATTGAATTTTTCACGTTTTATAAATATAAATAAAAGTTTATAAATAAAAATTATATATATATATATTATATTATTGATATAAATATATATATATATATATTATATTATATATATATATTTATATCAATTTGCATAAATACAGAAACTCATTGATAATTATAGTATTCTGAATATTAAAATATATTTCTAAATTTCAATTTTTATAACCACGCCCCCATTAAGATGCCACGCCTTGATTAATACGCCCATATTTTAAAATATAAATGTTTCTAAATGATATTTTTTCAATGTTATGGAAAAAATATATGAAAATATATAATAATAGCTATATTTTTATTATCCTTAAGTATATAATTAAGCTATATTAGTATATAATTTTATATATTTGCAAAGATTAAGGAAAATATCATGTGCAGGTTCCATTCTGTCACAGGTTCGTGTGACATAACAACACTTAAAATTCATTTTTCTATTATAATAAAAGCTTAATTATAAAATTTTAAATTAGTTTAATTTTATTTTTTTAAATTTTATATATACATAAAATAAATTAAATATTAAAATCAACAATCATTACATTATATAACATAATATGTATGATAATAACATAATATGACAAATTTACTTATTAAAAATATATTACCAAACCTCCCTTTATACGGGGGGCTTTGCAATCACACTTGACATAGAATCCATACTTTCAATGCAATAAGTTCATGGCGCTTTCCCAACCATAATATCAATTGATCCAAATAAACTAAACTCAATAATATTACTCCAGATTTAATTCAACTCGATGAGATTTGTATATACTGAACCAAATCATATTACTCCTGGTCTAGATTGAAAATTGACGTTCTGCAATGGGATGTAACAAACTTGTGTCTTAGGGATTCTTGTATAGACATTTTTGTAACCGATCTCCCTTTCGGAAAGAGGTATGCTTCATTCGTACACTCCGATGACCTTTCACATTTTCACCGACTACCCATACACCCTTCCAACTGCCATCTAATCCATTCAACCGCCAATCTCTACTAATTCCTCAAAAACTCTCTAACACAACAAACACACTCCACTCGGACATGGTCTCGCGTAGATCTCATTTACTTAGACCTTTGACCTTTGACCTCAATCAGTCATCGTAATCGCATATCGAGTCACCCATATTCATGAGCGACTCACGCCCACCTTCTAGTTTAAAATTACTGAGTTCACTCCCTTAGGAACCCAAACGCGAATACACGTCCCTTCTATGTCAATTGATTATATTGATTACATCGCACACATTCTCGACTACAAACAGCCTATCGCGTACCTTTGCACACGCTCTCCTAGCATCCGCTAAGATATCTATTCTGGGTCCCGCGATGTCTGGGTCCCACGCAATCAGACTTTCACCTAATCCTACATTAATCAATTCACTTTCAAACGCACATTATTTAATCATTATCTCTCTCTTTTATATTGGAATAATCTCACATTAGAATTCTATTTAAAGAGCATAATATAAATAATAATATAAATAATTAAATTTCTAGCTGTAGTAAAAAAACTACTTAAATTTCCAAATTTCGAAATATTTAACTTTTATAATATTTTCCTTACTAGACTATATGAAGAAATGATTATCTCCCTCTAATTAATATACCATTACTATAGATAACATTGATATCATTTACTTATCATTTCTAAATTGCAACTCTGAATATAATACAAAAATATACCGTAACGACAAACTACGATACACGCACATCTCGCAACGTAGACCGAATGGTCTCCTCCACCATCTCCGCCCTATAGGAGCGGTCGTCGGACAGATAACAAGGTGCTGTACCCTCGGTGTCTACGCGAAATGGCCAGGTGCGCAAGGCTCAACACCGCGACTTGCTGCCTTCTTACCCACGATAAGAGAAACATGATCAAGGTAGGATTCGATGCAAACTAAAGCTTAATAATTTAAAGATTTCTATTTCTTTGTGAATTTGAACCTCGATTACAGTTTAATTTATTTTATGTAAATCCTATTATCATTCTTAAATATATTTATTTCTGTATATTTTTTAATATTACCTTATTACGACTACCTTCTTATAGTCGTTGAATAGGCTTTCAAATCTTTGGCAAAGAGTAAGGTATGTGTCAACAAATATGGGAGGACTTCCGGCAGCTATTTTTATACTGAAGAGAACTAAGAATGCTGTTATTTATAACGTTAATAAATAATAAAATATTCTCAATTTTTGATTATCTGTGCTATTATTTCAAATAATAGAATTAAATCATTTATATCAAATATATTTCATATATCATATTTTGTATTCAATATTTGTTGTGTATAATATTTAAAAAAAAATACAATTAATATTTTAAATAATCTGAAATTCACATAAATCATAAGTACTACTGATTCAAGATTACAAAATGAATTATAATATCATTTATAATTAATAATATATTTAATACTATAAATAGAATATATAGAAAAAATAATATATTATATTTATACAGAATTATTCATTTATTTTATCATATTTATGTATATTTGTGTATACCTAGATTATTTTACCGTATACTATACTAGATAGATAGTATAGTATACTATACAAAATAAAGTCTCTTCTATTATACTTATATCTTATATATCATTAAAATCATTATAGAGATTAACATAAGTAAGGTAGTGACTCACAATATATAAACAATAGTATTGTAAACAAAACTCAGTTGAATTTTTACTGTTACATTCTTAATTGTGTACCACAAATGTAGATGTTAACATCATTTTTGATATACGATATTAGATATACTACTGATTTTTAGATATTGATACTAATTACATTTACCTTGAGTAGGATCTATTTAAGAATTGTTATAACTATTAATAAATCGATATTGATATCCATAGCTAACCGATGTATGGTTATGTCCAAGTATAATCAAGAATAAATATGTACATCTACGTAGATACATTTGTGTTATACTATATATAGGCTATATATAAAAGATCTATAAAAATAATAATTTAATCATTTGTTATAGTAGTTGCCAAAATAGAACGCTGGTATTGTCAAATATCAGACTACTGATTTTTCTTTCCGTTAAAGGGATTTCTCAATGAGTAATTCATTATTTTCATTATCTACTCTTTGCGTATACCGTTAATAAACTTCTATATATTTTAATTGTTTTTAAATTGGCTCAATATCGAGAACCAGTAAAAACTAGCGGTATTATTAAAAATACAGGTAGTTTAAAGTTTAAGCCATATATTAATTTGGGAGTTATAATAATATGTAAATAAATGTAGATTATGTGTGGACAGAACCATACATCGGTTAGCTATGGATATCAATATCGATTTATTAATAGTTATAACAATTCTTAAATAGATCCTACTCAAGGTAAATGTAATTAGTATCAATATCTAAAAATCAGTAGTATATCTAATATCATATATCATAAATGATGTTAACATCTACATTTGTGGTACACAATTAAGAATGTAACAGTAAACATTCAACTGAGTTTTGATATACGATATTAGATGACCGATTTGTTATTTTATATAGCACGTCAGTTTAATATTCAATGTTCTTGAAGGTAGCAGCTCGTAATGGAATGTGGACATTCGTATATACGCGCCCAGAGTCGTGTAAAACGTAAGACACTAATGTCCTACGTATATATGTAACATAATTACGTCTGAGGGAAAATATTGCACCCAAAAAATATAAATATTAATATATTTCTATTGATAAATATAATATACATCAGTTAACCATTAATGGCGTACCCTCATTTTGTATGAACAAGAGGACGATTTTGGGACTACGCCTATGTTTTGTATTTTCAATTTAAATTATTATTAGCGCCCACTCGTCAACATTTGATGTAACTTCGCTCATATTATCCTATATCTTTTGAATTATTTTAATTTCCGTAAGAAGTAGCTATATCTTTATATTTATCTTTATTATTATTATATCATTATTATTATAAATCTCTTAAGGTATCATATATTTTAATTTGTCAGAAAATGGAAAATTAATCAGTCCTTTTTTGATCATTATATTTGTGTTGTTGAAGTTAGTATTTGTATTTTAAATTTTGTATTTAAATTATATGTGTGTAATTCCTTTACTCTTTATATTTTATTAACATCTATGCAGTAACTGCTACAATTATTCTGTCGAATAGATATATAAATATACGCATACGCATTTATATATAATATATATTATATTATATATATATATAAATAAAATATATTTATAATAATCAAATGGATAATTATAACCAAATATTACATTGGTTAATCTTGGATAATATATATATATATATATATATATATATATATATATATATCTTTCTAGTGTATATGTTATCCTATTATTTTAAATACAAATGCAAAGTTTTAATATTTCTACATTTAAATGTAGATATTCAAAATGTATTAGATTCGATATATTAGATGCTTCTTATTATCCAAGATTATCCATATTTGGTTATAATTATCGATTTGATTATTATAAAATATATTTTATTTTTTAATTATATTTTAATTTAAAAGCCATAAAATATATTATTGCTCGATAATTAATAACTGTTAATTAGTAACCTTAAACAAAATTCTTAATTTTTAATTTTTAATTAAATAATATTATCATAAATTTAAATTAACTAAATACAAAGTCGCGGTTTCCCTTCTAGATTTTGTTTATTTATAAATTAACAATAATAAGCATAGCTAGATATTTACAATAGTATGGCAGCGACAAAAAGATTACTTAAGGTTAATCAATAGTAATATCTATATAATATAAATAGTATATATGTATACATATTCTACTCTACATTAAACATATAATTATGTTGAAGTTTTTAAGTAATAACTTCAAATATCTACAATATCTACGTTCTATAATATTATATATTTATCTAGGAAACATTGTTAATTTTTTCGTATTTTGTTTGTCATCGTATATTTAATTTATTAAACAGTTATAACAAGTAATAAATATAATATAAACACATGAAATTATTATGTTATAGCTATTTGTAATAATAATACCATATCATATACTAAGAAATGTATATTACTATATTATATAATAATGTGTTCGGATCTCGTATGGAAGGCCCGGTAAAAATGTGCTAAAATGAGTAACGCCCATAAATCACTAAATAGAAAAGATTTTGAATCCATAATTTGAATACGAATAACAATATTTGTTCAAATAATTAAATATATATTTTTAGTTTTTTTATTGATGATTGTAATCTTATTATTTAATCTTATGTGAATATCATTTGTAGGTTTATAATTTATTTTTATATATTTTGTTGAGTAAATGAAATACGTGAATTCACCACAACTATGGAAGTTGATTCGCTAGTATATCAGACTATATACAATATGATAATACTTCATCAATATGATAATACACATATGATATTTATATAATATCTTTATCATATTTCACATATTATTTGAAACTATTTTATATGTTAATTCACCACAATTATAGAAACTGACCTAATATCAGATTATATATGATATGAAATTTCTTCAAATTGTAGTACATTATATATATAAATGTTATTTATATCATATACTACAATATGAAGTAATATCATATCATTATAGTCTGATATTCCATACACGTTTTTAATATACTCATACAAATAAGATTCACATATATAAAAATAATGAATTACATATCAATTAAATTGTAACAAAAATATATAATAAACCTACAAATGATATTCATGTATATAAAATTAAATAATTATATATCAATAAAAAAACCAAAAACATTTAATTATTTGAACAAATATTGTGATTCATATTAAAAGTATGTATAAAGTAGTGCATATATTCAGTGATTTATTGGCATTGATAATTTTTACGGATTTTCACCATCTCGTCTTCTATATGTGATGTCAAATCTTAATTTAATTCATTACAATTAATTTATTTTTAATAAATAACTATTAGATTATATATTAAGTGAAATTAATTTTAATAATTTTATAATTGAATATTTATGATATATATACACAGGCATCAATGTATGTTATAATTAATCTAATAACAATATTCATAAATAATCTTATATTGATTTATTTAAAAACTATATAAAACATTATATTTTCGAACTTGTGACCATGCATTATAATGTATAAGTAAATATTGAATGAAATAAGTTTTAATATAAATATATGAAATAGGAAAAAAAGGGAAATCAATCGGGAGACAATCGTAATTTAACTGATCATGTATTTAATAAATCTAAATGCAGTACATCAAAAAACTATCTCAAAATTGTTTTTATTGTAAGTAGAGACAATCGGGTAGTTATACAATTTCTTAGTCTATATTTTTATTCAATTTTTCAGAGCTCTAGTAATTTGTTTATATATTTATCATTATAAATATTTGGTTTACTTGTTTACATATTACATTTATTGGATCAATAAATTAAAAAAAAAATATTTTTAATATAAAAACTTAGTAAAAATGCCTAAAAAAGAGTTTTATAAATTATATATATATCAATATTAATTATCAATAATCTTAAGAAATATATCAGATTTACATATAAAATGGAAAAATACCTTTTATACATTTAAAAAATAGTAATAGTAATATTCATTTATCAAATTTAATCTGATTTTATTGTAAATTTAAGAATTAACTTTTGTTTTTATTTACAAATACAAGGTTATCATAGTTTATGATTATCATTTTCTTTTTTTCATTGGTTGCGCGATTGGTATTTACCGCAGAATTTCAATTCAGCTGTCAATCACACTGTTTTAAATTAAATTCTTTTCAATGTTATAATTACAATCTTTAAAAATGCCGAGATAAAGGAATGTAATAAATTATTTATATATAATTCATATTAATAAAAATAACAATTATTATAAACTATAAAATATTTTAAATATTTAAAAAAATATAGAATATCTATTATTATATATATTATTAGTAACTATTTGATACACATGGTAATATAAGTTACTCTCTTCATCCTCAAATACACTTGTTGAGGCTGATATCTTGGACTCAACTAAAAATGAGAATGATCTATGATTATCAACTCTATAAATTCTCATTTTTCATAAATTTGGTACACATTTGTTAAAACTTTTTTGTTTATGGTCTCAAGCCTATAGTTTTGAAATTTTTACAAGTTGTTTATTATATATTGATAGAAATAATAATAATAATACAATAATATTTAATAATATCATTTCAATTTCATAAATATAATTTGTATAAGTTGTATTACATTCAATAAATAAATTTATTTTATGTCACACATGACATATAAATAATAAATAGAATTGCTAATATGAGATAAATGAATATTATATAAAAATGATTTAAAACTGAATGCAATAATTACTTAATAATCTTATAATTAATAATCTCACAACTATCTAGAGTAATATTTAACCTGATTTTCTAAAAATTGTATATAATTTCAGTTAAGATGATTCTTTTATTAAATTGTCTATTTTATTTCTTATAGATTTAGATTATAGATTTTAAATATTTAATAATTATATCATGTAATGTAGTATAATAATTTTAAATATCATTTAATTACATTAATATGATACTTTAAAATATGAATATCTATGAATGATTTAAGTTAACATTGTAATTATTTACTTTTATAATTTAAATATTTATTAGTTAATGTAATGCAGCTCTAATCATCATTCCCTTAGAGGTCATCTGTTTTTTGCAACTTATATCTAGATAATTCACTTTGCCAATAAATGTATTATAAATTATAATATACTAGAAAATTAATAAATATATTATAAATAATTACACATTAAAATTATATTAATTATATGCAGATTATTAAATTAATGTTATCTTTATTCAAATTTGATTTATTATAATAATTTTTTCATTAGTCAAAAGATTATACTATCTATTGTACCATAATTCAAATTTGTATATGTAGACATTATGTTTTTTATCTAATATCTTTCTCATATAAATATTTTAGATTATTTAACCTCTCAATAATAGAAATTATCACCATCAGTTATATAAATATTGGATACACATAGTAATATTATAATACAGTATCTTTCTCTAAATTGTTTGAATGCTCAATAGTATAGGCAATTGTTTACAATTATATACCGAAAATAAACAAATATTTATTTGTATGTATTTATAATTAGATATATATATATATATATATATATAATTAGGATAATGATTTACAATGTAGCAGTTTATATATTATTTTGATTATTTTATAAGTTTTGCTAAATTCAATGTCGAATGATATATCAATTTTTAAATATTTAAACAAGATTTGAAATATTTTACAGGAACTAGAAGAAATCAAGGCTCAAAATAAAACTGACTTTAAAGATATAATAGTAGATGATTCCAATATTCTGCAATGGACAGGATTAATTGTTCCAGTTGGTAATTTCCATACATAATTTATAGATTAACAATATTTTAAATACATATTAAATTTAATTAATAATACTATAATTACAGTTTATAAAATTAATATATTAACAATGTTAATACATATTTGCTACTTCATACAGAATAATGCACCATATAATAAGGGTGCGTTTAGAATAAAGCTAGATTTTCCAGCTGAATACCCTTTTAAACCACCAAAGATTTTATTCAAAACAAAAATATACCACCCGAATATTGATGAAAAGGGTCAAGTATGTTTGCCGTTAATACAGGCTGAGAACTGGAAACCAGCTACTAAAACTGATCAAGGTGATATGATTCTATTTTAAGGAGGGGTTGTAATTTTATTTATATTTCTTGATTATTTAAAGTTATTTATACAATTAGATTAAATTATATATCAATATTATTGTAAATTTATAATGTAGTAAGAAATATTACATTACAGATTTATGAAATATTATTACAGATTTATTATATTATGAAAAATATTATATTATTTATAATATTATTGTGAAATTGATTACAGATTTATGAAATATTACATTACAGAAGATACGTTAGAAATGATAAATAACAATGATCTATTTTTATAGTATTACGAACACTGATTGCCATGATTAACGAACCAGAACCTGATCATCCGTTAAGAGCAGATTTAGCTGAAGAATATTCTAAAGATAAGAAGAGATTCATGAAGGCTGCAGAGGATTACACCAAGAAATATGCTGAGAGGCGACCCTAGTCTATCCTCTCATTCATGAACACTCATATCGTCGTCATTTTAGCTAAATAGATATGTACATACATTCATTTGAGTATTTTTTATTTACGCTGTCATGATAAATTGTAACTTGAAACAATAAACTTTGAAACCAATTTTTTTGTTTGATTTTTTTTATTAAAACATTACAAATATAAGATTATATACAGTATACTTCACAATATATAGAATGTGTCTTTCATTGTTTAATAATGTAAGAAAAACAGAATTTTAGAGAAATCTGGTATTTGTAGTTTATACTCCATAGATCTTTAGAGAACGGTCCATACTAGTGGAGGCGATATAGTTGGCATTTGTACCAAACTTCACAGCCGTCGCGGAACTGGTGTGTTGTTTAAATGTGTTCAGATGAACCCATTGTTTACATTGATAGATACGCACATCTCCTCCTGCTATAGCTAAGTAGGTTCCACTCTGGTCAAATGTTATGCTCTTCACCTGTAGGACATGAATGGTTTTAAAGAATTTGGGACAATTAATATAAATCTGAATTCAAATATATATAATAGTCGATAGTGACCTCGAAGTCATCTTCCATTGTTATTGTCTTGAAGTTCTTTAATTTCCTGAGATCCCAAAGTTTCACTACATTATCATGAGCAGAGGTAGCCAAGTAATATCCTGTATTGTTGTTTACATTGTGAATATGCGCAATATGATAAATGAACTACACTACCTTCTGCAACAAGTACAATGCAAATGGATACTGACCATTCTCGGAGAAACTAATGCTAGAGATGGGAGCACTGTGAGCATCGAAGTTAGCAACATTAGTCCTCTCCTTCAAGTCCCAAATCTTAACGACAGCACTCTCTGTACCAGTTCCAAGAATCAAACCATCAGGATGCAATTGACAGCAAGTCAAACCTGACATTGTGATATTATTTAAATGAATTATAAATAATGATATATTAATAATGTTATATAAATAAAAATATATAATATTAACAACGTTAAATATTTATAATTAATGTATAAATAATTTCAACAATATTACCTCTCAACAATATTCTCTCAACAATATTACCTCTCAACAATATTACCTCTCAACAATATTACCTCTCAACAATATTACCTCTCAACAATATTACCTCTCAACAATATTACCTCTCAACAATATTACCTCTCAACAATATTACCTCTCAACAATATTACCTCTCAACAATATTACCTCTCAACAATATTACCTCTCAACAATATTATCTCTCAACAATATTACCTCTCAACAATATTACCTCTAAACAATATTACCTCTCAACAATATTATCTCTCAACAATATTACCTCTCAACAATATTACCTCTCAACAATATTACCTCTCAACAATATTACCTCTCAACAATATTCTCTCAACAATATTACCTCTCAACAATATTCTCTCAACAATATTCTCTCAACAATATTACCTCTCAACAATATTATCTCTCAACAATATTACCTCTCAACAATATTACCTCTCAACAATATTACCTCTAAACAATATTACCTCTCAACAATATTACCTCTCAACAATATTACCTCTAAACAATATTACCTCTCAACAATATTACCTCTCAACAATATTACCTCTAAACAATATTACCTCTCAACAATATTCTCTCAACAATATTCTCTCAACAATATTCTCTCAACAATATTACCTCTCAACAATATTATCTCTCAACAATATTACCTCCCAACAATATTACCTCTAAACAATATTACCTCTCAACAATATTACCTCTAAACAATATTACCTCTCAACAATATTACCTCTCAACAATATTATCTCTCAACAATATTATCTCTAAACAATATTACCTCTCAACAATATTACCTCTCAACAATATTACCTCTAAACAATATTACCTCTAAACAATATTACCTCTCAACAATATTATCTCTAAACAATATTATCTCTCAACAATATTACATCTCAAAATATTACCTCTCAACAATATTATCTCTCAACAATATTATCTCTAAACAATATTACCTCTCAACAATATTACATCTCAACAATATTACCTCTCAACAATATTACCTCTCAACTATATTACCTCTCAACAATATTACCTCTAAACAATATTACCTCTCAACAATATTACCTCTCAACAATATTACCTCTAAACAATATTACCTCTCAACAATATTACCTCTAAACAATATTACCTCTCAACAATATTACCTCTCAACAATATTACCTCTCAACAATATTCTCTCAACAATATTCTCTCAACAATATTACCTCTCAACAATATTATCTCTCAACAATATTACCTACCAACAATATAACCTCTCAACAATATTACCTCTCAACTATATTACCTCTCAACAATATTACATCTCAACAATATTACCTCTCAACAATATTACCTCTCAACTATATTACCTCTCAACAATATTACCTCTAAACAATATTATCTCTAAACAATATTACCTCTCAACAATATTACCTCTCAACAATATTACCTCTAAACAATATTACCTCTCAACAATATTACCTCTAAACAATATTACCTCTCAACAATATTATCTCTCAACAATATTATCTCTAAACAATATTATCTCTCAACAATATTACGTCTCAACAATATTACCTCTCAACAATATTACCTCTCAACAATATTATCTCTCAACAATATTATCTCTAAACAATATTATCTCTAAACAATATTACCTATCAACAATATTACCTCTCAACAATATTACCTCTCAACAATATTACCTCTCAACAATATTACCTCTCAACAATATTACCTCTCAACAATATTATCTCTAAACAATATTACCTCTCAACAATATTACCTCTCAACAATATTACCTCTAAACAATATTACCTCTCAACAATATTATCTCTCAACAATATTATCTCTAAACAATATTATCTCTCAACAATATTACATCTCAACAATATTACCTCTCAACTATATTACCTCTCAACAATATTACCTCTCAACAATATTACCTCTAAACAATATTACCTCTCAACAATATTATCTCTCAACAATATTATCTCTAAACAATATTATCTCTCAACAATATTACATCTCAACAATATTACCTCTCAACAATATTACCTCTCAACAATATTACCTCTAAACAATATTACCTCTCAACAATATTACATCTCAACAATATTACCTCTCAACAATATTACCTCTCAACTATATTACCTCTCAACAATATTACCTCTCAACAATATTACATCTCAACAATATTACCTCTCAACAATATTACCTCTCAACTATATTACCTCTCAACAATATTACCTCTCAACAATATTACCTCTCAACAATATTACCTCTCAACAATATTACCTTTCAACAATATTACCTCTCAACAATATTCTCTCAACAATATTACCTCTCAACAATATTACCTCTCAACAATATTACCTTTCAACAATATTACCTCTCAACAATATTCTCTCAACAATATTACCTCTCAACAATATTACCTCTCAACAATATTACCTCTCAGCAATATTACCTCTCAACAATATTACCTCTCAACAATATTACCTCTCAACAATATTCTCTCAACAATATTACCTCTCAACAATATTACCTCTCAACAATATTACCTCTCAACAATATTACCTCTCAACAATATTACCTCTCAACAATATTACCTCTCAACAATATTACCTCTCAACAATATTACCTCTCAACAATATTACCTCTCAACAATATTACCTCTCAACAATATTACCTCTCAACAATATTACCTCTCAACAATATTACCTCTAAACAATATTACCTCTCAACAATATTACCTCTCAACAATATTACCTCTCAACAATATTACCTCTCAACAATATTACCTCTCAACAATATTACCTCTCAACAATATTACCTCTCAACAATATTACCTCTCAACAATATTACCTCTCAACAATATTACCTCTCAACAATATTACCTCTAAATAATATTACCTCCAACTCGCTAACCGCTATCAGATTTGCTGTCGACCTTGGTAAGCATGCGACCGACCCTCAGATCAGAGAAAGACCAGCGTCCGTCGAGACTACTGGCGAGGACAAAGTCTCCGGTAGCATGCAGTGAAACTCCGGTCACAGAGGCTTGGTGCTGGCCTAACACTTGCTGGCATGGCTGAGCACCTAGACCGGATACGTTCCATACGCGAATTGTAGAGTCTTGAGACCCGGTTATCACAATATCCTGTTAGGTTCGACGTATGGATGTTTATATCAGCTATATGAACAGCTATCCAGTTATATAAGATAACAAATTTTTAACAAATTGTATATTGTAATAATAATTCTTCACAAATAATTTATATTTATTGAAAAAATATAATATATTATTAGAAAAAATATATTAGTAAAGACTATATAAATATTTTTCTATTAAATGTGTGAGTTAAAAAATATTGAAAAACAGAATTAAATCAAATCAATCAAACTATTTAATTATTAATATTATTAATTATTCAAATAATAAAATGAATTTATATTAGATCACATTTACTAATAACTAAGACATTAATTGTATACGATTAAATTTGGATTATATCTAAATATTATGACATACTTATTAAAAACATTTTCGATATAAAAAAAACTGAATATCCACACAATAATAGATTATCTAACCTCACTGGAGTGGTAAATAACAGAATTGATACGTTTGGTATGTCCTTGAAGATTGGCGATGACTTGTTGCGATTCTTTATTGAAGACGACAGCAGTCTTGTCCATACCACCTTTATAAAATATTCATTAATATATGTTTTCAATTATAACAAGTGAAATATTGAGGAAGATAATGGGTGTGATATTGAGTGATATAATGGGTGAGATATTGAGTGAGATAATGGGTGAGATATTGAGTGAGATATTGAGTGTGATATTGAGTGAGATAATGATGTGACATTGAGTGAGATATTGAGTGAGATATTGAGTGAGATATTGAGTGAGATAATGGTGTGACATTGAGTGAGATATTGAGTGAGATATTGAGTGAGATATTGAGTGAGATATTGAGTGAGATATTGAGTGAGATATTGAGTGAGATATTGAGTGAGATATTGAGTGAGATATTGAGTGAGATAATGGGTGAGATAATGAGTGAGATAATGGGTGTGATATTGAGTGAGATATTGAATGAGATAATGGGTGAGATAATGAGTGAGATATTGAGTGAAATAATGAGTGAGATAATGGGTGAGATAATGAGTGAGATAATGGGTGTGATATTGAGTGAGATATTGAGTGAGATAATGGGTTAGATAATGAGTGAGATAATGGGTGTGATATTGAGTGAGATATTGAGTATGATATTGAGTGAGATAATGAGTGTGATATTGAGTGAAATAATGGTGTGACATTGAGTGAGATATTGAGTGAGATATTGAGTGAGATATTGAGTGAGATAATGGGTGAGATAATGAGTGATAATGGGTGAGATAATGAGTGAGATATTGAGTGAGATAATGAGTGAGATAATGAGTGAGATAATGAGTGAGATAATGAGTGAGATAATGAGTGAGATAATGGGTGAGATAATGAGTGAGATAATGGGTGTGATATTGAGTGAGATATTGAGTGAGATAATGGGTGATATAATGGGTGTGATATTGAGTGAGATATCGAGTGAGATATTGAGTGAGATAATGGGTGTGATATTGAGTGTAATATTGAGTGTGATATTGAGTGAGATAATGGGTGTGATATTGAGTGAGATATTGAGTGAGATAATGGGTGAGATAATGGGTGTGATATTGAGTGAGATATCGAGTGAGATATTGAGTGAGATAATGGGTGTAATATTGAGTGAGATAATGAGTGAGATAATGGGTGAGATAATGAGTGAGATAATGGGTGTGATATTGAGTGTAATATTGAGTGAGATATTGAGTGTAATATTGAGTGTGACATTGAGTGTAATATTGAGCGTGATATTGTGATATTAGTTGTTAAACTGATAAGAACCAGTAACGATCTTCGAAGAATCGGTAGGACAAATATCCAATGACAAGATACCAGGAGTACCAGCACTGTGTAAGCCCTGTTATTTGTTAGGTGATTAGGAAGGAGTACCGTATTGATGTAATTCTGTTTTATAGTTTTATAAATAGGCATTCATAATTAGAGTTAGGATTATTAATTTCAATACTACTGACCACATGAGATGCGAGCTGACCAAACGTCTGAATCGTTTCGGCAGGCGTCAAGCCTTCTGCCACAGTCTTGCCTCTCTTCTTCCTCTCCGATGTTAACATAGCAGCCTTGTCTTGCAGCTGTAAAGGAGAAGAGTTAGTTCGCGAGGAGAATACTTTTACGAATATCCAAACCAGTTTTATTTGAAATCAAATGATATCTAAATATATCATCAACAGTAGATATCCAGACTGCAACAGAAATCTAATTCAAAGGGAGGCAAATTGACAAAACATAATTTTATTGTAAATAACCTTAGCCATAACTTCTACAGACATACCAGCTTCCTGCATAGGCTCGTCAACTTCTTCTTTGGATTCGTATACCTGCGCGGAAGTATGAAGGAATTGAAACCACAAAGCAAACTATAGATTATAATGAATGTAAAATAACAAAGTACATTTTAACTAGAAATTTATTTTTAATCAAAGATGTAAATGTGACTTGAAGTGAAACAAGTTTGTTTACACGGAATACTATTTTATTACGCACATATTTTGAGAATTCTTTATATTCTTTGTAAAATATTCTTAGCACAGAATCTATACACCTATGATTACAGAGTAAATAGTTCTACAATAGTAAACACTAGACGGTAAAGAAAGTTCAGGCTAACCGGATGAGATGGAATTTCTGCAACATTTGACTGCGGTTTCAAAGTGGCCAGAGCTATAAGAAGGTATAAAATTAAGTAGCGATTATGAAATTAGTAAACAATCAATGTGTATTTTACTGGACAGTCTTACGGCATTACGATGCTCCAGTAACAATAATATTACAATGATTGTATGTAAAAGATCATTGAACCTTCCTTGGCGGCTGTGACTTCCTTAGTGAGCCTAGCAATTACCCTGCAAGCGGCATCGTGTTGATACAAGGCATGGGACAATTCTATACAGGAACAGCAATTATTAACCCAGTGTATAAATATAATTTATTTTTCAATTTAAAAATATACAATGAATATATAGTTTTTAAAATTTCATTAATTCCTATTGTGATATTGATTTGTAAATATCTATTTAGAGTAATTGGTTTTTAAATTTGTATTGTCACTGACTAACGCGATATAAAACAATAAATGATTAAAGTTTAAAGTTAGTATTAAAAACCTTGCCTGGCAGTCTGTAACTGTTGTCTGAGAGTGGAGCTATGTAACATGGTAGCATCCTATGGGGGGGTTTATAGGTTAGTATGTATTGAATGAATTGCAATGGTTCACCGACACAGTTATTGTTTAGTAACAATAGGGATAACTGAATTCATCAAGCTAACCCATTCGTCCTGAAATGATTTGAGTATGGCCGGAATGCTAGTAGCCGTTGGAGGTTTCGGTTTGATGAGGGAACTTGCTGGAATAAACAATTACATACAAAACCATACAAAATAATAAATAACTAGTGAATATAATATTTGTTTCAACATTATTTACACAACTATTAGTTAAAGGGTTTGCCTTACATAGGCAACAGTAAAGACGGGTGCAAACTTTTGAGTTCGACGAGTTGGTCTAGTCCCAGAGATTCTCCATTCATTGGATCCGTACCGTTATCCGTTACAAACTTTTCAATTAGTCGCCTCTCAAAGATACACCCAGAAACCGGCGAGACTACAGCACATTCTGGCACTTCATTGCTTACTTTTATTTAAATAGAAATCAAATTATATTATAAAATTATATAAATAGTATTTAATTATATAAAAGTTTATCTAAATAATTATTTTACATAAAAGATATCCATACATTTATAATAATAACTGAATTATTAGAAGTGTAACCAATAATAATGTTAAATGGCTAGTTTAAATATATTATTTTAGTATTTTCAATATTATTAAGTTGATTCTTTTGAGGTTTAAAAGCTAAATATTTATTAAAATTTGTATGTATATGTAATATATTTTTTGGTACATTATCGTACATATATTTTAGATTGTTGCCCATTGCTTTCATGATTCTCAATTTAATTTTCTTTATTTTACATAACAACATTACATAATACTAGTAACTTTATATACATACACAATATATAGCAGTTTACTACTACTATTTATATAATATATAACATAAACGGAGATACATATTATTATACTATAAATATATTAAAAATAGATATATAGGTTTTAAATTTAATGCTCTATAGTTTACTGATTTAAGCATAAATCATCAAATTGGCTACAATCGCCATCAACTTGTTAGTCATTATTTTTAATACGCCACTTTAGAATTCAGAACCGAAACTCCGTTTTAACTTTACATAGGGTTGACTTGTTCCCAACTTTAAGGTATTAAATATGTCGGTAATAAGAATGTTATTCTAATATAAAAAAGATAAAAATATATACATATTATTGATATAGTTCTTCATTAGCATATTGCATGTTTTTAATTATTTTATTTAGAATATATATATGTATAATTTATAATAAGATTTATATCATAACTTATATTATTTTGTTTACAATAGTTTTTATGTTTATACATATATAATTTTAAAAGTATAATCCTTTAAAATGAATATATATAATAAAATTATGATATTATAATTAATTAGTATAATAATAATGTTATATTAATTAAGAAATTCTCATATAAATAAATATAGTGAAATATTTCATCGGAAATATTTCTTAAATATAATAAATATTTTAAATCAATTTATCGCTCATGGTAAAATGAAGATTATATTAATTATTAGCCAATGTTGATAGTTTGATTCATGAACATATAAATAAACAAATGTTATCTAATTAATTATTATTTTATTAAATTGTAAGAATACGTACTTGAACATACTAAGGACATTTTAATATAAATATTTTTAAAATATTTTTATCAAACAAAAAACATTGGATTGTATTATTGGTAGGTAAAATTAGTATTTTAATTTGAATCAAAAGCGTGTTTCACATTATTTATTAAGATTATTTATTATCTATCTATTATATGATTATCATTAGGCTATACAAATATTAATAAATGGATGACTTATTTAGAAAACTAGGATCAGGGGCTAATTTTAATATTAAGAGATTTAAAAATGATGCAAATTCATTAAAGGTTTATTATAATAGATTTAATTTTCGAGATTATACTCTGTATAATATGCAGTAATTTTGGATAATTTAAAAATTTTTTAATTTTGGATATTACATTTAATTTGTATAATAAAGTTTAACATATAATAAATATTCATGTTAAGCGTGTTATATATAAAATACATATTATGTTATATATAATAATGTATCCATAGATTTTAAAAGTTTATAAGTATTCTGAAGTCACGAAGATAAAAAAATCGAGCAAATTCAATTGGTGACAAATCGACATAACAACCGATACATATTATTTTGTATATGTTTATATGTTAAACTATATACTATGTTATTACATTATCTAAGTATTAGACATATTTAATATACATGTACTTAAGATAAGATATGTATAGTATCGTACTTACAACTCCTACATAATAAAGTATACATTTTTTCATATAACTACCAATACATTGCATTCACTATAATTGATAATTGTATTATAGTATTAATATATACAACCTTTTCATGTAAAATGAAAGTATAAAAATTGGTAAATATTTTATATAAAATTTAATTTGAATAGAAATATCGCCTATCACATAAAGTCAAGTTATTATTTCTTTTTTGATATTTAGACCTCAAAGGTTGATAATTAGTTAGTCATCCTTATCTATATTCTTAGTTATTAGCCATTACGTAGTAGTGATATCTAGTATAATAGTATTTTATAAATATGCGCTATAAATTCGTTTATAATAATATTCACCAGCAGTAATAGTTTAGTTTCTATTTAATTCCTATGATGCTATAACAAGATATATAAAATTATATGTTGGTGTATTTAATATTTAATAAGCTACATAATTACAGTTTTTTAAAACTAAAATTTATACATCGATTGCACATTTTATGTTGATATCAAAATATGATAACCATTTGGAATCTAAAATGCCAATGAATTACCAGATACCTATTAATTATTAATTGTCTTTGATTAAAATAAATATGTCTATCATTTTGTATATCAAAATTCTATAATGATGAAATCATATTTGTATCACAGTATTTGATTCAGGATTAACATGAATTCTAATTTTATTTGTGTGTTGCTTTTATGTTTTTCCATCCGTCTAATAATTTTATAAGGAAACTGTATGCAAAAGATTAAGATTATTATAAACAATGAATTAAAACTTCCTTTGTATCAATTTCCATCACCTTTAACTAGTGAAGTGGTATATCTTTGTTATTGTAACACATCATAACTTATTATCTGTTATTGATTTAGTTTGAAAACTACTTTATAATCCCATTGTAATTTTATTTAGCAATCAAATACTAATATTAGTAGAAATATATTATTTAAAGATCAAGATCATTTTTTACAAATTTTCTATCTCCAACATAGTTTTATTAATTCAATTGTATGTATAAATTATAAAAACAAAGTGTTTACATTGAAAATATATTACATTATATTAGTTATCATTGACAGAATTAATTTAAATATGTCTTTAATTAAATAAAGTTAATTATAATTTTACCAGTATTTATTATTTTTGATTAATTAAATAATTTATATTTATTTTTCAGTTATTTAAAAGAAAAAATGTTATTACTGAACAAAACAAGAAATCTAAAATAGCAAAAATTGAATCAATTGTTTTGGGTAATATTAATTTATTCATAATTTTTATTTATAAATATTAGTTATATAACAAAATTAAAATTATATTGCCATTTATTTATTAAATTTACATTAAATATTATTTTTTAAATATATTATATTATATATTCACATTTTAAAGGTTTATTAGTTATAATATTTATAAAAATTTTCTTCATTACATTTATTTTCCAGAACATGCATCCGAAGAAGAGAGTGAAGTAGATGGAGAGAATGATTCTGATTCAAGTCATATCGATAGTGAAATAGATACCCCATGTATGGAAGAACCAGATATTCAGTTAATGGCTGGATTCAGTAACACTAAATTGAAAACACAGAAAAACCATAAAAGATCTAAGTTGCTAACTAAAGAACAGAAATTAGCACAAATTAGACAAGAAGAGGTTTAACTATAAATTATATTATTAGAATAAATATTAAAGTAAAAGATTATTTATTAAATAATTGCAATATTGTAATTCATAATATTAAGTAACTTATGCAGAATATATAAATACACAGGTAAATAGAATAAGGAATAAATATCACATCAATGTAAAAGGCGAAGATATCCCGGCTCCATGTGAAACATTTGCAGAATTTCATTCGAGTAAGTTCATTTTATTTAAATATTACAATACAAATTAATTATACAAAAATAATACATTTATCCAATTTCGTGTCTCTCAAAGTTATAAATTAACATAATTTTCATATTTATCAAACAAATGACTTACAATCTTTAGGATATCACTTGTATAAGATCATATCAAATATCTGTAGTTAGATTTTAGGATAATATCATATTGAAAATTGATTAGAATGTTGTATGTACTTTTTATCGCGATTAAAGAGTACAGACTGAGCAAGCATTTGATTGAGAATGTGAAGGGAATGCAGTATGAAACTCCTACGCCTGTTCAAATGCAAACCATTCCAATTATGATAAACGTTAGCTGACATTACCACAACTTTCAGAGATGTCATTTTCCACTTTAACCTCTACCGCATTCGGGTTTAACTTTTCTCCCGTGTCATTTGTACATTTCAGTTGTATGTTTCAGTTTCTTAATATCTCTTTCCTTCCCTTAATTAATTTCTTATCTATCTTAATGTCCCATCCCCCACCTCTCATATAATTACCCACAACTTCTATAATTCTAACCTATAATTCGCCTACCCTCTTATCTTTATCAATTACTTTCTCAATATAAAATTCTCTCACCTTATTATTGCATTATAAGCACCACCCTCAAATATAAAATTCACACTTGGCCCCTACAGAAGAGAGATGTGATGGTATGCGCTCCTACTGGATCTGGTAAGACTGCTGCATTTATTGTACCCCTACTGCATCTATTACAACAACCTAAAGCCGAGGGTTTCAGAGTTTTAGTTGTTTCCCCGACACGAGAACTCGCTAAACAGGTTAGAAAAATGTACTAAAATATCAAATAAATTATAAATATTTATATTCATTTATTTCAATATTTAAGATTTGATATTTTTTAGTATTTACTTTTCATTTGAAGTAATATGGGTGATCATTTTCAGACTTATGAAGAATTTAGAAGGCTCGCAAAAAAGACAGGATATAGAATATTCTACTTGAATAATTCCAATAATGCAGAAGATCAGTTTGGACCGAAATCTTCTCAAAAATTTGGTTATTTCTTTATTTAATCATATTTATTAATTACATTTTATACTAAATTACTTTACACACATTAACAACGCGTATGATTTGTACAGATATACTGGTGTGTACTCCAAATCGTTTAATACATTTAATTAATAAAGAAACACCAATTATAAATCTTAAAAAGTTAGTTTTTTAAATTATAAGGATAAGTTATTAATTTAATATATAAATCACTTGATTTTCTATTTCTCAATGCATTATTGAGTATAATAGACATTGAAAGTAATATTATAATATAGTGTCATGCTATTAATAGCGTGGAATGGCTGATATTAGATGAATCCGATAAATTATTTGAAGCAGGAACCAGTGGTTTTAGAGAGCAGGTTATTATAGAAGTTATTATAGAAGATATATTATAAATTTATACATTATATATAATATGAAATTAGATCTCTATATTGTTTTATTTAAACAACATTTTTCCTCAAACTCCCTCTTCATACCCTATAACTGTTATCATATATATTATATACTATATCTTAAATTCGATTACAATTTCTCTTTTATCTCTTAACATTATGGTTATTTCTTTACTTAGTCATTGATACTCACCAGCACGTAATAACACACGTACGCAGACATGCATATATACATACGCGTACGAACATGAACGCACATTGATACACTAACACATAGCAATATATACACAGTTGGCCAGTATTTACACGGCGTGCGATAAGCCAGGCATAAGAAGGGCGATGTTTTCCGCAACTTTCTCATTCCACGTTGAACAGTGGTGCAAGATGAACCTGGACAACGTCGTGCAGGTTTAACCAATTGTAGAGCATTTTAACGATGATCATAGATAAGATTAACCTTTATCATAAAACGCCCTAAAATACCAATTTATGAATACTTCAATTCAATTATAGAACACTTAGAGATTATAGAATTGTTTTAGTAACTTTAATGCAATTTCATTTTACCTCTTTAATATAATATCAATAGTAGATATTTCACATTCTCCCCAGTTCCTCGACATTTGACTTATATCTACATTATTATCATATTGTTTCCATCTTTACCATTCTTTCTAAAATGAACACTACTATTTATCTTCCCTTACTCAATCTTAACACTATTCATTCGATCCTTTTATATTCTCGATATCATTCCAACCTCACCTCCTTCTGCCTCTTTTAACATCCTTGTTTACTGACTTTCACATTACCCCTCCGTTGCACTGTGTTCAAGGTTTGTATAGGGGAACGTAACTCTGCGGTTGCATGTGTTACACAGAAATTGCTATTTGTTGGCTCGGAACCTGGAAAACTAGTTGCAATTCGTGATATCATAAACAAGGTAGTTCCAAGTGATATATGGTATTTTAATTGGAATTGCTAATTAGATGTTAACGACGCCAAGAAAGAACATATATGATTATATTTTTCGAAAATAAGTGAAATTATCTTTAAAGTTTAAAGAAATCTTTAAAATCCTAAATAAGAAGTTTGCCATTTGTATAGAACTTAAATAAGTTTATTCTATTTATTGAATACGATAGAATCTGTATGTAAAAATGAATCAATAATATTTAAATATAAATGAGTTAATCATTGTTTGCTAATCTATTTGCCTATTCGTAGGTTTTTGAGAATATTATTTCTATCCATTACTCAACTTACCAACGAATCACTTGAATTATTTGCAGACATTTCTATTTTATTCACTAGGGTATCAGACCCCCTGTTCTAGTATTTGTGGAGTCAAAAGATCGTGCAAAACAACTTCTCCATGAACTCACTTATGAGGGTATACACATAGCCGCTATACATTCAGACCTCAGTCAACAGCAGGTCTGCTTAATTATTAACCTTATACAATAAATAAAATGTATTATTTTAAAAATTAAATTTAAAAATCTTTATTGTTATTTAATTCATAAATTTTAGTTAGTTTTCTTAGTTTAAAAATATTACTTATACAAAAATTTTAATTTTATATTTTATACAATAGACAAAAATGGGGGGGTAATCACCAGAATACAATAAGTTATATAACAAACTTCAACTTCAGAGAGAAGACTCTATCAAGTCGTTTCGAAAAGGAGTTACCTGGATATTGATTTGCACCGAGCTAATGGGCCGAGGAATAGATTTCAAGGGCGTTCATCTAGTGATTAACTATGATTTTCCGAAAACAGCAGTGTCATATATACATCGCATAGGTTACCTTCGTGCAAGGCGTAGTAATATATACATAGCAAGGGCAGTTCTGTTTTAGGATCATTAAAACTAAATGTTCCCTAAATTGTTTATTGCCTCTCAAAACAACTTAATAATATCTATTTATCAATTAATTCTTATATTATTGTTAAACTATTTTAAAAATAAATTATAGATATAAAATAAATTCTTTGATATAAATGACAATTATCTATAAATTGAAAAATACTCCGCAAATAAATTCGTTATACTAGAATATTATTAGTTTTCAAATTTAATAATTATTTTAATTTTATATGATATATTGAATTCCATTATATTTAATATTATATAATTTATATATAATACATATTAAAAAATGATATAAATATTTGTAATTGAATATTTATTATTTCAAAATTATTTTATACAACATGTAATATATTATTGTAATATTTTATATTCAGATTCATATATTACTATTTCTTAAATAATTTCAGTTAACTCATGAAATTATTTTCTAAAACAATTACTCCGTTATTATCTTGTTTACCAAATAATTTGACCCATTAATTGTTAGGAAGAACTGGGAGAGCTGGGAAAAAAGGTAATGCCGTAACATTTTTTACAGAATCAGATGCTGTTAACTTGAGGGGGTTAATTCAAACTTACATCACTTTTATTAGCTATTTTTTCATATCTTATACTTAATGCCATTAATGTATTATATTTACAGTTATTATGCTAATTAGATTATTATATTATATAAAGTATATTGTAATAAAGAATATAGAAGATAAACTGAGAATATAAACTCAAGAAACTAATAATCTTATTTAATTTCTTATTACAAATTATTTATTAGAAATTTGTACCTTGTTATATTTATATTTAGTTAAACAATTAATACCATGTGTAGTAGCTAATGTTAAATGTGTCACTCATGTTATCAGCATTGCAAACTTAATGAAACAAGCCGGGTGCATAATACCAGACTTTATGCTACAAATTTCTAAACCTAGCAAGTTAGTTAAAATGCATAAAAACATAGTGTTTTTCTTGAATAAATTACTTATATCATGAAGAGTAAAATAAATAGTATATTATTTACATTGTTAAATACCATAAAAGTAAATGTAAATCTGTAATTAAGGAAATTAGTATATAATTAATCACTATATAATCATTGCATGAACATGCAGAAACACAAAACGCCAATTATCGGTTAGTAATCAGAAGAGAGAAGACATCACAAAATTACCTCGGAACGATCATAATAAGTAAGTCGTTGTAAATTTATGTAATGTTATGTAAGTCTATGTGTTATGTACGTCTATATAGAGTTTATATAAAGTTTATACATCTCATTTAGATTTAACAGAAAGAAACCCACAAAAAATAGAAAAGGAAGCCAAAAGATTAAAAAAAATGCATAAACAATAAATTAATTTAAATACTGAATCCTATTAAATTAAAAAATGAGAGATAATTATATAAATTATTATATTTATTATGTAATTTATATAATAATATAAATAAATATGGATACATACATAACAGTATATAGCAACATAAAATCTGGCAAATTTCTAAAATAATATGAACAGCTTAACTTCAGAGATTTGAAATGTATATATAAAAACAGGAGATTTTGTATGGATATGATACAAATATGTACAACTAAGTACAATCAATGTAGAGATATAGAAAATAACATTAGATTATTACAATAAATCGATTGTTTTATAAAAATACAGTGGCGGAGATAAATTGAAAGTGTTCTTTTAGATAAGAGGTCGAAAAGTTTTGTTAATTTTAGTATAACTGTAGGTTAGGTTGGTATAATAATAGTAGTAGTAGTAGTAAGAGTAGTAGTAGTAGTAGTAGTAGTGTAATAGTAGTAAAAATAGTTATCGATATAAAGCATTAGATAATTGAATGAAATGATCAATGTTAATCAATGTAAAAAGCATGAAAAATATATTTCTCTTCAATTGAATCTGTAAATAAATATATTTTTAGTAATAAAGTTTTACTATAATTTTTCACATTGTCCAGATTAAAAAGAGAATACTTTCAGTTACTTTACCTTTACAGAATAGTACATCTACTTTTCCTTTTCTTTTTGCTCTTAGTATCTGGATTTTTCACATTAATCTGAGATACCAAATCAAAGAAGATCTATAAAATGGGTGCATTGAATTACGACATTATTGTGGTTATGTTTAGGATTAATTGGAATCAAAGTTTAGTTACTACGGAATATTTACATCTGTGACTTTAATTTTCATCTTCGCTGAAGTTTCCATAAATTGACAGTTCCATTTTGAAGATAGATTTAGACCTTGTTTGACCCCAATCACTCGTTCATCCTCTAAATCGCATTTATTGCCAACAAGGATCATGGGAACCTATGAATAGCGGTGCATTTTAAGAATATTAGATATAAATATGGTTGAATAGATATGGACATCTATAATTAGAAGTTTAAAATATGAGGTCATGTGACAAGCTATATATTGAGATATGTGTATTTTTATTATTCTAAACAGCCATCAGCTTTTTATTGCATTCCGATGATATAAACTATATCATATATAAGAGATATGTTTAGAAATTGCTATATTTATATTTATAAACTAAAATATTAATATACTATAATGTATTCATTTTATGTAAACATTTAATCTAGATATTAATGTCTACTAATATATTACATATATAATATAAATTTTTTTAATAAAAAATAATATCAAAAATTAAATAAAAAGTATGAAATATTAATATTTTATTGATATTTCTAATTATTGTTAAACATTATCATTATTTAATGTTTATACAAATACAAACTGAAGATTACTAAACAGTAATCTTTATTATTATTAAAATATTGATTTTATATATTTAAATGTATTATAATTAACAACTATTAATTAATCGATATAAAATATATTATAATTATTCTGCTATTGTTGTAAACATAAATTGAACATTACTTCTGTAATTAAAATAGATGATATATAAATATAATAAATATATATTATTTAAAAACAATTCCCCCTTGAATATATATAGTATTGTATCTTTTTCTTATTTTCAAGTTATAAATAATAATCTATCTTAAAGGGCGTTATTTATCGAAATCACGTGAAATTTTTGTGCACTATTTTCATCATAATCAAAGACTTTTAATTATATTCTTGTTTATACATATACTTATTAACTGTCATAGGATCCCAAATAGATAATATTCTAAAAATCAGGTAGTTTTGGTAAACTTTATAAATTCTTTGAATTAAAATTAAATATATTATAAACAATGAAATAAAATTGTTGGTGAACTTTAAAACTATATTTTTGTTAGTAATTATTTTTTACTCACAATTCCATTTAATTTTGTAAAGGGCTTTAAGAAATGATTTGCTATTGATAAATTAAAATAGATTTATGCTTAAAAATTGATAAGCAATTGTAAATAATAAGTTTTTAATTTATAATTCCAATTTATATTCATTATATAGTATCAGTTTATGACTATGATATATCCATATATTGTATATATATATAGCAAGTATATAAATAATAATACATACTCTATAATTCATATGTCTATGCTTTTATTAGCTCCTCAAATGTAGAAGTAGAAAAGTGTATTACTAAAGTAAAACTAACATCATCTGCATCTTTGACCCTAAGAATCTGTTCTCGTAGGTCTTGTAGGTCACTAAAGGTCGATTGAGCTGTAATCGAGTAAACTAGCAGAAATCCTTGTCCATTTTTCATATATAGGTCACGCATGGCAGTAAATTGTTCCTGAAGTGATATTGAATGCGAGTAATTTGTACATTGAACAAAATGTTGACGTAAGTAATCAAAAATCCCGGGGCAAAGAAATAATATTAATTCCTAATAACCATGAAAATAACATTGAAATAACATTTAGAATATTGTGCATTTAAAAAGTAACAACAGCGAATTAAATGAACATTTTTACACTTGGAAAATAAATTTCAAATCAATAATTATGTTTATTTAAAGAATAGTTAATTAAGTAATTAATTATTATTCATGGAAATGAACATCACAATGAATTTAAATGTCAATATTGTGGAGTAGTTGAATACATATAAGACTTAGGATTGGTGAGTGAGATAATGTTTTGAAATAACTATTAAATTTCGCATTTAGAAATGGAAAGCTAGATAAAATAAAATGCGACAATTTAAAAATTGAAATTGGTTTAAGAAACTTTTCAATACCAATTTGTAAATAATGTGATGTAAAAGAATGTGCGAGAGGAATTAAGGTAGATTAAGAATGAATATGAACATTTTTTCTAATTGAATAAATATAGGCGATATAATAAATGTGAGGAGTGAACTGAATATTGCATTACTCGGATACATATATATTTATAGTGGCTAAGGTCATCTATATGCTAAGCGCACTAGGAGATATAAAAACGAGATTATGTAATTACCCACCGTGCCAGCAGTGTCCAAGATCTCCAGCATGCATTGAATTCCTTCTACTTCAATATGCTGTAGGGTGGCATAGTTTAATGGGGATGATAATGGGGTTACAGGTTTAGCGGATATTTGCGGAGCTTATTGGCTGGTATGTAAGTATCCAGGTTTACATATTAGAGGGTAGTCTTCATATATAGAAATGATTTAACGTATTTCTATTAATTAACCTTTCTGTAGCTGTCTTCTATCGTAGGATCATACTTCTCAACAAATATTCCCTGGACAAATTGTACAGTCTGTCGATATTAGAGATGTTAAGTGAAACGGATAGTGCTAAAAGAAATAGTGAGTTTTAGAGATTCTGAGAGATAGTCAGATATGGATATAAGATTAAAAGATGAATGTGTATATTAGAAAGTTTATAATGGAATATATATATTACTTATTATTTAATAAAATATAATATACAATTTATATTATATTCATATATATATATATTTATATTAATTATTAGTATTTATATACAGATTTCGGAAAAAATATATAATTTATGATATTCAATATATTATATTTTATAACGTTTAGATATATATTATATACAAGATTTGTATGTAATATGTAATATGTAATAAGATAAGAACATAAATGTATATACATTGTTTATTAATGAGAATTATTAATTAAATTTAGTTTATGGATGTATTTACATCAAAGAAGGTCTGTAAATGACATATATAGTTAGTATGTCTTGACGCATTGCTTTGTATGTATATTGTAATAAACACTTTATATTTACGGTAACATAATGCATATCTAATAATTTATAAATAAACCCTTTATTGGTTAACAGATTTATTAAAATTTAATGACATACGAAATTGTTAGAAAAATCGCCTTCTTAATACAATCTTATTATGTATTCAGTAATTCAAAGAGAAATGGCATAATATAAATATAACACAAACATCAT
The DNA here is from genome assembly GCA_964035775.1 of Osedax frankpressi. NCBI lineage: Eukaryota > Metazoa > Annelida > Polychaeta > Sabellida > Siboglinidae > Osedax > Osedax frankpressi. The sequence goes on from OZ038313.1 coordinate 21,382,603, forward strand.
CAAGAACTGATAATCTGAAATATTTTTCCACAATGAAACACAAATTCAATTTTTCATATTGATTGTGTCAAAAACCAATAATGTTAGTATTGATGCAGAACCAATCCAAACTAATACAAATAATCCATGAACTACGCATATTTCTTTTGGTAGAGTGTAAGGCAATTTGAACATACATACTTGCTCCTCACTCACTCGAGGATATTGAGCCGCAGTGATACCAATTAATTGTATGAGGTCGTATGTATTATAATTGTATGTAATCAACATAGTAACGAGCCTAAAAAATGTATTCAATCATTATTTCATTTATGGATGAAATGTAAATATACAATCATAGGTAATTACAGGTAAAATATATTAAAATCACACTCAATTCAAATCAGGATAGCTCATATCTGATTTGAATCTATATTATTTTAACTAAGAAAATTAGAGACTTCAATCATATTGTTTAATGATGAAACAATTGCTATAATCTTGAAGGCCAATTTATTTATTAGAAATCATGTTGAATCATATGCAAATACGATGATGAAATTTTTAAATATATTTTCGATAGATTTGAACGCCTCGTGGGAAATTATTTTTTATGACATAGAATGAATCAAAAATGTTTTATATTTTCATCATAATCTAAGCGAAATCAAAGACTTTTAATAATATTCTTATTTATACATATTAAATTCAAATATCACATGAATTTATAAGATATATATTTTTAAAAATGTGAAAACTAAACTACTTGGTTTTCTAGGTTAAATTTATAAATTCTTTGAATTAAATTCAAAAGTTTATAAACAATGAAATAAAATTGTTTGTGAACATTCGAGGTTACATATTTGTTCTATTTTTTCGATTTTAAACAATTTCAATAAATATGATTGTTTCGCCGAATCACAGACAAAACCACCTAAAAACTATATCATATTTTGTCGTAATAAAATATCGTAATTATTTGTTGCCAATGATTCAACATGAAATAGATATCTATCTTAAATAAATAGATATCACATGAGAAGTAAACCGGCCTTAAGAAAACAAATTATTATTTACAAAAAATAAATTGAATTTGATTTTTTAAATATATAATTTTACATATATATATATATATATATATATTGTATGTAGATAACTGGTTCTATCTTTTACAAGCGTAAGCATAGTGGTTTTAGAGTGCTCAAGAAATTAGGTGATAAGGCAATTTATAATAAACAGGTAAATATAGAGATTATGAATACGAATTACACAAAAGTTATAAATAATTATTATTCAATCTACAATCATATATAATGCAATCTATACAATAAATTTATAATATATTTATATAGTTTCTATTATGTTTCATTAAGAATGTCATACACAAGTGATTCTTAGAATTATGGCAATGTAACTTTGTAGTTGTTTATAACATACATATGTAATGTTATGTCATTCATGGTGTTGTATTAATATATATATATATATAAATTAATATATATTTGCACCTACATAATGTTGATTTATGATGGATATGTTTTTACAGCTATTTTAAAAATTATAATAATAGGTATAATGATTATATATTAATATTATCGATGAAAGATTATAATTTAAATAATAATACAGACCACTGGGGTCATATGGGTAGTATTAATTATAATATATCCAGAATCTTTCAGACATAAACGTAGCATACCAACATATATTTACTGTAATATACTGAATGCCTGCAATAATAAATCAATGTTTATGCAGATCATAGAGTGAGTAGTGGTGACAGTGGTAACAGTGGACACTAATCTCTATTTATACACAATGCATTGTGGGTAAATGAGTGAATTCATTAAACAAACACCGACTTGTATTATATAACACAGTATCTATGAGAAAAGTAGCATAGGATAGTACACATTTCTATACCACTGGTAATAATATTAATTATATGTTATTATTAATTTACATTTCAAATATCAGGTTCGAATATAAATAAGAATTGCCAAACAAAAGTTTTATATAAAATTTAGAAGTATATCGCTCGATTGATAAATAACAAATTATGTAGCTATACATTATTAAGCAATATTACAAAAAGTCAATTGTAGAGTATTTTAAATGGTTATTAAATAGACATTATATTAATATATGACAAAAAGTCGCAGGATATGAGCTCACTAGCTTAACCATAAAGTCACATAGCAAATTAAATTTACAAACAAGATAAACTAGTAGAGAAATTCTCTAGCTCATATATTAATAGAAAGGAGTATGTAGTGTTTACCTTATAGAGGCATTCTAATTTGATATATTGTGCAGTAGCTAATTCGACTGGCAGCGAAATGTTATCGTGTTTAATATACGCAAGTTGACACAAGTTAATATTTAGGTTTTTTTAAACGGCTTAGAATATCAAACTTAATCTATACGTACAATATATGTAAGCATGTGTAAAATGAGAATTAATATTGATTTTATACAAATAATGCAGCTACCGCAAATAAAAAAGGTTATAACTATCGATGAAATATATAGTGGCATAAAAATATTCTCATTATCCTATAGATTATTATTATTGCAATTTTGTACCATTAAATATAATATAAAGTGTAATTGGTGAAAAGAAAAATTTAAAAGGTCAAGAAGAAGTCATATTTAGGAGAAAATATCATTTCATAATTATATTCAATATACCATATCATTATTGATCAATTATATGGTAGATAATATGTGATCTGATTGAAAAAAATAAACATGTAATTAGACAAGCCATTGTGATTTTGAATGTAAATATTATTGTTAGCTATCAAACTACCATGCGAGTTGGTCTTATCTCAACTGCTATGACAAATTCTGGTTTAATTTTCATAAACAATAACATTTTATAGATTATAATATAATTGTACTAATATTGTTATATGTCTATCATATCAGATTAGTCATACATCTAAATTAAGATAAAAGTTAAAATTAGTTAAAATATAACAAACTTTATTAGATATAATATACTATAATTAAATTCTTATTATATATTGAAATGAAATTTCTTAGAATTTGCTAAGTATAGCAATGATCAAATATAATACAATATAAGGTAACAATGAAGAGATAGCTAGAGTGTATAACAAAGCAAGATCGGGTATTGCCTAAGATTGTATACATTCACTGACAATGTAAATAGTTAATAAATTACCATATTCATAATTTAGCCATTGGATATTAATGTTAATTAATAAACGCTCCGTTGTATGTAGTATTAGTAATAACACATAACAGTATGAAGGGATATGTTATCAGGTATATATCAATGATATTATGTATATTTATATATCAATATAGAGGTATACAATCACATTAATATCTATTAATAGTTCGGTAATATATAATGATAATATATATGTGTTATAATATGTATTTACATAAAATCAATAATATACATAATAGTGAGAACTCACATTATACCTCAACTTGCGTACTAAGGTAAGAGACCTAAATAGGATGTGAGAGAACAAAATATGTTGTGAGATACATTGCCTTCTCAGAAAAATGTCTCCACCAAAAGGCTTAATTGATTAATTCAGCGAAGGACAATTACACTTGGGCCCCCCTATATGATGTAACCACTGCCTACTCACGAGTATTGAGGTGACGTAAACAAAGCAACCATTTCAGCTACATATATATATAGAGTGAGTATCTAACTCCATCTGTGAATCTAGCGTAACTACGGCGATATAGTTCCATCTGTAAATCTAGATCAACTAGAGTAATATAGATGCATCTCTATCACTAGAGCAACTACAGGAATATAGATCCATCTTTAATATTAAAGCAACAACAAGAATATAGATCAATCTGTATATCAAGAATTGCAGGAATATAGATCAATATATAACACTAGAGCAACAACAGGAATATAGATCCATCTGTAAGACTTGAGATAACATAGAACTATAGATCCATCTATAAGACTAGATAAACAACATGAATATAGATACATATGTAACATTATATAATCTAAAGGATTATAATTGTATCTGTAATAGCTATAATATAGTTCCATTTAGTGTAGAAACAGGTATATACTGCATAATTAACAGAGTTATATAATAACTTGTCAAGAATTTCAAGGTCATACAATGAATAAGATATTATTAATGTAAATATAAGGAAAAGGAGAGCCGTAGATATTCGATATCTCAGAATAATAATTAGTAAAATTAGTGCATTAAGTTCACTGTTATACAATCCCATATTTATGCCTCCTGGATGTATCTATATTTATATCAATGAGTATATAAATATATCTACATTTACATATGGATGTTTTACAAAACGTTCTATATTGAAACATAATAGAGATTAATACTTTTAAATAATGAGATTGTAATTTATATTTTATATATACAATATAATTTATTCTAAACTACAAAACAATTTTAGGGAATCAACTTAATGTAGAATTAAATAGATTATAATAAAAATAGAGATTGTAATTTATATTTTATATATACAATATAATTTATTCTAAACTACAAAACAATTTTAGAGAATTAACTTAATGTAGAATTAAATAGATTATAATAAAAATAAATAATAATCTCGTAATTTAAAGATAACATGTGTTGTATTTTTTGCTAATATTAAATATAATTAATGGAAGAAAATAAATAAACTAACAGATATAAAATCATTAATAAAATCTAGAAATTAATATATATATGCTTCATTTTTTTAAAAATATAATAATATAATGTAGACAATATTTGTATAAAATGTATTGATGTATTTATTATATGTGAAAATATATCAAAATATTTCAATGTAATCTATGTACAATTAAAAAAAAGAATTTAAATATAATTTAATATTATACAATTCTAAATGATTTAATATAATATAATTTAAACACATATATTTATATATGTGTTTAACCAATAAAGATATTAAATACTAAATATATTGAATATTATTTGTGATAAATTAATATATTCCTTATAATTTACATCAAAAACCGAGAATAACATTATTATTATATGTAATATAGTAATTATTAAATTAATATTGGATGACTATTCTGAGGAAAATATATATATATATATTGTAGTGGATATAATACTTATAGAATTAGTCATGTTTAAACATGTATAAAACCTATATTATATTATTAAATTTTAACTGTACATTATTATAATCATAATAATGAAAGGAAGGGTAAATTTCATAAAATAGTTATACCAACGAGTGCACTTTTGCCTACACCTCCGCTGCCGAGAACAACGAGTTTATATTCACGCATTGTCTGAATAAATAAATAATAAATTCATCATGGAATATATATAAAATAATTATTTTAGCATATTTTTGATTGGAACAATTAATTTAACAGGTATTTGAAAAATGTTATTTTATAAGCTATTAAATTATATAATTATTATACCATGACATTATAATAATACAATTTTGCGGCATAATGTTTTACAATGTAGTATGTTAGTTTTGCATTAACCTTTAAAATTTTATAAATATAATAAATTTATGTAATACAAATAGGTTATGCAAGGAACTAATATAACTAATTTCTAAATGCTGAATAGAATTTTATGCGCCGCCTAGCGATTATTTCTGTATTCAGTTCCTGGTTGATGTAAATAAGAAATAGTGAAAATTATTTTTAAATATTATTTAAATATTTTCTATGTTAAAAGTTATAACGAAACATTTGTTTTAGAAAAAAAATATGTCACACCAAACTGGAATTAGGGGTTTTAATATTGATCAATATTTATTAATGTATATTTAATATATCCAAATTAAATTATAATAAATATAGTTAATATAATAATATGTGAAATATTATATTATATAATATATGAAATATTATATTATATAATATATTATTAATATTCTCTTAATAATAAGTTTTAAAAAGCTTATTAAAAAGCTTACTATTTTTCACCATAACTGTTTCATATGTGATTTTATAATATGAACTTTATATTAAAGATTATAGTATTAAATCATAAGTGTGGCTGATCAAAAGTAAATTAGTTTGCTGATAATTATATATTGTAAAATAACTCATTGTCCCAAATTATTGTACTGATGACTATTAAATTAAATAAGAATTAGTAAGTATACAAAATGATAATTTAATATGATAATTAATATTTCAGCTTGTGAAAGCCTAAAGAATAAATTTGCTGAATCTAAGGGAGGAACAATTCGTTTATTAAATGTGACAATCGAGAATGGTTATTATAAATTGTTATTAAAATATTACATCGTAATGGTATGTGTGATTTAAGACAATTAATTATAATTAATTTTAATATACAATTTAAATCATTATATTGTTAAATATTCGAAAATAAATAATATAAGGGTAAAATATCAGGCAGAATTATAATTCAAATGTGTTTCAGAATCTATGATTTTAAAGTCGTTTTCCGCTCCGAACCAGTCCTTGGAAGAGGATTACGATGAATTTGTAACTCCATGTTTGCAAGCACAGAATCCTGCATTTCTATTAGTACGCTTGGATACTCAGAATGCAACGGGCTACGAATGGCTGTTCATCAGTTACTCACCTGATAATGCAGCAGTATGTTGATTATGAAATATGTTTATATTTTTTATTTCAAGCAATGTAAAGTTTTATAATAATATATTTATATAGCATTATAATATATTTATATATTATTAGAATATATTAATGACTAATAGAAATAATCTGATATCTGTGAATAGGTAAGACAGAAAATGCTCTATGCAGCCACTCGGTCAACTCTGAAACAAGAATTTGGTACTTCTCACATCCTCACTGAATTGTTCGGCACTCTACCGGTATTTGAACCGAGACTATGTAATCTACATATATTGAATGCATTGCAAATTTATGGAGATTCGATTATAGCTTTAACTATTATTTCGTTTCCTCTGAATGATTTCATAACATCTACGTATTTTCAGAGATAGAATAACATAATAACATCTCCTTATCTTCAGAGATAAAATGACTAGAAAAATGAATTATTTTAGAGAGTTCTATGTATCTATTTATGTATAAAACTGCGCTCGCTGATATCCTACGACGAATACTTGCGCTGACAGGACGACGTCACCTACGAAGGCTACTTGAAGCACCTTACGGCCGAGAATGCTCCGGCGCCGTTGACGTTTGCCGAGGAAGAACTGCTACTCATCAAGAAGAACGAGGTCTCGCGGACGTTCAGTAGATACAGATATATTGACTAAATGCGAATGCATTGAAATGTAGGGGTCGCAGATTTGTCGCCATTAACGGCACTACTTTAGAATCGATAGTAAACCAAGGCTTACCGTATACAGAATTACAATCCCACTTAGTTGGTTTTCCCGAATGCCATTTATTGCAACCCTAATCCTTCCTACTACGCGGCAGGTGCGAGTTGATATCTCTGTAGACTCTAAGCACCAAACGATGCAAGGTTTGTGTTTCCCATTGGACGACGTCGCTCAAGTCAAATTAGCGGAAATCCGGGAACATAAAATCTCTTATGTGCGATTGGTTAGGCTTTTTTTGGCATTTATTTGTCATTAGAAAACTTAAGTTATTCTTAATTGCAATTTATTGATTTATTATTTTTTTTAATAATAATCTTATAAAAATTAAAAATATGACAATAATAATTTATTTAGACTGATTTTTTAATGTATATACATTTTTCTTCTAGATTCATTTGAAAAATTATTGATACAATTATTTATTATTATATTATATTTTATTTCAATTATTTAAATATAGATACCCCAAATTTTAAGAAAGTTCTATAATAGCAAACTGGGCATAATATTACATATAATAAACATATGTATATTGTAAATATAGTTATTCGGATCTTATTGTAACTACTCCGTTAAGTTGAAAAATATAGTTATTTACATCCTATTTTAAGTACTCTAGACAGGTGCAAAATGTAATCATTTCCAACCTATTGAATCTATAATATATATTTATATATATGTACAAATTATAGGATTATTCATATCTATGTAATTAAATATAGCATAATAAATCAAAAAACCATATTAGTTATTTAAATTTAATTAATATAAATTATTATATATATTATGTATAATTATAGAATATAAAAAAACAAATCATATATTTATTATTATATTATATATATTATTATTAATATTATATATAGTTAATTATTATTATATAAGTATAAAATTGTAATATGGAATTTTTAAACAGTATAAATATACTTTGTTAGTGTTAAAGTGTATTTAATAAATAAAATATATTCATATTTTCTCCTGTAAATTTGTATCTAATTTTGTGGAATAGGAATTTCTGTCAAATTTTTGAACCATCAAATTTCTACAAACATTGTCCATATTTAGCCATGTGAAAAGTAACTATATTTAAAATTATATTTAAATTAAATAATATATTCAAATATTCTTTATCAATATTTTTTTAGTATAATTTATCATCTCATAAATTTAATTTTTTAATTATTATTTTTCAAATATTACTATTTATTTTTATTCTTTCATTGTTAATTTCATGTTAAATTATCAAATATTAGAGTTATTTAAATTATATATTATATTTAATGAGCTATTTTATTTTTTCTATATGATGTATTTTATTTTTTATAAAATTGATAAATAACCATTTTTATATATTATGTTTAATTTGTTAAAATAAGCTAATTGTGATTTTCCATCTAATATATATATAAACTTTTTTCATAATACAAACATTTATTTTTATTATTAATGATAATATATTTTGCATATATAGTTATTTATGATTCATTTTATCACTATAAATATAAGATACATTCATTTGTAGCATTTATAATAAACACTAATGTTCATCTTAAATTGTAATAGTAAACAATGTGCTATAAATAATATGATCATATATTTTACACATTTAAATTAAAATACAGTTTTAATTTCAACCTCGAAAATAATATATTTATTTTGATGTATATTTAAACTATAAGGTACTTGATCTGGATAATGAGAGAGTATTACTCGAGGACTCCAAAGACATCGACACCGCCTCCTTACGTAGCGAAATCTCATTGGACAATGCACGCTACCATTTCTTCCTGTACAAACATACGCACGAGGCAGAATACATGGAGAATATTGGTTACTCACTTTAATATGAGATAGGGATATTCCTTATATTAAAACTTTAACCATATGGTAATGGTATATTTGAAGTCAATATAAATTATTGTCGCTAGTGTTTATCTACTCTATGCCCGGCTTCAAGTCATCGATTAAGGAACGCATGCTGTACTCCAGTTGTAAGGCTCCGCTGCTAGAATACTGCGAACAGGTGCTAAAGATTACTATCGACAAGAAGGTCACGTCTAGTTACACTATTTTCACATTTGCAGCATACGAATTTATCCTATTCTATAATTATCTATTTCTATACAATTGTGTATTTTACATTCAATGATTATTAAATTATAAGAAATTCAATTTATTTTATAAAATTCCCTAAATTAATTTCATTAATTAATTTCACGAAATATCTTTCTGGTATGTCCATCAGATGGAGATCGACAGCAGAGATGACGTTTCCGCCGACAATCTGTATCGAGAACTGCACCCGATCAAGAATGTGGTCAAGCAAAAGTTTGCGAAACCGAAACCCCCTCAGAGTCGAGCCGCCAGACGGGCAAGACCCACTGCAGCCCACACCTCAGTCGACACTTCAGCCGACAATACAACTAATAGCACCACTGACCGTAGCAGCCTTACGTAGCAGACTCATTCAATCATTGACCGAACTGTATTTTGAGACGATTGCCTTAATGCCACTAAAATTATCACCTACCACACCATTTCAATTTTATAGAGCTTACATATGCCTTTCTAATGGCAACACTGACGGTGCCCAATATTGTAAATACACGATTTAATAAATCACATTTAATATTGCTCGAGTTTCTTCTGCAGTTCGCTGGCATTGTGGTAGTCCTCCCTGTACAGTTCCGGGTGACGTATCATCTGCTCTCTCTCCCTGTGCGCGCGGTTTCAGTTTGACTTTGCATTTATGTATTGGATTTTAGTAGTTTAATACTGTAGAAGTATGCAATTAAAACTTTTTGTATTAAATATCTACAATTATTTTAAAAAAATTATAATTAAGTGTTAAAAATATATATTAGTGTTTTATAAATATTATATAAGAAATATTTATGAAGAGGTATGTTTTATTGCCGATAGTCGACGGGGTACTAACTTAACATCGCGGAGTCGGTCATGTATGCGTCTCCAGTGTCTCTGTTCTATTAGCTCACCAGACAATGAGAACATTGTGTAGATGGCAAGACCAATAGTTAACCTGAGTCGAGATAGCATACTTCAGTAAAGAGTAAAGCAGACTTTTAATAGATATAAAAATATATTATATACACCTCGATATAAAAATTCTATGAAAATGTATTCATTAATTTATTTGTTAAATAATAATATAATTTATAAAGATATATATTTATTATTTAATACATACAATTTTATGTTTGATATCCGCGAATTTTAGTTGTTTTTATATTATATGTATACTTTATTGTTGAGAAACCCTACTAACCCTAGTCCTGTACCAATCACACCACCTGCAAACATTCCTTTAGGACCCATGGTAAATCTAAATATGCCACCCGTAACACCTGTACATAGTTTTGTATATATAATATGTTTGATTATATTTAATAATACAATTATTACATAAAAGAAAATCGTTTAAGAAAATGTATCTAAGGAGATAAATAAAACACTAATTAATAATTACTTACATGAGATGGGTTAGTATAAAGAAACTAATGAGGAAATAAGTAAGCTAGAAAAAATATATTAGTATACATTTTAAAATATGAGGTCAATCGTAATATCAAATTATTTTAAACTATATTTTATGTTATTTAGCATATTAGTATATAGTATTAGTATATTAAATATGTATTCATTTATTTAAAATATGATAGAATGACAAACCACCAGCCACGCCATAGTCTACCAAAGATGTCTTGTTCCTATAAAACGATATGGACTGCGATACCAACCTGAAAACATTGAAACAAGTAGGCATTCGATAAGAAAGGTCGTGATAGGGCGACATTTAGTTGCTAGTAACGTACATGAAGGTGCCGCAGTAGATTCCAGTTTTAGCCGCCCAACGAGATCCGTGCTTCATGCCGCCCAGAAATATTGAATCATTCATACTACGCTAAAATACGAATTGGTATAATATATTGTTAGATTACTGTGCAAATTTACACAGAAACGTTAGTTGGTATGTTGCTCACCTATCGAAACATCCAAATGCTGCTTTGCTATTATATATATGTCCGTCGTTAATTCTCATTATTATAATTATCTAATATCTTTACTTTTTAAATATTTTAATCCACGTATTTAGTATTAATAATAAGTAGCCGCGACATTTATAATATAGCATATGTTACGTAATGCTAACGAAGGCGAGGAATTTGTTTTCGTAGACTTTGTGTTTGGTTTTCTCGAGGAAACGTTCGCGGCCCAGTCGCCCGCCAATCACCCAGCCGACCAGACCCATTATCACCGAACCCTGAACGACCGAGGCTAGCACGGGTAGCATCTCCGCATGTATCCCGTTCGTATCGCTGATGGCGAAGTTGAAGTATGTGTTAATGGGGGAAATAGTTAGCATGTATTTTCTAGCCCGCCATATGATTTCTATATTAGGAAAATGGTTAAAATTAAAGAATAAATTAAATATAAGTATATTTAAAATTATATTGAAAAAACATTTGATAGCATACTTTATAATTTAATATCAATTAAGTGAATTAGCTATACAAATAATAATAATAATAATAATAAAAATAATAATAATAATAAAAATAATAAAAATAATAATAATAACAATAATAATAAAAATAATAACAATAATAATAATAATAATCATAATATAAAATGTTTAATTAACTAGACAGCTAGACAAATAATAATGGAATAGATAAAGTAGTTAGATTAACGTTTTCGAAAACATGGCAGATAATCTATCTCGTCCAGTCTGATTATCCAAAACTTTTTGAATTTCGATGTCGGTAACTAGAATCGATGGCAAGGTTCGAGACATTTCCGACATGCGGTCTAATGATGTTTTTGTTGAAGCAGGTATCTCATTTTTCTAAATATTTTAATCATCAATATAATATTGCATTTTATAATAACTAAAAGTCAATATAATATTGCATTTTATAATAACTAAAAGTCAATATAATATTGCATTTTATAATAACTAAAAGTTAATATAATATTGCATTTTATAATAACTAAAAGTCAATATAATATTGCATTTTATAATAACTAAAAGTCAATATAATATTGCATTTTATAATAACTAAAAGTTAATATAATATTGCATTTTATAATAACAGATGTTTATTTTAATTAAATTTATCAATATATTAATTATGTGATCAATTCTAACTTGAGCATCTTCGGATTCACAATTTGCTTTCACTATTAAATTTTTAATATTATTCTTATGAAATCTTTGAAAAATTCCATGAATATCCATTCCAAAATATGAATAACCTATTGGTAAAATCCATACAATTATTTTCAATTAATAATATTATAAAAATGAAAGCCTATAACATATTGATGATAACATTGATAATTTTATATATTATTTTATATGCAATTTATTCTATACCTTAGTTTTAAAAATAGAAATAATGTTATGGTAAGTTAATCTTACTTAGTAATAGTTAAAATAACTGTAACTTATTTAAATATTAACGATAAATATATAATTGAATAATAGGGACCTTGATAATTCAAATTTTTTATAAGATATAATTAATTATACAAAAAACGATGGTATAGTAGCAGACGTTTGAATATTGAATATCTGACACCATATATAATAAACCAGTAATATTACCAAACTATATTATTATAAAAAGGATATTAATAATTATAATTAAAATATTATACATATATTATGAATATTTAAATCCATTTAAGAACAAATATTCTTCAACCTCAATAACATAATTTAATTTGTTAATACTAAATTACTGGTGTATATTACCTATTTAACAAAATATCATAGATTCATGTGAATATATTAATGATCAATAATTAAAGGAATTAAACTATTAATATATATATTTTAAAATCAAAAAGGTCAAAAAACTAAAAACGCAATAGTCAATTATAGATCATGTTCATGGTCATTATAAAATAAATATTATTAAAAGAATTTATTATATTAATATATACAATATAAGATTGTATTATTGTTGTATATATAAAAATTTATATTATAAAAAATGATTACTAACCTATTATCCAAGATTAGGTAATCTTGGATATTAATATATGATTAATTTAATAATTAAAATCGAAATAATAAGTTCAAAATAATCTAGTATTCTAATAATATTAACAATACTTGGTTAATCTTTGCTAAACATATTTAAATAAATTCAAATTAAATTTATTATAACTATTTTATTTTCACCGGATAGATAGATGTCTGATAGCGATGAATGGGAAGATGTAAGTATTTCACAATAATTCTATATTTTGATAACATGGATTACGACCCGATGAAAAATAGTACAAGTTATCTAAGCACTAAAATCACCGAATTGACTTTATTTAATTTAAAAATACTTTTAACCATGATTACCTAATCTTGGCTTTTAATATGATTCATTATAATTATAAAAATCATTAATATATAGCATTAGTTTGTTTATTGATATGTAATTATGTATTATAAATGACTATTATTCGTAGATTCATTATATATTTTTAGTTTTTCTCCAAATGTATTGAAGCTGACCCAATCTCATATCAGACTATTACTTCACATTGTAATACATGTTACGTATATATATATCGTATATAAATCATATGCATATCATATTTAACATATTATAATAATTTTGACTATGTATGGCATTTCAATAACATTAGGTGTATACATTAGTAATAATTACCCAATTACCCATTAGTGCTAATTACAAAGTTATCGTCTTTTTAAAAAATATATTCTCTTTAATCTTACGTTATGCATATCACATCGTATACAGTCTGATATGTGATTTAGTCGACTTGCATACGTTTATGGGGAAAATCTCCATAAACACTATAATAAATATGATATACCTATAATTAATATATGACTTATATATCATATACTAAAATAATATCATATGAAATATATATCATATACTATAATAATATCATATGCCATATATATCATATACTATAATAATATCATATGGTATATATATCATATACTATAATAATATCATATGACATATATATCATATACTATAATAATATCATATGATATATATATCATATACTATAATAATATCATATGATATATATATCATATACTATAATAATATCATATGATATATATATCATATACTATAATAATATCATATGAAATATATATCATATACTATAATAATATCATATGGCATATATATCATATACTATAATAATATCATATGATATATATATCATATATTATAAATAATATCATATGGTATATATCATATACTATAATAATATCATATGACATATATATTAATATTTTTCATAAATATAGTAACTCATATAAAAGCAAGCAATCCTAGATTTTTTTGATTTTTAGTTTGGCTAACATTTACGATTTTTCATCAGTTGTTAATTACCAAAGCTTATCAATAAAAACTGGTGCAAATTTTATAATAATGATGTCTATTGATAATTGGATAAAATAAGCAAAATATAAACTTTTCAACATGATATCCAAAATTACATTATTAATCTAAAGATATATCTTTAACATGTATTTTTATACTAATAAAACCACAACGAAAAATTATGTGTAAAAAACATGTTCTGTATTTTTCCATGGAAAATAAAGTAGATAGAGAATATTTCAAGCAAAATAAAATATGCTTAATGATATTTATTTTTCAGACAAATAAATAATATGAATGATAATAATTCTTCTATTATAAATTACATTATGGTGTAATAGAAATTTAAATTAATAATCAAGATTACAATAATATATATAAAAATAGATATCTTTCAGTTAAAATGTATTTAACTTTTTATTTTATTATTAATTCTAGTTATACTAAATATTTAATTTATATATTAAAAAATATCTATAATTGTTCAATTTTGAAAATGGAATAAGTATTAATTTGTAATCAAAGAAAAATTGTTTATTATTGTTTAAGAGTTATAACTGTACAATGTTTTCATAAATTATAAATTAATGGTTGAAGTTAATTGTATTATAAACATATTCTTGTTTTCTCTATAGATAATATCATTTTACAAAGGTTTATATTTATAACTCTTAGTTGAATGTAGACTTATTAAAAAAATAATAACATTTTGCATTTCTAAAAGAAATTAGAAATGTAAAATATTATGATAAATAAATTATAAAATATTCATTATCATAAAACTCATTTATTAAATATTATCACCCACTATTTATGATAATCTACGATACGATATCTTAGATCTGAAAAGCATTACGTCTTTCTGCATTCGAATAATGGGGAATAAGTACATGTTATTCTTTAAAAATTAATTCACAAATTTATATAATGGAGTAATCAATACTTACAGGAATCTACTGTTGTCATTAAATTGAGTGGTGTTATGGAACAAGACTGGAAGATTCACACCACTGAAGGATGTAAGATTGTTGTTAGAATAGCTGAAGAATGTTTGTTGTTTTTGACGCTATATTGTTGATAACCAATTATTTTACATTAGTATATCAATACACAAGTATATGCATTTAGTAGTGAATTCTCTACTAAACGAGTTCATTTTTTATTGTAGGGGTTAGAAACTAAAGAACCATTTCTCCAATTTGGAAACTACGTATTTTCTGGATCTCATTCTCAAGCTAAGGGAACTCATTTGTTGTTCTCTCAGAAAGGTATCTACATTTGTATTTTATTTAATAAGAATATTATCAGTGGTTACTACCGTTGTATATATATATATATATATATATATATATATATATATATATATGATCAGTTTATTATATAATAATCAGTATTTAAAGAATTTATATTAGTAATAAATATATTTTATTTAGTAATGTAATTGTATATATTGTTAAGGTTGTACCTGTTACTTAAACTTTATTCAGATAATCTAATTAAACATACGGCTAATAAATATGATTAAGCGATTATTTGTTTACTATTGAATTTCAGATAAAGACAGCAATTTAGAATTTGAAGACATGACATTTACAGAATTGAATATGAACCGTATATTTCCAAAGGTGCAAACCAATTCCCCGCAACAAGAACATATACAAAACATCAGCGAAAAACAAACAACTCAAAATACTACAAGTCCCAAAGACAATTGTATTTCAGAGAAAAACGATCTAGAGCCAATGATAATCGATTGATGTATTGTTATCTAATATCATTCTTCTTATTTTAATATAAGGCTTTTTTATAACTGTATTAAATGTTATGATTTTTTTAAATGATATTCATAGTAATATTAAATATAGTCATAGGCTATTTAATAACATTACTCATAAAGTTATTACTGTAAGTTCCTCGCTTATTAAATTAGTGATAAATTTGAATATTGTTAATTATATTTTACAAATTAATTTTAAATTAAACACTAATATTTATATTTATGAACTAATGTTATTATTTATGATATAATAATAATAAATGTTATCAATTAAAATTAAACCATCAACAATCTGCTTTAAAATCTTAAAATAATTATTTCCAATTTTTATATAGTCAAAATTATAAATTGTCAAGACTTAAGAAAAACATTACATTATAAATTAGTTATATTTGGTTTATATATACTACTCTTAATGTATCTATAATATACTAAATGTGGATGTTATGTAATGTATTATATAATATTAATATTAGGCTTATAAGAAAAAATTATTAATAATTAAATTAATCCTAATTTTTCCTAATAAGAAATTATAATTTATATTTCCCTTTAATCAATTTAATACACTTATAATTACAAATATTTTCTATTTTAAAATCAAATCTGAATTGAATTACTTACACAAATGTATTATTGACTTACATTTATATATATTTTAGTTGTTTTATAATAAATTATTGAATATTTTAAACAAAATATCAACTATTTAACAGATAATATTACGGAAATAATTTCAAATATTAATATCAATTTAATAACTCATTTATGAGTATGAACATCTACACTGATGTTAAATAATTGGTTGTTTAGAGATGAGTTATAACTAAATATAGTATAAAATATGGATATCAGAATATATAATAAAAACTATTTAATATTGTAAAAAAAACTAATAGCATATATATGTTAGTTTCACTTTTAGATTATGAATCATTAGTAAATACTCTAATTTAATTATATATTGAATATTATGTTAAGATTTCATCAAATATAATTAAATATTTTTAAATGTAAGAGTTTACTAAAGTGAAGTTTAATTTAAACCAGTTATTTTGTATTTGATATGTCGTTTATACACCATTACTAAATCATTAACTAGCCCAATTGTTAATGATAGGATACTATAAATAAGCGATTCGTGATAATATAATTAACTTTAAAGTTTATAAATGTATATATTACGTTTATAGTGAATTGAATTTAAAGCAGCCTACGACATATTATATATATATATGTGTGTGTGTGTGTGTGTGTGTGTGTGTGTATGTGTGTGTGTGTGTGTGTGTGTGTGCGTGTGCGTGTGCGGGTGCGTGTGCGTGTGCGTGTGCGTGTGCGTGTGCGTGTGCGTGTGCGTGTGCGTGTGTGTGTGTGTGTGTGTGTGTGTGTGTGTGTGTGTGTGTGTGTGTGTGAATATATTATAATATACTAGCTCATATTAAAGTTAATCTTGGATAATAGATTATTTAATTAGCATACTATGTGCATAGAATTTATTAATTAGAATTCATTAAATATAGATGAGAGTAATATAAAATCGTAGCTTTCATATATACTTTACTAGTTATTGGATATTTTATTAATATACATTAATATATTAAATAAATTGTTCAGTAAAAATATTATAAGTTAACTTATATAATATAATTATGTAATAGTAGTTATTAATTTTTATATAATATATGACATGTGTTCCAAATTTAAAGAAAATATTTAGTTAGAAATAATAAATATATATTTAGGTATAACTATATTTACTTTTTAATAGTATTGAATATATAGTGATTATATAATTATATATAACATAAACATATAGATTATATATATATATATTTATATATATATAGGATGTATGATTTATGGTGCATATTTCAATATTGACCTACACCTATTCGTTCAGGGGAGTTGGTTCTATTCGTATAAGTTGTTGTCGGCATTAGTAATGCTTGATAACGCTATTTATAGGGTGTTATCTCCAGGAATTCTAGAAACAGACTTCGTATCACAGTCCGGTGGAGTTACTGAGCTATAGCTAAGCATTGTTCATCCTGCTAGTCAGACAGTTACCATTCGACAATACATATTCGTGAAGAAAGTCAACAAAACACAGTTCAGTATTCATTAATATAATAAATATATATATTTAATTCGTGGTTATTAATTGTTATTAATATGCTGTATCAGAGCATGATATTTCTTTTAATTGTAACTATAATTATTGTTATATATAATTATTTAAAGTAAAAGTTCCTTTTAACACTCACTTTATAATTGAAGATCATAATTTGGTGATTTATAACTTTGAATTATAATTTATTACTTATACATATAATATGAGATTCGCCAGAATTCATTATTAACTACTACGTACCATTTTTTATTACCATTTTTTATAATCATGAATCCGCTAATATAATTATAATAAATTATAATATTAACTACAATTATATAAGAATATAGTAGGTATTATAACTATATTACTGCTCTATATTATTCTATGTATCACATCGTGATAACTATAATGTAATATTATAACTTGTAAGTTATTAATATATTAATTTTTTAATAATCAATATTTTATATACAATTAACATATAAAATATGACTATTGTATTACATGCATAATGAAATCAAAACAATTACAATTGTTTAGATACTTAATCTTATATACTAATTTATATTTAGCAATATAAATTCGAAACCAAATATTTAAATCAATAATCTATAATATGTAATCAACGTTTAATAATTAATAATTATACAAGTTGAATATAAATCCCATCAGAAAAATTATTTAATTTTCTCTATAATTATGACTCCTTATAATTAATGATAATTAATTTTTGATAACCTAAAAGTATTTTATGTGAGTTATAGTAAACATTTATAAATTTACAAAAATCGCTAGGGAACATAATGCATACTTTTGAAAAATCAGTGGGAAGTAAAGGGTAAACTATAAACTAATATATAAAATAATATAATATGTACGTATACATGTATTAAATAATAATAAGTTAAATTTAAATAATTATATATATTTAAATAGTAAAAGTATATATTACAGTATTGCCGTTACATGATTGTAATTCTATAGTATATATTATAATATTAGAATCCATTTAATTTACATAACAAGAAGAATTAGGTAGGTGTAATTATAGAATTATATACTATAGTATCATATAACATATATATATTATATGATAGGAAGACAATACTACACATATAGTTTACTACAATAGCATATATATATATATATATATATATATATATATATATATATATATATATATATATAATCTATTAGACAAATACATAATTTATGTTCGTATTCCAGATGTCCGACGAAAAAGATACGTCAGCCTACTCATCTTCTTTTTCATTTTCTTCTTCTCGTGAGGAAAGAGGTAGTTCTTGCTCATCTCGTAGCGATGTTACATCATCGGCTACCTCTTCAGATGGTTCTTACATCAGCGACCATTCTACTGAAAGTTACTCATCTCCAAACAGTGACTCGCCGATTAACGACGTATCGTCGAACGCTTCGTTATGCGCCATATATGTGTCGGAGGAAAGCGGTGACTCGTTTGCAGGTAACAGCGACTCGGATTGTTGCAGCGATAGCGACGATAGCGATGTAGTTGAAAGCGGTACAGATAGGGAACACGAGGACTCTCAGAGAAGCGAATCGATTTCGACCTCATCGGAAATCTACATCCATTGTGAAAATGAAGATTCTCGTATTTCTGTTGAAGAACAACAATTTTCGCACTTAGGTGAGGTGAATTCTACAGATATAACTATAATTAATGATGCCGGTGATTCATCGGAACATTGTGATAATGTATCTAATCCAAATGATTTACATGAATCCCATTTAAACAATTCAGAGCAATTTGAAGCAATTAACGATAATGATCTTCTACCACGTATTAGTGGAGCAGTTATTAATAACTCTAGTAATTTCGAAAGATTAGAAGAAATAGAAATAATTAACAACAAATTATATCCTAACGATGATAGTGAATATGCTTCAGAAATTGTAATTATTTCAGAATCATTAATACAAGAAAATAAGAATATAAAAAGTAAAAATTCAAAACAAAACACTCATCATGATGATAGTTTAAGTCAACAAATAATGGATAATGACATTAATGCAACTAAAATAGAAATTGAATCAGAAATAGAAAACTCTAGAATAAATTTACAAAATAAATTGGTCAATACTAGAAAAGATGAGAAGTTGAATGAAAATGAAAAAGAAGAAGAATTAAAAAGTATTTCGGTTGTCGATATAGAAGAACAGTTTGTAGTCGATGCAATAGAAAATCAGCAGGCCAAACGAAACTCGATTAAAGAAGATAAGATTATTGCAAATACACTTCTGAGTTGTGAAGGATATAATAACGTCGATGATAGATCAGGCGATGTCTCAGATGATATGGGCATGGTATCCAAACTGAATTGTGATTTTGTAACCCAATCGAATATAATACCGTTATCTACACCGTCACCGGAAACAGTAGATGTTCACGTTTTCAGTTGCGCCGATTTGCAAAGCGATCAATGCGATGAAGAAGATAAGGAAGAGGAAAACGTCGAGGTGGAAGAAGGAGTGTGTATCGCTGAAAAGCGTCCTTCGCCAACCAAGGAATCAGCCGCCTCGCAGTATTGTTCTCCGCGGCGTCTACTTCAAACGGGCCCCCGCCCCGAAAGTTCGTCTCCGCAAGGCTACGCGTTCGGCCGGCCCGGCGGAGACGCCTGCTCCAGCGGAGACGCCCGCCCCAGCGGAGACGCCCGCAACGTCGAACTCGCGCCCGCTGCGCGCACCACCGCGCGCCAGAACAACCGCAATCGCCGGCGGCTAGAATGCGCCGATTTGATGCGGCGCCAACGTCAGTTGCGCTCCAACCTCGCCGATCTGAAGCACTCCATCGTTCAGGCGGACCGATGGCTGGCGGAAACTCTGCGACGTTCCACGTGCTACCGGGACGCCTGCGACGACGGCCTAGCACGTAGAGACGCCGACCTGGCAACGTATCGAGCCGGTGGCGACCGCGATGACGTCACGGTTTCGGAAGTCGGCTACGACGTAACGGGTGGTTCAACGCTCCGTCGATCGCGATATATACCGCTGAACTATGGTCTAGTTAAGGCCGGTCATTCGACTACACGTAACATAGGTTGCGGGCTTAGCAAGAGCGGATCGGTTCAGACTACGCGCTACGTTATAAATAAATCATATTATTAATGATTGCCTTTTGTTGTTTGGTTGTCTTAGGATTCGTGAATAAATCATGTGTACATCTATTTATAGAATTTTTCATTTATAATATAACAAAATATTCGCGTAATATTTTCTATAAATTAATATTATATATTTATAAATTTAATATAATGTCGTAATATAATATAAAAAGTATTAAAAATATTAATAGGCAGATAACTGACTACAAATATTTATCAAAATTTTGAATAATATCTATATATATATATATGTATATTTATATTTAATGAAAATACTTTTTTATCTCGGATATAAATATGTAATGTAGTGTAGCATAATTCATAACTCATAACTAAGGATACGGTATACATTGTACAATGTACAATGTACATTATTCACAAATAAATATGTCAAGGTATTGTGTATATTTAATTGTGTATATTTAATATATAGATATCTGCAATCGATATAATAGGTTTAGTTGAGTAACTTTTATACGATAATAATCATTATACATAATTTTTAAAAATAATTTTTAATTTCATTTAAATCACAATTTCCTGAAATAGAAATTGTTATTGTCAAATATTTTATTATTGTTAAATGTTATATCAAAATTAACTTTTTAAAATATAAATTATCTTATCTTTTATCTTTTATTACATCATAAAATAGGGTAATAATCGAGAAATGTATTATAAATTGGATTGTTATCAATAATTATATTTGTTATTAATTATTAATTAACATCCATATTATTACTTGATTTATTGGGTTGATGAGATATGTAACAAATATTAAAACAAAAGATTACTAAATATATAAAAAAATTAAACAATATAAACAATGCAATAACCTAGATAGTTGCATGGACAGTGTCCATTGGACACTGCCCAATGGGCAGTGTTGACATTTTTTGAACATATATATATATATATATATATATATATATATATTTCCAAACCAGATAATGTAACTATTATAAAATTGTATATAATTATTTGAATTAAAAAAATAAATATTTGTTAACTAATATATTTGTAATACAAATAAAATATATTTTCACTTTTATTATATAAAATAAATCTACAATAACATAAATATTTTGTTGGATATAAAACTGTTACACATTATTTAGGATGTATCAGTTTTTATATTGCAATTCTCATTTTTCTACTTCATGACAATAATAAATATATAAAATTATAAAATATAATTAATGAATTGAAGGTATTATTTATACATGATGCTTTATCTTTTTATACAATGCTTTAACTTTCACAATACATTATTCACTTACTTTATTTATGATAATTCTTTGTTATTATTTTGTTTGCATTACTATCTCATGTGACTATTTTCATTATGTACAATATATATATATATATATATATATATATATTGATAAGGAATCATGTTATTTTAAGTAAATATAAAATACATTTACTTAATTTATTATAATCAACGTAATTATGCAGATGATTATATCATAAAATAATAAATGATCTTATCACATATTTAAAATGTATATTTTATAATAGTAGCATAATATGTGATATTGCACGTTGTAAATAAATATAGGTACCCTTCACATAATATGAGTTACTTATTACTACCAAAATCCCTATTTAATCTTGAATTTACAGACCCTTTGTCACTACAATTATGAGTTACTGTTTATATTGTTATTATTGCAATTTATAGTTCATTGTAAATGTCAGTTTCACTAAATATAGTTTATTATATCTTGTGATTAATAATGATTTACCAAAGCCATTTATTTATTTAATTATCTATCTTACTATTAAAACTTGCATGTATTAAAATTGCGATTTATTAGACAACATTATATATAAACGACATTCAATTTTAAGTGAGCTTAATTTATCTATATGTCAAATATACATGCCTATATCTAGTGCATACTTGAATTTGTAAAACAGAAATACTCCTTTCAATAGCTAATGTTCGAAATTCAGTAACGTTACTGTACAATAGCTTACACATATAGGTTTACTAGTATAAGCAGTTTGTAAATAATTAAATATAATTCAGCATAAATGTAATTGTATATCAACAAAACATCCCGAACAATCAGATGATGTAATTAATATACAATATATTTATAATGCAAGTAAAATATAATTTCATTTTTAACATAATACACAAATAAAAGGACCCTGATGCGTTCGTTGTATAGCATAACATATTTATAGTAATATAGATATAGGCAGATATTAATGCTAGCTCTTTTGATACGGAAGATACCAGTTAATCAATATATATTATATGTCAATATATCAATCAACTAGCATGCTATATGTAACTGAATGCTAGTATTATGAATATGTTGCATATTATTTATTAACCGCCTATACCATGAATATAACCAAATATAAGTATTTCTAAGACATTTCATATTACGCATTTGATACATTAAATAACTTTATCTTTTTTTAGCGTCATTTCTTTATATTATTTTATTTTGTTACGACATCGAATATTTCGCTAAACTATTCTCTGAAAACAATTCAGTTCATTTAATTTATGCATTACATAATTTATTTGAACAAATAACACACGTTATAAAACTTTTGAATAACTTATTTTTCAAGATTTATTCTTTGGTAAAAAGAAACGAATCCTTTAAATGTTATTGTATAATAATATTTCGACATACATTAATAGTTATTTTAATTAATATTGACAATGCATTATATATATAGTTTGTAATATTTAATATTGTAATAGAGTTATGTAATAATTACGCAAATCTACGTGTTCGCTATATATGTATGTATATATTGTGTATAGAATATACACAGAAAACAATCCATGAAATTTAATTGTTTTAATATCAAAATTTCTTTTATGTTATCAATACTTTTTGTAATAAGTAAAGGGATTTTATAAAATAATTGAATTATTGTGTTTGGTGGTTAGTTTACATTATAATGCAAAATTCGTATATATATATATATATATATATATATATGAAATATCGAAAATTATTATGATCACAGTACAAATTTCCATGGTTACGTGCTAATGTAATTGCTAATATACATGTGTGCAGGAGTGTGTATTACATACATACACGCACATACACCAATATACCCACACATACACACAAATATACACCCACACATACACACCAATACACACCCACACATATACATCACGTATAGGTTCAGTGTGCGACGCACATATCCGAATTAACAAAATCACATACATACTTGCACACACATTTATACACACACTCATTATAGATATTATAGATATATAGATCTATATATATATATATATATATATATATATATATATATATTATTTTTCATTATAACTGAACACAATATTTATTTTTCATTTAATAATGTTATTTTTCCTTCATTGATATGTAGATACATAATTTCATAGGCACTGATTTCACCTGTTTATTCATGTTGCATAATATGTACTTATGTATACTAGTTAGTTATAAAATATATTATATAGTGAATGCATACAGGTGTACACATATATATTTCACAATGTACCTGACCCTTAAAACACACACCTTGCGAATGGTATTGCGTCATTACTGTATAGAGTATATTGTTCAAAAGACCTTAATTTAAATTATTTATACCCTTTAGCATATACAAATGTTAAATGAAAATATATATTTAATTTATGCGGACTTTTAATTTATATTTTAAGTTAATTTATTCAAATAAACTTTATAACTTTTAAACTATCAGAACAATTTTAATGATATGTTAATTAACCCCTCATCATATTCAGATTGTTTCTAGCTAACCCCATTCTATTTATATAATTCATTACATATTCAATTCATTTAAGTATATTTATTAATTATCTCACAAATATTTATAAATCATATGAATAGTATATATATATATATATATATATATATATATATATATATATATATATATATATATATATATATATATATATACTATAGCATTGCTATTTATATACTCGATTAACTAATCAACTATATATTATAGGATTGTTTACGTTATATAACTCAATCTCGAATAATTGCTCTTGTAATTCTATATAGAATAAAACATATTAATAAAACATATAGAATAAAATAGAATAAAACATATCTACAATAGTTTTACTACAAGTTTTTTAAAGAAGGTTTATTTGGGCTCGTGAAAAAACTTAAAATATATTATACTAATAATGGCGGCAAGATAATGGATTATACTTATAATTAAAAACCATTAATTAATTTTAATTCAAAGACTTCGAAATATATTTCAGTGGCAAATATAGTTGCCACTATAGTGGGTAGAAATGAGAGTAGAGCATAGTCTCACGGGGATCTGGCAGCAGGTTTCTGTTACAATGTTGACTAGTAGACTACCAGTATTAATGAATAGGATACGAATCCCTTAATCATCTGTATAGCATCTTTGCAGAGAAAACCAGTATTCGATATCGTGATTTAATATTCCGAATGAACAGCTAGAGTCTGCAGTCTGTGAAGTGCATAGCCTTGTCCTGCCTGTAATTTGATTACGTGCATATAACCTGCCTAACCTCAACATATCTTTTGAATATCATACGATCGGATGTATCAAACAATAATTGAATACTCTACTTATATTTTAAATGATTTTCTATACGGTGCAATAATTGCTAACTGTAAATGGAACTCTATATCACCAAACGACTAAATAAATATATTGCAGTATTTACTTTACATATATAATAGACCTAATATTACTTTTAAAGTATTCGTTTTTAATTAATTAATTACGTATTTACATATTCATATATAAATATATATATATATAACAATAGTATT
Source organism: Osedax frankpressi (assembly GCA_964035775.1). Taxonomy (NCBI): domain Eukaryota; kingdom Metazoa; phylum Annelida; class Polychaeta; order Sabellida; family Siboglinidae; genus Osedax; species Osedax frankpressi. The sequence goes on from OZ038313.1 coordinate 21,409,134, forward strand.
GCAATTAAAAATATATCATGAATAATAGTAAATATTTTAATTCAACTTATATACTATTCTAAATGTCACGTCTCATTATATGTATAATTATATACAATACGATGCACGAATACTTAAATCTATCTTGTCTTGTGATGGCGTCCACTTTGTTTTCCAGTGACCAATTAATTACAAATCAAGCGTAAACAATGATCGACTGTTAAAATATAATTGTTTACACTCAAGATAGAATTGCACATGAGGCCAAATTTATAATTTGGACTTAATAGCAACCTTAATATACTAAAGTTCGTGAAATCTATTTTGAATGTAAGCATTGGAAGGGTGGGGATATTTTCCACAATAATCTTTTAGTAGATAGTAGATATATAATACATTATTTGTTTTATTTAATTCTAGGCGTGTATACACACACATATAAACATATATATGATATATATATATATATATATATATATATATATATATATATTAGACAATAAATGTATTTATTTTTTATTACATCGAAATATAACAAATCATAATTATATAAATATATAACTATATAAATCTCTTTTTGTATAAAATACTATATAAAGATTGATGTAAATGTAGAATGTTTGATTATTTGCTTAGTATATATATTTATCATATGTAAGCTATTGTATGTTATATATTTTTAATTATTTATACTATAGAATGAATTATTTGATTTTATTTGATTTTATAGGATTTTATAGATTTCTAATGCGATAAATAATAAGGCATATTCAATAGTGAAATTTGTTAATGTAATATTTATAATTCGGATTATGATGCTATCAAATAAATATATATTTATATAATACAGTTATAATATGTATATAAATATATATATATATATATATATATATAAATATATATATATAAATATATATATATATATATATATATATATATATAATATTCTAATTGTATAAATAAAGATTATAATCTTTGACATATAATAATTTATATAATATTGTTAGATTACACGCCGCATATTTTCAGTAATGTATGATATACATTGTATATTATACAATATACAATGTACATCGAACATTTTACAGTTCATAATGTAGTGTATAGTCCGTTTAAAATTAGTATCGCAGGGCAACATATAAGGATTTCTATTTTATATATAAAATTTTGAAAATAAATCGTCAATAAAAAGTTATTTTTAAAATCACCCTTACTTTATGCAGAACAGTGTACGCCATACATGACACTATACGTGCTACGCTTATTTCACTTTAATTAGTACAAAAGACATTTCACATTGACATAGAAGTGATTTAGTAGAACATAGTAATTTAGTAGTGAATTTACCAGGGTTTTTACCATCCAGTTTATTTTATTTTTGTATTATAAAAATGAAAATATATTTGATTTCCATTTAAAAATATATTTTGTTTATTTTTGAATTAAAATAATTCTATAAGATTGTATAATAATAACTATGTTACATCATCTGGTTTCTCTGGTTACATATACAAATAACATATATACGCTAATTTATCAATAAGCGGTTGATTCATTTTTCCACGCCCACTAATTTCAAAGGATCCGCCTCTTTTCTTTGACACGCCCATTTAGTGGATTGTCACGACTAACTAAAGTCGATTTCAGTATTCGTACGAGGATTACCACTGAAGGTATGCAATTTGATTTATTAGAATTATTCTATTACTATAAATTATCAATATATTATGTTATTCCCTACAATAAAACTAAATATATAATAATTATATATTTATTATATGAGTTATAATTGACATTTTGTAATCCTATTAATGATATCACATTCAAACACATACACATATACATACATACATTAATACATACACACATACATATATACATACAATAATTGATAATTCAATATATAAATTAAATAATATAAATTACAGGAAACATAAATACAATAACGTATTATTTTTTAAATCTTAATATGTCCAAAATGAAATTATTAAATGCTAAACAAATTTCTGACCAGCTTCTCTTAAATTAATATAACTAAAATATATACTAGTTCAGGGATTTAAACCCTATTATACTATACTGGATCATTTCTTAGATCAGGAATAAAACTAGTAAAGCTACCCAGAAAGTAATCCATCCAGAAAAAAATTTTATTTTTAGAATTGCATTTATTTTTTATAAGACAACATTTTCATTTTAATTACGCCTCCCACATAAAATATATGTTATTAACATTTTAAATTGCATAATAGTTAAATTATCTGTTTTCTTTGATATATATTAGATATTAAAACAATATAAATAATCTAGGCATACATATATAATACACATTTATATATTTGTATAACACCTTTGTAACCATAATTTGTTCGAAAAATACATTTAATAAAAATAAATGTATTAAATGTAA
>OZ038313.1:21416522-21483590 GCA_964035775.1 Osedax frankpressi
GATAAAATGTTTCATGTCCTTAATTTGTCATGTGGGAATCCAATACATGGATCATATTCATACTATCATCTGACCTAATCGATATTTCTGATGAAGTTCTACTAATGAATTAGTAAAAATATGCATGTAAAATGTAAAGATAGTCTTTTGAAATACATACAAATTCAGATGTAATATATTAATATAACAATAATATATTAATTTATAGGCGCTTTTCTGTATATTTGGATGAAAGTTTTATATAAATTACTCTCTTGTTACATAATCTAGCAAATATATATATATATATATATATATATTTCAAATATTTAATAACATATTCAGCTTAATTATGGATAGATGACATAAAGTGTAATTATATAGATAATGGAGAAGTTTGTACATTGTATAATGTATAATAGATAACATAATAGTGTATATAGACTCTCCCTCTATCTACAATTCTACCTATACCTATACATATACCTCTCCCTCTACCTCTCCCTCTCCCTCTATCCCTCTACCCTCTCCCTCTATTCCTCTCCATCTACCCTCTCCCTCTCTCTCTCTCTCTCTCTCTCTCTCTCTCTCTCTCTCTCTCTCTCTCTCTCTCTCTCTCTCTCTCTCTCTCTCTCTCTCTCTCTCTCTCTCTCTCTCTCTCTCTATCCTTCATAATTGACCTATGATTCTACCATTTATATTTCTATCTTCATCTCCAACCTACTTCTTTAATATAGCGATATCGTTAACTTTATAGAAACAGAACATAATATTATTACCTTTGCATTATCGATTCTCAACACTATCCGAGCAATAATTCATGAATTGCACTCAATCGCTTATAAATGGCATATCATGTATATAGATACACACACACACATACACATACTCTAACGCACACGTAAACACACACCCACACAAACATACAAACACACACATACACATACATATATATGTATTATTTTTCACATTATAGATAGTGCAAGAGCTTTTCACGTTATATAGGAATACTCTATGATTTATCTAATTATCAATAAAGTAATATTAATTCAAATTATAACTAAAGTTAAAATGAGTGTATATGAGGAAATTATTTGAAATGTGCTTTAATGTAATTAATTGTATACATAAAGGTTGAGAAGGTATATTCAGGCATTATATATTAATTATTGTTAAAATTAAATGAATATATTTATTAGTAATAATAATTAAACAAGTATGCATGCCTTATATTAAATATAGTAGTGTATGTACTACTATATTAAATATATTAGATGTAATATTCTGACCAGGTATATCCAAATAATACAATACTTTTTAACAAACGTTTATATAATCTTCATTTACTGATAATTGTAAAAAATACACGACCCACTTCGTATATAAATTTTTTAGTAGATTTATGAACATAAACACATCCATTGAATTCATGAACCTATCTAACTAATGACATAACAACAATAAAACTCATATTTAGTGGAAAGCTATTATGATGTCAAACTTTGATATTTATTAATTATATATATTATGGATAAGGTGAATACACCTTACCCACATGATTATATACGTAATATTATGTCACAGAAGCAGTTATATAAGAAAATTCATAATGTATGATACGTTTAACTTTATATTATAGTTATATTATAGATATAATATACATTTATATAATATATATCCAGTAAGTACAGAAGATAATTCTCATATATATGTATATATTATATTATTTATATCAAATATATACAAATTAAATTTTAGTTAACTACCAATTGTGGATAAAATTTAATATAATTTCACTTTTGTTATATAACAAAAAAGGTATAATAACTGATTGTTTCCTTGTATGAATTAAAATTGAACTTGTGTTTTACTATACAAATATTTCGATCAAGTATTGTTTTTTCATAGATACTCCAATCCAATTCGGTGATGTGTATTTCGCTTCATTGAATTTATGCACAAGTATTACTCAATTATAGAAAATTTGGCGTAATATACCAGTTTCACGATGTACGACGCACGTTGGACACGTTTCTACATATATGTATTAATGTGTGTGCCATGTACAGTGTACGACGTACAGTGTACGACGTACACTACGAGATTAAAACACGTAGTATTTAAACTGAACGCTACAAACAACTTCGATTGAAATATCTTCCGATTCTCATATATATTATAATTATCAGCACTACTGAACTTTACGATGCATACCGAATACCGCCAGTCTGTACATAGGATGTATATTGTACAATATATACTGTACACTGTACAATGTACAGTGTACATTGTACAGTGTACAATGTACATATTATAAATACAAGGTACTGAATTAATATATATGATATTAAATTCAATTGATTAAAAATGTATAATAGTTAATAAATCTTAATTATTAAGATACTAACAGTTCTATATATGTATATTCAATTATTGTAGATATTATTATAATGTAAGTGAATAAAAGTGTGTATTTACTGCTTTATTCCGTAATTATATCATAATATACTCACCATTACTATTAGTTCAATATATGGCTTTACAATACCAACTATTTTTTTATATTAGAAATAATAATATACTATTATAATATATATATTATTATACCATAACTAATATATTATGTAAAGTAATTTCCACAATATCTATATATTATATGTTAGTATTAGATATTAGAAAACATAGTTAGTGTAATAATATGTAAAGTACATCATATCAAAGCAATACTATTTTTTTCGAAATCTTGAATTCATTAGTGATAACAAATACATTATACTATACTATTATACATGTTTACAATAATAATTATATAATTATAATATATAAATATGTTACAATTATTTTAAATAAAATAATAAATATAATGTTATATTGATAATTAAATTAAATATTTTATATACATATCATTTATTTGATTTATAATCATAGGTTTACTGAGAATATGACATAATTAGTACATAACCAAGAAACAAGATTATGTAACTATTATAAAATATGATATAATTATTTGAAATTAAAAATAAATATAATATATTTGCAATTCAAATATTATTCAAATAAAAAATCAAAAATTAATTCAAATAAAATATTATTTTCAAATTTATTATATAACAAAAAAACTAAAATGACCTGTAAATGTGACCTATTTAACAGTCCAGGTAATTTATTTTATTAGCATTATATAATATCTTTTATGTTAACTAATGATTTTTGTAACATGTAAAATGATTGTATAACTCTGTTTATCTGGTTATTCCCTTGATATATTTAACATTTATATGATATTTATTACATAATATGAAATTGAAATCACCCAGCCAATTAATCAACATTTAACAATTATTTACATTATATCATTTCTTTTATGTTTATCAATATTTGTTGTACCAAATGAAAATATCATATAAAACCTTATATCACTCTGTATGATAAGAATCTTAGCCATAGTATTTCTAACATAAAAGATTCCAAGAAACTTCATGATATAATTATTATACAATCTTATTTTATTATTTTAAATCAAAAATAAAATTAATATTTTTTTACATTAAACAATTTTTACTTTTATTATTTTAAAAATGCTAAAATTACCTGAATTATTTCATCGGATGTTACCATTTTACCTTTATGTATAGGTGCATAATAGTATGGTATTATTTGAATTTAACTAAATAAAAACTATTATTTAGAATATAATATTACAAAAGCCAATAAACTATTCAGGGTAATTATAATAAAAGATAAAATATATCTTATGTTAATTAAATATATTATATGTTTATTTAATATATAAGATAATTACAAAAATATAAAATAGTAATATCATTGGGATAATACAATATAATTATAATCACAAATTATTATTAAAAATGTTTCAAAAATATGTTAATTTTAAATATAAAATAAAATAATTACAATCTATGAAGTTATTAATATATCACTTATATATAATATGTTATTCCTAGATTTGATATAAATAAATATTACTCATATCATATTTTAAAATATATATAAATTTCTCTCAATAGAAATATTAAAAAAAATCATGAAATGCAAATATTTTCATTTATTATCTAACTATTTAAAATGTTATTTATAATAGATGATATATAATATTATTTCAAATTTACCGTTTATCTTTATGCTTCAATGATTTTTATAAATCAACCCTGTAAAGTATGCAATAAAACGGTGCATTCTTGAATATGTTTTCAATGACATAACTTATAATATTTTATAGTGTTTTCTCAATAAATTTTGGTTAGTTTATAATTAATATATATATATATATATATATAATATATATATATATATATATATATATAATATATATATATATATATATATATAATATGTGTATGTGTGCATGTGTGACTATAATAGCTTACTACTATAACGTATACTATTCTATAGTGTTTTCTCAATAAGTTTTTTTGGTTAGTTTATAATTTATATATATACATATATATAAATATATATATATATATATATATATATATATGTGCGTGTATATGTATGTGTGTATGTGTATGTATGTATGTATGTGTGTGTGTGCGTGTCGATAATAGCTTACTATATTGGATATGATTATAATGTCATTTATTACATGGTTTATCTAATATTTAAAATTCTATCTCACATATAGTATATTTTTTATAAGGATAACATTTATAAAATTAGATAAAAAACCAATATTCTTGGCGATAAGTAAAAATATATTTATGAATTATTTGTGTTGATAGGCGTGAATTTAATATGTCCTTATTAATAATATTACTAGAACTAATATATATTTATAGTATCATTTATTTTTTATAATAATTAGTAAAAATAATCAATACATAATATATAGTTAATATATATCTAAACTACATAATAAGATTAATAATTACGTTTAATATATCGCTTCTATTGCAATAATATATCGCTTCTATAGCAATAATATTATATATTTTCTCAATTGCCGTATCGAGCCATCTTACTGATAATCTCGGGATCGATATTCTCTGTATTTTACAGGCATTAATGTGCATCTGCGGTCCAATACTATTGTAAACAGATTGCTTTCCAATAGGAAACTAGACGTGAGAAATCGCGAGAAAAGAGAGCACAAGAGCAATGAATTACTCGAGGGATGACACTTTACTGCTGAATAGGCGGTGTGATTGGACACTGCATCAACTAAACACCAGTCCGATGTGCTATCTAACTGATGACTCATCGGAGAGTTTCGTAGGAGATGACTCCGGGCCAGAACCGATATTGACCCCTTCCCCGCCACCTAGCGATGATTTTGTGGTTCTCGGGGTTGATTTGCGCCATCTATCGGCCGACATCGACTTACAGACGTTTCAGCATTGGGAATCGAGAGTACCTGCAATTCAACAGGATGAGGTGTACGAGTATACAGCTCCGGTGTTGCATATGCAATCTACTGGTACCACCGACACAACACATGCATCCATTTCGCTATCAACTCACAAATCTAGGAATGTTGATATTTTAACTTGCATTTCCGCAATCGCAACGAAACGGAAACGACGAAAAGGGGTAGAGGGCATCGAAGAAAATATCAGCAATTCGAAATCCACTGAGAATGTTAAATTCTCAACTCAGGTAACTATATAGGCTAAAATGATTGTACGCCGTACATTGTATGGTTTGTATACAGTTCATGTTTTCACACTGTACATGTGGCTTACGTGTACAGTTTACACCGTACAGTGTAGAGTTTACATATATATATATATATATATAATATTTATATATGTTATATATATAATACTAAAATTATAAATAATATAATGAATAATAATTATAAATAAATATATAGTAATATTAAATAACAATAAACATCAAACTTACTTAGTCCTATTTTGATTATATTATAATTAATATATAATATAATTATCAAATTATATGTTCATTAATATATACAATATTGTATAACTAAACTAGTAAGAATGTATTTCATAAGTTTAATTTATAATTAACTTATTCGAATTTATCTTTTATTAATATCCTTAATTGTGACCTTTTATATAAGTTATATTACTTCAGGCCGTGAAACATTTTTTATTAGCTTTATATACAAGTATAATATAAATTAAACAAATATATAATTATTCTTATATGACTGGAATATATATATTATAATTTATTAAAAATAATTAATATGGGTATTTAATATCAAACTATTTTGTACTTAGTAATTTTAGTCTTTTTATCTAAAAAAATATTTTTTTAAACATGATATATAACTCCTATAATGGCATATTTATAATTAAAGTATAATATTAAATCAATTCAAATTAAATACTTGTATTACTATAATTCATATTTGCCCATTTGATACAATTACAAACATTATCATTTTGATATTTTATAGGTCCTAGTGTATAAATATAAAAGTGTATTCATTTTCTTAACCCTTAAATAGTTAAATGTAATTACATAAATTATTCAAATTTATACTTAAACCTACTTAACCCGTATTATTTTTATCATATACAATATTTTAAATGATTATATGAATAGCTTTTTTGCATAATTTGATAATATTTTTATAATTGTTATAATTTTATGATGTAAATATTATACCTAATTATAACTTAATATAGTTATCATGTTTATGCAATATTTAAAATACATATTATATGATATTAAATTAATAGTATTGTCCACAATTAATAGGTAATCTTAGGGTATTATTTTGTTAAAAATTAAATCACGTCTTTATTATAGGATTCAAAGGAAATAGAATAATCATACGAATAATCAAATTTAGTTTATAATTTAATATTTATATTCATAAAATACACTAGACCATTTCAAATGGTGATAAGTTGATTACGGATGTTTAATTTAAAGAAAGAAACAAATAAAAAAATGATAGGAAATAATTCGAATCCTAGATTTGGATTAGGTATAGATTTAGAATTTTAATATAAACCAAATATTACTTTATATGGGAAATATTCGATATAAATATATATTATACTATCGTAGATCTAAATATAATTTTAACTATATGCCCAATACAATTTAGTATAATATTATGGATTATTTAGTTATCTTGTACTATATAATTCCTAACATTTTAGTCTTGATTATTACCCAAGATTATGTAATCTTGGTTATTACTATTTAAGAATATGGTAATGTTAGATGATATTCTTTATAAATAGAAACAAAAAGATTAAATCTACTTTATCCAAATAAAATTTAAAACACTTTATAGAGAAAGTATTAAAGTAAAACATTTCTTAGATAAACTTTGTTATCATATCAAGTAATGTGTACATAACTAAATTATTATAGTATTCAATATTAAATTATAATTTTACTTTGCGATTTCAGTAAATTCACCTTTCTCTCATATAAATAGATTAACTATATATTTATGTTATTGATTATATATATAGGGTTATCGTATACAATAATATACTATATCGTTTTTCTATATATTATAGTTCCTATAATGAAATGCATGCATATTTATTTTTAAATGAATATAATATTAATTGAATTATTTATTGGGTTTTTGCTACATGAGTAATGTAAGTATTACAACTAGTGTATGTAACTACAAGATAATGACTGACATTCACTAAGGAAGTATTCACGAAAGTTTAATTTGTTTTTATTAATATATATTTTTTTAAATTGATAAATATCTTACTATTATTTAATTAATTATATATATTTATGTAATAATACATAGGAAATAACTTTCTATCATAAATAGTATATATACTGTATATCAATGTATACGCTTTCTATATTAATAATTACTACATATTCATCACTCTACTTTCCCATTAGAAAGAACATACGTATAAAAACAATACTTATCTACACGTTTGTCCATACGAGAACTGCGATAAAACATACACGAAGAACTCGCACCTGAAAGCTCACCTTCGACGGCACAGTGGAGAGAAACCTTTCGCTTGTACTTGGAAAGGGTTTGTCTAGATCTTCCATAATTGGCAATTATTTATCCATAATTAAAATACTGGAATAGTTGCAGATCTGTATTGAATTCTACATAAATTTAATATTAAATTAACTTATTAATTTACTCTTCGTTTATATGTGTAGATGTGCATGGCGGTTCTCTCGTAGCGATGAACTATGTCGGCACGCCAGGTCTCATTCAGGAGTAAAACCATTCTCTTGCCAATTGTGCACTAAAAGGTCAGGAAGCTACTGAATAATTGACTTTTTAACCTAGATGTTAAATTACTGATCATATATTAAAATAATACTCTAGGAAATAATAGATGTATTTATAGTTTATCATTTACTTTTAACAAAACATGTATCTGAAAAAAATGAACTAATAAGAAATAATAATTCAGGATAAATATTTACATAGATTACATGTCACATTAATGTATGTTTATTTATATTATTAAGAGAATCTGACACAGTATCTTTTATAAACATTTATATAATAATGTTTACAAAATAACTTCAACTTCTTCTCCTACATTAGGTTCGCCCGCTCCGACCACTTATCTAAACATATTGCTGTTCATATGAAAAGAATGAAAGCAGCTATCAGCAAATAGAGTTGCAGATTTTTATACCACACTGCAACCATGCCAGCAATGCTGATAAGTGCCTTTCAATCTAAAGAGTACCTGGTATAGCCACACATATTGACCATATTATTGTGAATAGTATTATTGTGAATACATGAATGTAAATATAATATTGAGTAATAAAAAGTGATTTTGTAGTTCTAATTTTATTTACATAAATATAAATATAAATCACAGTTCTATGTATAAGACGTAATACTCATGATATGCATGCTTATGTGTTAATTAAGCTATAGCTTAAATTCAAACAATAATAATATAATATTGTAATATAATTAACAAGAAATGATGTAAACTAGAATCTGAAATGGATTATTTCCCATCATCTATTATATAATCTACAAGATCCTGCAACGATGAGAATTCTTGTCTTCCTGTTGCTTTATTTTTTGGAGCCCTTGGAATTTTTTCTTTGAATTCTTTAAACTGAAATGTATAATTTAATATTAATTATTTTATATGATTTCTATTAGACATCTAATTAAATTTATAAATATTCTGAAAATATTCTTATAAAATCTATTCTGGATTGATAAGTATAAAAATAGATTAACCAAGGCTATTTAAATTAAAAAGCTATTCCTTAAATAAGATAAATAACATAATAAACAAATAATTGCAATATTTTTGTTTTTTTTAAATATTTAATGTAACATGTTATTAATTAGATTGATATATAGTATTAAATAATATATCTAATAATTGAAAACTCGTATACGCTTATTATGAAGGTTATGATCTGTACAATATTTTAAATTTTATAAAATAATAGAAGTTAAATTTAAAATGAAATTTGATAACATTTAGTGAATTTTTTGATGATTTATGTTGAATGAGCATATTATATAATATGTAAATATTATTCTCACAAAAATTCACAAAAATTCACAAAAATAGAATTTCTATTTCTCTGTATTTATATTGTATGTTATAATATCGATGTAATATATATATAATCAATTTTATATTATTAAAAATATTCAGATGAACGACTTTCAATATATAGAAAATTTATAATGGTGAGAATGATGAGGAGACTAATAGTGTACAATGACAAAAGTAATACATTTATAAGATACTAGCATATGCCGATACTAACATTTTTAGCACCGCTGATTAGCCAAATTCCTGCAACGAATACAGTAAAACCACCAACAGAGTAAAACGTGGCTTTCCGCAAGGCTTTCAAAGCTAAAGAAATGCCGGATTGTTGGTGACTGATAGTTTCTGGAATAACACCCTGTTTTAAAGTAATACATTAAGAACAGTTATGCTCGAAATATAATCAATACATAAATAATGAATTTTACATTGCAAATAATTAATTGAGAATATATCCAATATTATTAATTAAATTAGTTTTAAGATGAGCATAATTTATAGTTAAACAAAGTTTGTAAATAATCTATGTAATATAAAAATATTGTTTTTTAGTTAGCAATAGTTATACTATATGTAAATTGCATTAATAATCAAAACTTGATATACATAAAATGGTTTCATTTAGCACAATATTATTTTCTATGGAATAACTATAAATAACAATATAAATATTATTATACTTTATTTTAATATAGTCATTTATTTCTAACTTTATCAAACATAGTAGGGTCCGATTTTTTTACGGCCATAAGTGTATAACTAAACCCGCATAGAAGCGAAATTCCTGTTACACCTCCAAGAAAAAATAATCCTGTAAATCAATGTATATTTTTATGTTTTATATGGCAATAATGATTTATAGTTGTAAATGCTTTACTCAAATACTTAATCGAATAATTTGCCATTAAAAAAATTATCATTTAAATATCTAAAAATGGGTAAGAAATTACAAAAATGTCATAATTGAGTATATATGTACATATTTAGTTTATTTATTATCTATATTCTAGTAATTTATTTTATTGATTATTTTTATATTCACCAATTAAAAATAAACTCTATACCCAATAAATAACTAATCTTTAAATAAAATTAATTCTATTTTATTTTAATTATAAGTATACACCAATGTTATTTAGAATTTCATTCTTGTAGTAGACATGAAAATAATAGATTTGGTTATTAAAAATACACTAAGAAGTGTTTAAACATCAGTATCAATGTAGAATAACTTAGTGTAGAAGGTAGACTATTATAGTGTAGTATAACTTAGTGTAGAAGGTAGACTATTATAGTGTAGTATAACTTAGTGTAGAAGGTAGACTATTATAGTGTAGTATAACTTAGTGTAGAAGGTAGACTATTATAGTGTAGTATAACTTAGTGTAGAAGGTAGACTATTATAGTGTAGTATAACTTAGTGTAGAAGGTAGACTATTATAGTGTAGTATAACTTAGTGTAGAAGGTAGACTATTATAGTGTAGTATAACTTAGTGTAGAAGGTAGACTATTATAGTGTAGTATAACTTAGTGTAGAAGGTAGACTATTATAGTGTAGTATAACTTAGTGTAGAAGGTAGACTATTATAGTGTAGTATAACTTAGTGTAGAAGGTAGACTATTATAGTGTAGTATAACTTAGTGTAGAAGGTAGACTATTATAGTGTAGTATAACTTAGTGTAGAAGGTAGACTATTATAGTGTAGTATAACTTAGTGTAGAAAGTAGACTATTATAGTGTAGTATAACTTAGTGTAGAAGGTAGACTATTATAGTGTAGTATAACTTAGTGTAGAAGGTAGACTATTATAGTGTAGTATAACTTAGTGTAGAAGGTAGACTATTGTAGTGTAGTATAACTTAGTGTAGAAGGTAGACTATTATAGTGTAGTATAACTTAGTGTAGAAGGTAGACTATTATAGTGTAGTATAACTTAGTGTAGTATAACTTAGTGTAGAAGGTAGACTATTATAGTGTAGTATAACTTAGTGTAGAAGGTAGACTATTATAGTGTAGTATAACTTAGTGTAGTGTAACTTAGTGTAGAAGGTAGACTATTATAGTGTAGTATAACTTAGTGTAGAAGGTAGACTATTATAGTGTAGTATAACTTAGTGTAGAAGGTAGACTATTATAGTGTAGTATAACTTAGTGTAGTGTAACTTAGTGTAGAAGGTAGACTATTATAGTGTAGTATAACTTAGTGTAGAAGGTAGACTATTATAGTGTAGTATAACTTAGTGTAGAAGGTAGACTATTATAGTGTAGTATAACTTAGTGTAGTATAACTTAGTGTAGAAGGTAGACTATTATAGTGTAGTATAACTTAGTGTAGAAGGTAGACTATTATAGTGTAGTATAACTTAGTGTAGAAGATAGACTATTATAGTGTAGTATAACTTAGTGTAGAAAGTAGACTATTATAGTGTAGTATAACTTAGTGTAGAAGGTAGACTATTATAGTGTAGTATAACTTAGTGTAGAAGGTAGACTATTATAGTGTAGTATAACTTAGTGTAGAAGGTAGACTATTATAGTGTAGTATAACTTAGTGTAGAAGGTAGACTATTATAGTGTAGTATAACTTAGTGTAGAAGGTAGACTATTATAGTGTAGTATAACTTAGTGTAGTATAACTTAGTGTAGAAGGTAGACTATTATAGTGTAGTATAACTTAGTGTAGAAGGTAGACTATTATTGTGTAGTATAACTTAGTGTAGAAGGTAGACTATTATAGTGTAGTATAACTTAGTGTAGAAGGTAGACTATTATAGTGTAGTATAACTTACTGTAGTATAACTTAGTGTAGTATAACTTAGTGTAGAAGGTAGACTATTATAGTGTAGTATAACTTAGTGTAGTATAACTTAGTGTAGTATAACTTAGTGTAGTATAACTTAGTGTAGTATAACTTAGTGTAGAAGGTAGACTATTATAGTGTAGTATAACTTAGTGTAGAAGGTAGACTATTATAGTGTAGTATAACTTAGTGTAGAAGGTAGACTATTATAGTGTAGTATAACTTAGTGTAGAAGGTAGACTATTATAGTGTAGTATAACTTAGTGTAGAAGGTAGACTATTATAGTGTAGTATAACTTAGTGTAGTATAACTTAGTGTAGAAGGTAGACTATTATAGTGTAGTATAACTTAGTGTAGAAGGTAGACTATTATAGTGTAGTATAACTTAGTGTAGTATAACTTAGTGTAGAAGGTAGACTATTATAGTGTAGTATAACTTAGTGTAGAAGGTAGACTATTATAGTGTAGTATAACTTAGTGTAGAAGGTAGACTATTATAGTGTAGTATAACTTAGTGTAGTATAACTTAGTGTAGAAGGTAGACTATTATAGTGTAGTATAACTTAGTGTAGAAGGTAGACTATTATAGTGTAGTATAACTTAGTGTAGTATAACTTAGTGTAGAAGGTAGACTATTATAGTGTAGTATAACTTAGTGTAGAAGGTAGACTATTATAGTGTAGTATAACTTAGTGTAGAAGGTAGACTATTATAGTGTAGTATAACTTAGTGTAGTATAACTTAGTGTAGAAGGTAGACTATTATAGTGTAGTATAACTTAGTGTAGTATAACTTAGTGTAGAAGGTAGACTATTATAGTGTAGTATAACTTAGTGTAGAAGGTAGACTATTATAGTGTAGTATAACTTAGTGTAGTATAACTTAGTGTAGAAGGTAGACTATTATAGTGTAGTATAACTTAGTGTAGTATAACTTAGTGTAGAAGGTAGACTATTATAGTGTAGTATAACTTAGTGTAGAAGGTAGACTATTATAGTGTAGTATAACTTAGTGTAGAAGGTAGACTATTATAGTGTAGTATAACTTAGTGTAGAAGGTAGACTATTATAGTGTAGTATAACTTAGTGTAGAAGGTAGACTATTATAGTGTAGTATAACTTAGTGTAGTATAACTTAGTGTAGAAGGTAGACTATTATAGTGTAGTATAACTTAGTGTAGAAGGTAGACTATTATAGTGTAGTATAACTTAGTGTAGTATAACTTAGTGTAGAAGGTAGACTATTATAGTGTAGTATAACTTAGTGTAGTATAACTTAGTGTAGAAGGTAGACTATTATAGTGTAGTATAACTTAGTGTAGTATAACTTAGTGTAGAAGGTAGACTATTATAGTGTAGTATAACTTAGTGTAGTATAACTTAGTGTAGAAGGTAGACTATTATAGTGTAGTATAACTTAGTGTAGAAGGTAGACTATTATAGTGTAGTATAACTTAGTGTAGAAGGTAGACTATTATAGTGTAGTATAACTTAGTGTAGAAGGTAGACTATTATAGTGTAGTATAACTTAGTGTAGAAGGTAGACTATTATAGTGTAGTATAACTTAGTGTAGTATAACTTAGTGTAGTATAACTTAGTGTAGAAGGTAGACTATTATAGTGTAGTATAACTTAGTGTAGAAGGTAGACTATTATAGTGTAGTATAACTTAGTGTAGTATAACTTAGTGTAGAAGGTAGACTATTATAGTGTAGTATAACTTAGTGTAGTATAACTTAGTGTAGTATAACTTAGTGTAGAAGGTAGACTATTATAGTGTAGTATAACTTAGTGTAGTATAACTTAGTGTAGTATAACTTAGTGTAGAAGGTAGACTATTATAGTGTAGTATAACTTAGTGTAGAAGGTAGACTATTATAGTGTAGTATAACTTAGTGTAGAAGGTAGACTATTATAGTGTAGTATAACTTAGTGTAGAAGGTAGACTATTATAGTGTAGTATAACTTAGTGTAGAAGGTAGACTATTATAGTATAGTATAACTTAGTGTAGAAGGTAGACTATTATAGTGTAGTATAACTTAGTGTAGTATAACTTAGTGTAGAAGGTAGACTATTATAGTGTAGTATAACTTAGTGTAGAAGGTAGACTATTATAGTGTAGTATAACTTAGTGTAGAAGGTAGACTATTATAGTGTAGTATAACTTAGTGTAGAAAGTAGACTATTATAGTGTAGTATAACTTAGTGTAGAAGGTAGACTATTATAGTGTAGTATAACTTAGTGTAGAAGGTAGACTATTATAGTGTAGTATAACTTAGTGTAGTATAACTTAGTGTAGAAGGTAGACTATTATAGTGTAGTATAACTTAGTGTAGAAGGTAGACTATTATAGTGTAGTATAACTTAGTGTAGTATAACTTAGTGTAGAAGGTAGACTATTATAGTGTAGTATAACTTAGTGTAGTATAACTTAGTGTAGTATAACTTAGTGTAGAAGGTAGACTATTATAGTGTAGTATAACTTAGTGTAGAAGGTAGACTATTATAGTGTAGTATAACTTAGTGTAGAAGGTAGACTATTATAGTGTAGTATAACTTAGTGTAGAAGGTAGACTATTATAGTGTAGTATAACTTAGTGTAGTATAACTTAGTGTAGAAGGTAGACTATTATAGTGTAGTATAACTTAGTGTAGAAGGTAGACTATTATAGTGTAGTATAACTTAGTGTAGAAGGTAGACTATTATAGTGTAGTATAACTTAGTGTAGAAGGTAGACTATTATAGTGTAGTATAACTTAGTGTAGAAGGTAGACTATTATAGTGTAGTATAACTTAGTGTAGAAGGTAGACTATTATAGTGTAGTATAACTTAGTGTAGAAGGTAGACTATTATAGTGTAGTATAACTTAGTGTAGAAGGTAGACTATTATAGTGTAGTATAACTTAGTGTAGAAGGTAGACTATTATAGTGTAGTATAACTTAGTGTAGTATAACTTAGTGTAGTATAACTTAGTGTAGAAGGTAGACTATTATAGTGTAGTATAACTTAGTGTAGAAGGTAGACTATTATAGTGTAGTATAACTTAGTGTAGAATGTAGACTATTATAGTGTAGTATAACTTAGTGTAGTATAACTTAGTGTAGAAGGTAGACTATTATAGTGTAGTATAACTTAGTGTAGAAGGTAGACTATTATAGTGTAGTATAACTTAGTGTAGTATAACTTAGTGTAGAAGGTAGACTATTATAGTGTAGTATAACTTAGTGTAGAAGGTAGACTATTATAGTGTAGTATAACTTAGTGTAGAAGGTAGACTATTATAGTGTAGTATAACTTAGTGTAGAAGGTAGACTATTATAGTGTAGTATAACTTAGTGTAGAAGGTAGACTATTATAGTGTAATATAACTTAGTGTAGAAGGTAGACTATTATAGTGTAGTATAACTTAGTGTAGTATAACTTAGTGTAGAAGGTAGACTATTATAGTGTAGTATAACTTAGTGTAGAAGGTAGACTATTATAGTGTAGTATAACTTAGTGTAGAAGGTAGACTATTATAGTGTAATATAACTTAGTGTAGAAGGTAGACTATTATAGTGTAGTATAACTTAGTGTAGTATAACTTAGTGTAGAAGGTAGACTATTATAGTGTAGTATAACTTAGTGTAGTAGGTAGACTATTATAGTGTAGTATAACTTAGTGTAGAAGGTAGACTATTATAGTGTAGTATAACTTAGTGTAGAAGGTAGACTATTATAGTGTAGTATAACTTAGTGTAGAAGGTAGACTATTATAGTGTAGTATAACTTAGTGTAGAAGGTAGACTATTATAGTGTAGTATAACTTAGTGTAGAAAGTAGACTATTATAGTGTAGTATAACTTAGTGTAGTATAACTTAGTGTAGAAGGTAGACTATTATAGTGTAGTATAACTTAGTGTAGTATAACTTAGTGTAGTAGGTAGACTATTATAGTGTAGTATAAATTAGTGTAGAAGGTAGACTATTATAGTGTAGTATAACTTAGTGTAGTATAACTTAGTGTAGAAGGTAGACTATTATAGTGTAGTATAACTTAGTGTAGAAGGTAGACTATTATAGTGTAGTATAAATTAGTGTAGAAGGTAGACTATTATAGTGTAGTATAACTTAGTGTAGAAGGTAGACTATTATAGTGTAGTATAACTTAGTGTAGTATAACTTAGTGTAGAAGGTAGACTATTATAGTGTAGTATAACTTAGTGTAGAAGGTAGACTATTATAGTGTAGTATAACTTAGTGTAGTATAACTTAGTGTAGAAGGTAGACTATTATAGTGTAGTATAACTTAGTGTAGTATAACTTAGTGTAGAAGGTAGACTATTATAGTGTAGTATAACTTAGTGTAGAAGGTAGACTATTATAGTGTAGTATAACTTAGTGTAGAAAGTAGACTATTATAGTGTAGTATAACTTAGACTATTATAGTGTAGTATAACTTAGTGTAGAAGGTAGACTATTATAGTGTAGTATAACTTAGTGTAGAAGGTAGACTATTATAGTGTAGTATAACTTAGTGTAGTATAACTTAGTGTAGAAAGTAGACTATTATAGTGTAGTAGGTAGACTATTATAGTGTAGTATAACTTAGTGTAGTATAACTTAGTGTAGAAGGTAGACTATTATAGTGTAGTATAACTTAGTGTAGAAGGTAGACTATTATAGTGTAGTATAACTTAGTGTAGAAGGTAGACTATTATAGTGTAGTATAACTTAGTGTAGAAGGTAGACTATTATAGTGTAGTATAACTTAGTGTAGAAGGTAGACTATTATAGTGTAGTATAACTTAGTGTAGAAGGTAGACTATTATAGTGTAGTATAACTTAGTGTAGAAGGTAGACTATTATAGTGTAGTATAACTTAGACTATTATAGTGTAGTATAACTTAGTGTAGAAGGTAGACTATTATAGTGTAGTATAACTTAGTGTAGAAGGTAGACTATTATAGTGTAGTATAACTTAGTGTAGAAGGTAGACTATTATAGTGTAGTATAACTTAGTGTAGAAAGTAGACTATTATAGTGTAGTATAACTTAGTGTAGTATAACTTAGTGTAGAAGGTAGACTATTATAGTGTAGTATAACTTAGTGTAGAAGGTAGCCTATTATAGCGTAGTTAAGTAAAGCAATAAATATATTTGAGTTGAATTTTTGAGCATCAATTTTAATTCTATATAGACTTGTATTATTTAAGTAAATTATACGAATACTATATGTGGATAATGTGTATGGTGAGTAGTATAATAATACTTATGCATATAGTAAATATTATAAAATTAATAATCAAATCAACTTTCCACCATTCGTTAATTCGATAAGGTACTGAATATCTATTAAATGCTATTTGACAATGTAATTGAGTTTTATAGTTTTAATATAGATGTAGGTTAATTTATGTTTATAAGTAAGACAGCAGAGTTATTCAATCAGGAACGTGGTGGATATTATATACATGAGATATGTGGTAGTTAACACAATGAGAGGTGTGTTATCTAATAGGGTGATTTGAGGGAAGTCACATATACAATGAAATTTCAAACATAAAATCGTAATGAAAATAATTAATCTGATTAAAAAATATTCAAATAATATTTAATATGTTATTAACATTTCATAATATAGGTTAAAATATAATAATACATAATATAGTGCACTCTAGGTATTTCATAGCTATCTTTATTTTATTATTATTGCAGTATAGCTTTTATTATTATTGAGAATTGTTTCTGACTATACTATATGAGATAAATTGGCAAGATAATGAAGCCATCTTAGGTGAGCAGTGTGATCTCTAATTTCATATATGGTGCGGATTATGCAACAATACAATACTATGGTGGGGAAGATTTAGAGATATCTTTCATTATTGTATTGTAAGAAACAGGTAGAAAATTAATAGACATAAGGAATATTTTCACCATCTCAAGATATCAGGAGAATCCAATACTAAATTTGATATGAAAGTGCCTTGTTTAATTGATATATATGCATACTTTATTACGAGGGGTCATACAACATTTGCAGATATTCTGGTCGATTATAAAGGTTTCTTTTTTATATAAAACTAAATACGAGTTAACCAAATAGAAACTAATGTTGCATATCCTAGATCTCCAAATCAATTGGTATAATATAATATATATAACTAAAAAACTACTATTAACTTAATTTTCAGTAGATAATAATGCATATTCATGTTGGCAATTGAATTAGTATATGAATTTATATTATTAATTATTAATAATGAATGTATAAGTAGGATTTTAACAAATCTAACGAAGTATATCTAACTAAAAATAATAATGGTATACAAAATAAAATTTATTATCGTAAACGAATTTTATTTTGTAAAAAGAAAAATCTTAGAATTACATTAATTTAGAAATAAGATAATACATTTAAAAGTAATATAATATAATTACTAATCTATTTTAAAATATATTATTCTTTTTATTTAAACCTGGTAACGAATTCTTAAATCGGAAACTATCATTTTTCAAGTTTATATCATTTGAAATTTGATTATTATCATTCATTTTATTGACATTGACAATAAAGTGAAAATTATTAGTTTTTATTAATTATAGTGAATATATATTTATAAATGAAAATATAAATAAATAGTATTTAATGTTTTATACGTATAACTACAATATATTAGTAATATACGAATACAATTTATAAGATTTATTATTATTTATTAATAGGATTTTATTTATTTCACTGAAATATGTTACAAATTTGTTGAATAGTTTTTGAAGACATTTCAGTGAAATAATAATTTATTTTGAATATTATAGATATGTTATTTATTTGATACACGTTTAATCTAGGACATACGTGTTTATTTTATGCAATGATAAGGTTGTTCTTATATATTAATTTAATCTATAAATTACTAATTAACAATCTAAAAATTATACATATATTGTAATATAAATTAATGTAATGTTCGTACCACTTGACTAATAGTATATATATTATTATTGTTATCATTAATTGACCAGTTTGGGATGCTGGTCTAGATAAAAATTGTAAAAATTAGTTACATTCATAAATTCATGGATATAATGGCGTTTTTGGATTTTTTAAGTTCATTTAAATGTAATTATTTTACTTTTAGAAATACACATGCAAAATATCATAGCCTATATAATCTTATATTCAACCGAGTAATACCAGTAAATAATTAATTTGGAAAATTACTATAAAATCTTGCTTTTATAGTTTGTTTATTGGATTTCCATAGAAAAAGTGTACCATTTCGATTTTGAATATAATGTTAGATCTGCATACTTCTGAGATAGAAAATTGATAGTCCATTTTAATAATATCTACAGATTTCATTGTCACGAAATAGATTTACGTAAATGTAAAAGTACTTAACAATTAAAGTTTATAATTATTAAAACACTTTAATATTATTATTATTAATTACTCTTAGTTACCAAGGTATATTGAGATGAAACTTTATGATCCTATATGTTTAGTTGGAAGGGAAGTGGGAGGTATGCACAGATCGAATGTCGATAATAATTCACCACCAGTGATTCATCGTCGAGTATTTCGCTATACTATAATAACCTATCTACTAGATTTGAATAATTTGTATTTTAAATAAACATCCTAATTAACTCCGATACGTGTATATATTATAACGGTTTACATATAAAAACATATACATTTTGTAATATTATTGAGCACGTAACTGGATACTCTAAATAGTGTAATTAAGCAAGTTGCATCAAGTTGTTCGATAGTATGCTCTATACTTCTCCTGGAAAAGTGGGAATATAAAATCTGAATAGATGAAATTAATAATAAATAAAATAACTATTGTGGGAAGTATCTGAAATGTTACAGATATCGCAGTTAAATGCTAGTGATACTACCTTCACCTAATATCATTTAGTAGTTCTGGTATTTATAAATTCTAGCCAGTTGTTAAACATTACTCGATAGGTTGATATAATGAGATTATATAATATAATATTAGTTAATATTTACAAACTTAATAACTAGGTAACTATTACTATAATATGAGAAATTAGTTCAGATTATAGTAGATATTAATATTATTTTGATGGCATATAGTTGTTTTTTATTTTTGATTTCATATCTGTATCAAAAGTTTTAATTACTGTTTTAATTTCAGAGTATGCTATATTTCTAATGTTATTATGTTTACTTTACTAAAATATTACATTTATAGGATTATTTTTTAATTGTTTCTGAAATGAAATTTATGTTTTTTAATTTTCGAAAGCTTTATTTGATAATAAAAATACACCTGGAGCTTCATAATAACAATTATTTATTAGTTTTTAAATTGGAAATAACAAATATTTGTATACAATTTTATGTATATGTATAATGTAAATAAATGTTAGATAAATACATACTAAATTCATAGTAATGACATAATATAGTTTCCAAATTAAAAAATATAGTTCTATTGTATTTTTCAAAACATATTTAATGGTTCATATAATGTATAAGAATAATATTATATTTATAATAATGGATTATAATCTAATTAATATAATAATAAAATAAATAATGAAATACCGCTTGTCTGATTAAAAATGTTACGAGTTGGATTAATTTAAATTATATTTTGTATTGTAAGTATTACTACTACTACTACTGCTACTGCTACTGCTACTGCTACTGCTACTGCTACTGCTACTGCTACTGCTACTGCTACTGCTACTGCTACTGCTACTGCTACTGCTACTGCTACTGCTACTGCTACTGCTACTGCTACTGCTACTGCTACTGCTACTGCTACTGCTACTGCTACTGCTACTGCTACTGCTACTGCTACTGCTACTGCTACTGCTACTGCTACTGCTACTGCTACTGCTACTGCTACTGCTACTGCTACTGCTACTGCTACTGCTACTGCTACTGCTACTGCTACTGCTACTGCTACTGCTACTGCTACTGCTACTGCTACTGCTACTGCTACTGCTACTGCTACTGCTACTGCTACTGCTACTGCTACTGCTACTGCTACTGCTACTGCTACTGCTACTGCTACTGCTACTGCTACTGCTACTGCTACTGCTACTGCTACTGCTACTGCTACTGCTACTGCTACTGCTACTGCTACTGCTACTGCTACTGCTACTGCTACTGCTACTGCTACTGCTACTGCTACTGCTACTGCTACTGCTACTGCTACTGCTACTGCTACTGCTACTGCTACTGCTACTGCTACTGCTACTGCTACTGCTACTGCTACTGCTACTGCTACTGCTACTGCTACTGCTACTGCTACTGCTACTGCTACTGCTACTGCTACTGCTACTGCTACTGCTACTGCTACTGCTACTGCTACTGCTACTGCTACTGCTACTGCTACTGCTACTGCTACTGCTACTGCTACTGCTACTGCTACTGCTACTGCTACTGCTACTGCTACTGCTACTGCTACTGCTACTGCTACTGCTACTGCTACTGCTACTGCTACTGCTGCTGCTGCTGCTGCTGCTGCTACTACTACTACTACTACTACTACTACTACTACTACTACTACTACAATAGCTAACCTAAACATTACAATAGCTAACCTAAACATTACAATATTTAACCTACACATTACAATAACTAACCTAAACATTATAATAACTAACCTAAACATTACAATAACTAACCTAAACATTACAATAACTAACCTAAACATTACAATAGCTAACCTAAGCATTACAATAGCTAACCTAAGCATTACAATAGCATTGTTCTTTTATAGATGGCTCGTTCTTTAACCATTGATCGTCTATTGCAATCTACTCACATTCGTCTAATCATGGGAATAATAGTTGGATTTATGTTTTCACATATTTACCATACAAACAAGGTTTATATTAATTTACATATATATGAATAATTTATATATATTTATTAATACTAAATTTGCAAAATCGTGTACTAATATTAATCTATAAAATTCATTTATTCCAATTATTATTTCTATGACCATATAGCAAAAAATGTTACTGGATATTTTCTACTCTCATTGAATTCTCTTGCACTCACCTTTAAACCTTTTGTTAGCAAGATGACCGACAGGGTATTCGCTATCTGCCGCATCGACCTCATTCTCGTGGTGAAAATGACAATTTGGCCGGTCCGAAGTCTGCTCACCAGTGGACTGATGATAAGCACCATTCTCACGCAGGTACTTGCACCTATTAGACCTATCTGCCCGCGCGGGTGCCACTCAACTCTATATAACTCTACTACACCTAGTATTAAACATACATCTGTTAATGTAACAATATTATGAATCCAATGGTTACTTTATATATAAAATGTAATTAAATTCTATTAAAAGTATTCCCTGTTCTGAGAGCGAAAATGCCATCTCTAAACAATTTTACAAGGGTTTACATATACTGACCTCTCAATATATAATCCACTCTACTACTATTAAATATTACTACACCCCCCTCCCCCACTCCTCCCCCCAACTAGACATCGACAACACCATCTCCAAACAACTATACGACGACGTCCGGGTGTTGTGTTGGGTAATGACTTCACCCATGACTCTACACAGTAAAGCGATTCACGTTAAGGTAACCGATATTGTCGTAAGAATACCCTTTCTATGCCAAAACCAACACTGGCAATTTGTAATATTTATTTGTCTCATAAATCAAACTTTACTGTTCATTAATTCTATGATATTAATTTTTTAATTTGAGAATATTTCACAAATTTATCTGATTATTGGGTAACACTATTTTTGTAAATCACTCAATGAATCATGTTTGGTAAACATAGTTTTTACATTCAAAATATTATTATCAGTAGTAGATATAGGACAAGAGTCTGGTGTATTTTTATTAATGTATATTATATTATTATATTAAATTATAGTATACTATTTACTATGCATATGAGAATATTAATAAATTAATATATAATACAATTTTAATGATCATAAACTTAGATATTAGGAGTTATTTTACTTCTTTTACTGATTCTTTATATAGCCAATGCAATTACATTTAAAATTCTATATTGTATATCAATTTTGTATAATTTATATTATACATTAATTTATAAAAGTAATTCCTTATTAGCATATATGTTTAATATTTATAGACACATAGATACACAACTTTATATTTACTTAATAAAATAAAAACTTTAATACAAACCAAACTGTAGAAATGTACACAACTGGGTATCTGCTAATAAATTAATAGTTAAGCCATGTGAACTGATTTACTGTAAAACTGTTTAAAATGATAATTTAGTTAAACCAATAAATAGATTTTCATAAAAGTAATTATTAGAAAGACAATTGAACGTACTGTATTCAATTTTCAAGTTACCGGTACTTTTCTATACAATGTGTTCTAGATACAATAACTAATCTCGGAGATACTATTGAAAAGATTTGATCACGTACAACGATTGACAATAAAATATAAATATACATAAATATGAAAAGAATGGTGTTTTTAAATTTATGATGAATAAGCAGAAGTTTGTAATTTCACTTTGAATAATATCTAAAATAGTCTTAAAAACTCACATTTTGCATCTCTACACTAATTTCTTGTTAACTTATTTCTTGTTAACTTATTTCTTGTTAACCTATTTCTTGTTAACTTATTTCTTGTTAACTTATTTCTTGTTAACTTATTTCTTGTTAACCTATTTCTTGTTAACTTATTTCTCCTTAACTTATTTCTTGTTAACTTATTTCTTGTTAACTTATTTCTCCTTAACTTATTTCTTGTTAACTTATTTCTCCTTAACTTATTTCTCCTTAACTTATTTCTTGTTAACTTATTTCTTGTTAACTTATTTCTTGTTAACTTATTTCTTGTTAACTTATTTCTTGTTAACTTATTTCTTGTTAACTTATTTCTTGTTAACTTATTTCTTGTTAACTTATTTCTTGTTAACTTATTTCTTGTTAACTTATTTCTTGTTAACTTATTTCTTGTTAACTTATTTCTTGTTAAACAAATCTAATTGAAAGATGCACTTATCAACCTAATAAACCCGTAATTTATTCAATGTAAACAGTTTTTAATATAATATGTAAATATGTATCAGTTTAATAAGTAAATTATGATTATTAGGAAGATAGGTTGTTCTTTATAATGTAAGTGGCAACCTTTATTTGTATAAATTATTAAATTAAGATTTTCTGAAATATTGAAAATATGAGGACTTTTTTATTTTCCATTTTAAATTATATATTATTATTATTCATAAAAGTAATTATTAGAAAGACAATTGAACGTACTGTATTCAATTTTCAAGTTACCGGTACTTTTCTATACAATGTGTTCTAGATACAATAACTAATCTCGGAGATACTATTGAAAAGATTTGATCACGTACAACGATTGACAATAAAATATAAATATACATAAATATGAAAAGAATGGTGTTTTTAAATTTATGATGAATAAGCAGAAGTTTGTAATTTCACTTTGAATAATATCTAAAATAGTCTTAAAAACTCACATTTTGCATCTCTACACTAATTTCTTGTTAACTTATTTCTTGTTAACTTATTTCTTGTTAACTTATTTCTTGTTAACTTATTTCTTGTTAACTTATTTCTTGTTAACTTATTTCTTGTTAACTTATTTCTTGTTAACTTATTTCTTGTTAACCTATTTCTTGTTAACTTATTTCTCCTTAACTTATTTCTTGTTAACTTATTTCTTGTTAACTTATTTCTTGTTAACTTATTTCTTGTTAACTTATTTCTTGTTAACTTATTTCTTGTTAACCTATTTCTTGTTAACTTATTTCTTGTTAACTTATTTCTTGTTAACTTATTTCTTGTTAACTTATTTCTTGTTAAACAAACCTAATTGAAAGATGCACTTATCAAACTAATAAACCCGTAATTTATTCATGTAAACATTTTTTAATATAATATGTAAATATGTATCAGTTTAATAAGTAAATTATGATTATTAGGAAGATAGGTTGTTCTTTATAATGTAAGTGGCAACCTTTATTTGTATAAATTATTAAATTAAGATTTTCTGAAATATTGAAAATATGAGGACTTTTTTATTTTCCATTTTAAATTATATATTATTATTATTATTATTATTAATATTATTATTATTAATATTATTATTATTATTATTATTATTATTATTATTATTATTATTATTATTAATATTATTATTATTAATATTATTATTATTATTATTATTATTATATTAATATTATTATTATTATTATTATTATTATTATTATTATCATTATTAATATTGTATATTTATATATTATATAATATATGTTAACAAATGTTCTCAAAACATAAATAAAAATAAAATGAGGTAGAAAAATGTAGTTTAATAAAATTATGAATTATTTGGAAAGTTGCTAACAATGAATAAAAATATTTTTATTTCAAAAGAAAATCAATTTGAACAATTTAACAAATTACAAACGAACATTTTAAACAGATAACTCATAGCATAAGTGTTTGGAGAAGTCAATGTTGAATATGCATTTCTTTACTATATCAAGCCATTTATCTTTAATTACACTAGATTTCAAGAATTTCACGCAGGCACAATTCAATAGCTGAACTAATTTCTAAATTGATTAATTTTTAGCGGTGGATTATATACCTACATGTTTTCGAGTCCTAGTATCCTTTTTTTAGTAGCCAACAATAGCCGAACTATCAATGTTACATAAGCAATGTGTAAGCTTGTACGAGAATGAGATATTTTGTATAATCTATGGAGCTCCAAAGATTCTAGGCAGAGATAATTAAGCAGTCTAACATAAATTGTTATTGGAAAATGACATCTTTTGTAGATACTTTTTGAAGTTAATGTGTATTTTTTCGATTCTATCTCACTTTCGATTCATATAATTATTATTACTATTATTATTATTATTATTATTATTGTAATTATTCTCATTCTTATCTTGTTTAATAAATAATAATATATGACATGATTAGCTAGATGATTGTAGTATATACACATACTACTAGTACTACTACAACCTTACAGTTGTTATCAAATTAATAAACATTATTCTATTAATAATAGTATCATTATTTATAATTATAATATCATGATTATAAAAGAATTTGAAAATAGTTCTAATTTGTATTTCATTCCTTTTTTCACAATGTAATTTAGTGTGTACATATTGATATGAACTCTCGAGTTTGATTTATATCTCGAATGTATCTAGTTCACTCAGTTTATTTATCTATTCATTGTGTTATATATCTATGTATTGCCTCGGTAGATTATATAGCATAGTCTAATAAAGATAAAGTTGTATTTATTTGTTATAATGCAGATGTATAATATGAATATTATAAATTCATCTAATTTGCCTGTATATTCTCGAATATAAATTGTATATCGAACATGCTTTAATAAATGCCTTTACATCAGCATTATATTTAATTATATATATGTGCATACACATATTTATATATATCAACTTAATATCTGTTTCAATATATATTGTACCACATATATTTGCGATTACATAATATTTCTTTATAAATATATAATAATATATAGATTAAATCTATGCATATGTATTAATACGTTATTTTAATGATATCATATCTTTATTTACCATCCGGTATGATTCTTTTACAACTTCTATTGTTTGTTATCATAAGTTGTCCAAGTTTTTTTTTCTTGTAACATTGGAGTAATGAATTCATAGACTCGGTACACTCAGAAATATAAGTGCTTTAATTCATTTCTATAAAGGCTGCAACAGATTTTAATTTGCAAATTTATATACAATCTACCTTACTCTTTTCTGACTTATTTATCCTTTATATATTTAATTAGAAAACTAGTAATTTATAGACCAACCAAATTACTAACTCACCGATATCCAGATTTACTGACTTACCGAGACTTACTCATATATTATTAAGTACAAATGCGGGTGAAATCATGATATCGAAATTTATAATGGTAATTTTATTTTCATAAATATCTGTGAATTTAAAAGATGTCAATAAGAGATGATCTCTAATATGATCCTGAATGTTACATAACGGCATTATATTATATCAACAACTATATTGTCTATTTTAAATCACCAATTGTATGATAAGTATGATAGGGTATTGTTAAAAATAATATTATTAATTACCTTATAATATTATTTTTGATATATTATTCACCGTATAATGAATATCTTTACACCGATATCTCATCAAAATATATATTGTGAGAATATGTATTGAATACAATTAATATTATCAGAATTCAATAAATACTATTTATATATTTTTATAATACGATGTACAATGACATTTTGACTAAAAATGGTTATTCTAATTAATTATTATATCAAATTTCATTGACTTTATAAAACTATTTAATAAAATATTATATTTACATAGACATATATGTTTACATCCTACAATTATAATGTAGATATAATGTAGATATAATGTAGATATAACATAGATATAATGTAGATATAATGTAGATATAATGTATATATAATGTATATAAAATGTAGGTCTAATGTAGATCTAATGTAGGTATAATGTAGGTATAATGTAGGTCTAATGTAGATCTAATGTAGATATAATGTAGGTATAATGTAGATAAAATGTAGATATAATGTAGGTATAATGTAGGTCTAATGTAGATAAAATGTAGATAAAATGTAGATAAAATGTAGAAATAATGTAGATATAATGTAGATATAATATAGTTATATATACATAATAATAATAACTTTTGGAATTTATATATTTTGTTATACTTGATTATATTGAGAGTAACAATTGTTGCAGTATCACAGTATCTAGTCAAATTCATATTTTGATTGTAATTTACCAACTTTGTAATATTATTTTTTTATAATGGTCATCGAAAATTAACTATTTCCTTATTTTTTAAAATCTTTATAAAAAATAATTTCTTAAAATAATTTTGTTATAATTGAGATTATAAATAAATATTATCTATATTTATATTTTTATTTATTTAAACCTTTGATCTGTCCATAAAAATTAAAAATAATATATAATAAATAATGTAATGTGAAAATGAAATCACTTATGGTTATTTATTGTGTTACACATGAATAATTAATCAAGATTTCCATATAAAATATATGAATTTTTAATAATATTTAATAATTCACATAATCAGCAGTCATTTCTTAGATCATAAATCATATAACTATAACTAATTTTAAACATTCAATGAAATATAGGTTACATTATATAAATAAACACATCGGATTTGCTGACTTTATATATTTTTATCACATATTTATTTAATATTAGTTACCTATTAATTAAATTGAAATGTTACAACTCACTAAACTGTGTTTACCAATATGTAGGCAACATGGGGCAAAAGGTGTAACAAACTAATATTGATATCCTCGAAACCTGAACCTAGTATCCCCGAGGTTGTTTCAATAGAAGTAAAGGAAGGTTAGTTATCGATGGATACAATTCATCTTTATAATGTATTATATATTTACGTTTAGTAAACATATAAATTATAATTTAATAAATAGTTTTGTTATTTTTAAAAGTTCATTTAAAGTCTTGGTTAGACAATTACATTTTATAATTTAAGCGAATTCTAATTCGCTTAAATTATATAAATTATAATTAATTAATGTCTTCACATCTCACTACCAACACAAACTGTCAATAATACATGATTCAATATTCGCAGGTAGGGGACACTTGTGGACAAAGACTCGGAAAGCATTCGAATACATTTACAAGAACTACTTGAACGATTACGACTGGTTTATGAAGGTCGTCACCATGTAATTTATCGAGATTTACTTTTTATGATACATTTACTCTTTTATAATACATATCCTCCGCTCATACTATATGATACCTACTCTAATACATATCCTCCGCTCCTACCATATGATACCTACTCTAATACATATCCTCCGCTCCTAACATATGATACCTACTCTAATACATATCCTCCGCTCCTACCATATGATACCTACTCTAGTACATATCCTCCGCTCCTACCATATGATACCTACTCTAATACATATCCTCCGCTCCTACCATATGATACCTACTCTAATACATATCCTCCGCTCCTACCATATGATACCTACTCTAATACATATCCTCCGCTCCTACCATATGATACCTACTCTAATACATATCCTCCGCTCCTACCATATGATACATACTCTAATACATATCCTCCGCTCCTACCATATGATACCTACTCTAATACATATCCTCCGCTCCTACCATATGATACCTACTCTAATACATATCCTCCACTCCTACCATATGATACCTACTCTAATACATATCCTCCGCTCCTACCATATGATACCTACTCTAATACATATCCTCCGCTCCTACCATATGATACCTACTCTAATACATATCCTCCGCTCCTACCATATGATACCTACTCTAATACATATCCTCCGCTCCTACCATATGATACCTACTCTAATACATATCCTCCGCTCCTACCATATGATACATACTCTAATACATATCCTCCGCTCCTACCATATGATACCTACTCTAATACATATCCTCCGCTCCTACCATATGATACCTACTCTAATACATATCCTCCACTCCTACCATATGATACCTACTCTAATACATATCCTCCGCTCCTACCATATGATACCTACTCTAATACATATCCTCCGCTCCTACCATATGATACCTACTCTAATACATATCCTCCGCTCCTACCATATGATACCTACTCTAATACATATCCTCCGCTCCTACCATATGATACCTACTCTAATACATATCCTCCGCTCCTACCATATGATACCTACTCTAATACATATCCTCCGCTCCTACCATATGATACCTACTCTAATACATATCCTCCGCTCCTACCATATGATACCTACTCTAATACATATCCTCCGCTCCTACCATATGATACCTACTCTAATACATATCCTCCGCTCCTACCATATGATACCTACTCTAATACATATCCTCCGCTCCTACCATATGATACCTACTCTAATACATATCCTCCGCTCCTACCATATGATACCTACTCTAATACATATCCTCCGCTCCTACCATATGATACCTACTCTAATACATATCCTCCGCTCCTACCATATGATACCTACTCTAATACATATCCTCCGCTCCTACCATATGATACCTACTCTAATACATATCCTCCGCTCCTACCATATGATACCTACTCTAATACATATCCTCCGCTCCTACCATATGATACCTACTCTAATACATATCCTCCGCTCCTACCATATGATACCTACTCTAATACATATCCTCCGCTCCTACCATATGATACCTACTCTAATACATATCCTCCGCTCCTACCATATGATACCTACTCTAATACATATCCTCCGCTCCTACCATATGATACCTACTCTAATACATATCCTCCGCTCCTACCATATGATACCTACTCTAATACATATCCTCCGCTCCTACCATATGATACCTACTCTAATACATATCCTCCGCTCCTACCATATGATACCTACTCTAATACATATCCTCCGCTCCTACCATATGATACCTACTCTAATACATAACATCTATTCCTACCATACGATCCCTACCAAAAACCTATAAGCATACATTCACCTTATCATTCCAACTACCACCCCATGATTACCTCGTAAGAGCCTATCTCCACCTCATGACCTCTATCTCCGCCATACGAACTCTGTCCACACCGTATGACCTCATAACCCTTACCTCCAGGCCGACGACGACACTTACGTCATCGTGGAGAACTTACGTCATTTGCTTGTCAACAAGAGTAGCACGACTGCTGAGTATTACGGACGCAAGTTCAAACCTTACGTCAGACAGGTTGAAACTACTCTTGAAAGTACTTTTGTAGTAGTTAGATAGTACCTAGACAGTACATAGACGGTACTTAGACAGTACCTAGACATTATCTAGACGGTACCTAGACAATACCTAGACGATACCTAGACGATACCTAGACGATACCTAGACAGTACCTAGACGGTACCTAGACGGTACCTAGACAATACCTAGACATTATCTAGACGGTACCTAGACAGTACCTAGATGGTACCTAGACAGAACTTAGACAGTACCTAGACATTATCTAGACGGTACCTAGACAATACCTAGACGATACCTAGACGATACCTAGACGATACCTAGACAGTACCTAGACGGTACCTAGACGGTACCTAGACAATACCTAGACATTATCTAGACGGTACCTAGACAGTACCTAGATGGTACCTAGACAGAACTTAGACAGTACCTAGACATTATCTAGACGGTACCTAGACAATACCTAGACAATACCTAGACAATACCTAGAAGATACCTAGACAGTACCTAGACGGTACCTAGATGGTACCTAGATGGTACCTAGATGGTACTTAGATGGTACCTAGACAATATCTAGACATTATCTAGACGGTACCTAGACAATACCTAGACGATACCTAGACGATACCTAGACGATACCTAGACGATACCTAGACGGTACCTAGACAATACCTAGACATTATCTAGACGGTACATAGACAGTACCTAGATGGTACCTAGACAGAACTTAGACAGTACCTAGACATTATCTAGACGGTACCTAGACAATACCTAGACGATACCTAGACAATACCTAGAAGATACCTAGACAGTACCTTGACGGTACCTAGACAGTACCTAGATGGTACCTAGACAGTACCTAGACAGTACATAGACGGTACTTAGATGGTACCTAGATGGTACCTAGATGGTACTACCTGAAGTATCCATGGTAACTGTATTTCCCAATGACCACTGCCTAACAATTTGTTCTGCCACTTAACCTCCACTAATTAGATACAAACTACTTTATTAGTTGTAATATTAGCTTTATTTCAGCTATCTACATTGATAACTCCACTAATAAGTTCACTCATTATTGTGGGTGCTGATTAACCACGCCCACTAATAGCACACCTACATCTACCACGAATAGGGCTACATGAGTGGGGGCGCCGGATATGTACTCTCCAGGGAAGCAGTTCGCAGGTTTGCGGAAAAGGGTTTGTCTATTTGCCCGGACATCGAGGGCATGGACGAAGACGTGTCATTAGGTACGTTAGCACCTAGATATCCAGGTAATGTTGGATCATTGTCTTAGATATTAGATACAGATGCACTCATATATTACATATCATGATTACATATATAGGAATGTCAAATTCTAAATTACTTTATTATATAATATATATTTATTAAATAATAGTTACATTTAATGTTATATATAGTTGAAGTATTAATAATAATGAAGGGTTATATTACTTTTATAAAGAAGATTTATAATAATCTTTATCATTTAGAGAAGAATGTTTTTTATTTATTTTTATAAAGTTATATATGCAATTATTTTATTTATTCTTTAGTAAGATTGTAATATTAAAATTCATATTTAATTTGCATACAAGTATATATACTATATACAAGTATATACACTATATACAAGTATATACATTATATACAAGTATATACACTATATACAAGTATATTATATTAGCTTATGTTCTAAAGTGCTATTTTTAACTTTATTATGAACTTATATAATAGAAATATTTCAATATTAAAATGATCAATAAATTCATTTTCTAAAAAGCTTATTATATAATCTTATGCAATAAATGAACTAGCCCAAAGTACTATTATTGAAATCAACCACTTTATTTATTGACAATTTCAACTTTTTATAATATTTACCTATTTTCAATTACCTTATTTAATATGCAATATTAATTTCTAATAATGATGCAATTCAGTTCATCTATACATCTATATATATATACACCTATAACATAACCTCACATATTCAATACTAACATCCTAAGTAAACTTACTTCAAAACCATGTGGAACTACCTATTACTTCTACTTCCTCTGTCCACTTAGGTCAATGTATGGAGAAACTGGGTGTATTCGCCGGTGATTCCAGGGATTCTCTGGGC
Organism: Osedax frankpressi; assembly: GCA_964035775.1. Taxonomy (NCBI): domain Eukaryota; kingdom Metazoa; phylum Annelida; class Polychaeta; order Sabellida; family Siboglinidae; genus Osedax; species Osedax frankpressi. The sequence continues at coordinate 21,449,785 of OZ038313.1, forward strand.
CGTGAGACTTTCTTTCCTTTTGCTCCAGCTGATCATATGGATGCAGACCGTATACCTCCCGACAATTGGTACTTTGAGTACAACTATTACAAAGTAAATCAGGTATAGTCTACTCACAAATAAGATCTACTTACTTGTATTATCTACTCACTAGTATTATCTACTCACTTATATTATCTACTCAATTGTATTATTTACTCACTTATATTATCTTTTCACTTGTATTATTTACTCACTTGTATTATCTTCTCACTAGTATTATCTACTCACTAGTATTATCTACTCACTTATATTATCTTCTCACTTGTATTATCTTCTCACTTGTATTATTTTCTCACTTGTATTATCTACTCACTAGTATTATCTACTCACTTGTATTATCTTTTCACTTGTATTATCTTCTCACTTGTATTATTTACTCAATTGTATTATCTACTCACTTATATTATCTTCTCACTTGTATTATCTACTCACTAGTATTATCTACTCACTTGTATTATTTACTCACTTTTATTATTTTCTCACTTGTATTATTTTCTCACTTGTATTATCTACTCACTTATATTATCTTCTCACTTGTATTATTTACTCACTTATATTATCTTCTCACTTGTATTATCTACTCACTAGTATTATCTACTCACTTGTATTATCTACTCACTTATATTATCTTCTCACTTGTATTATTTACTCACTTGTATTATTTACTCACTTGTATTATTTACTCACTTGTATTATTTACTCACTTTTATTATTTTCTCACTTGTATTATCTACTCACTAGTATTATCTACTCACTTATATTATCTTTTCACTTGTATTATCTACTTACTTGTATTATCTTCTCACTTGTATTATTTACTCACTTGTATTATTTACTCACTTGTATTATCTACTCGCTAGTATTATCTACTCACTTGTATTATTTACTCACTTTTATTATTTTCTCACTTGTATTATTTTCTCACTTGTATTATCTACTTACTTGTATTATCTTCTCACTTGTATTATTTACTCACTTATATTATCTTCTTTACTCAAAAGTAGTCTATTCACCCCTTAGTCTCTTTATATACTTACTTACGTCCACAAACCAATGCGTCTTGGTATTACCCAACTTTCTTATGGCACCCTCACAAGTAACTCCCCCAAACCCTACCACTACCGACTACCTACTCTCACAACTATACCCTCGAATACACTGGGTTATCATTGGGTTCTACTATATTAACACCTCCCTTCCCTTCGGCCTCCTCGACCCTTAAACCCTATACTAACCCCATTTCCGTAGGGTCCGGATTGCTGTAGCGACGACGCCATATCATTCCACTACATCGATCCGAAGTACATGTACGTACTCGAATACCTGATCTACCACCTGTCCGCTTTTGGCCGAGTACACCGTCCCCATCTAGTCCGTACAGGCGGAACTAAACCTAAACACGCCCCGTCCATTAAGATACTCACCCTACCCGACACCGATCGCAAAACCGCCGGGTTCCTGAAGCCAGCGGCTCCCAGAACAGCGGTGACCGAGGGCGTTCCTACGGCTGGGAAGCCAAAGCCCTCTGGCTAGTCTATGGGTGAAATTACGTTCAATCGCATGATATTGCACTCAGATCAACGTTTATTCATGCAAACCATGATACTACATTTCCAATTATACAATTTCATATTACTATTTTGATTTCCATATTGGAATACCGATGATACAATTATACATTCCAAAGTGGTATTTATTAGGAAATTCAAAATTACCTTTTACTATAATTCATGTATTTATATTTTATAAATCTACACAGGTTAACCAATGATGCCTTACACAATGTATTGTTTAATAATTCTTTAATTGTTATACTTTATTCACGGAACATTATGATGCTCAATATAATATATTTTTAATTTGAATTTATTATATTAAATATAAGTAAACAATTTGTTTGTCAATAACTAAAAAACTATTTATACATACCTTTTGTTCATTAAACGTTTAGTGTTTAATGTTTAATAAATTAATTTTATAAAATTGTTTATGAGAATTAAGTTTATAAAAAAATGTGAGCAGTAATGTCAATAAATTAAGAAAATACTAAATGAATTGTATGGATTTTAAATATTTCAGAAAAGGTCTTTAAAACCATTTAATAAATAATAATCAAATGAGTAGATAATACATTGTCAAGTATATGTTATTATATAACTAGCAAATAATAATATATACCAAAGTAGTTACTATCTACACTTTTAAAGGATGATTATTATTAATTTATAGTATCGAAGATCAAGCTATTATTCAGCTGACTTTATCTCAAACTTATAAATGAACTTTCTCTTTAGTTACTTACTTCTGAAATATATTCAATATTAATAAATTACAAGTCATCGTTCTTTAAAGAAAAAGTTAGTCAATGAAAGTTAATGTTGTCAATTTACATTTAATATGAAGACTCATGTCTTAATTAATGGTCTTTATATTATAAAAAAAATACTTTAATGATGTAATTTTACATTTCAAATAAATAGTTAGTATTGGTTATTTATATTGTTTATATTTTTTAAATATATTTTAGTCATGATTTTAAATTACTCATAATTTAAGATCCTGAAATCTATTCAACAAGTTTAAATATTAAATAATAATTTAATAATTTTTTAAATAGTATATTAATAGTATAGTAATTTAAAATATATAATAAATATATAAAATGTTTATGAATATCATAATTAATAAACAAAAAATCTATAATTTAAATATTAAATTATTTCTAATAAAATGAAACTTTCAAAATTATTTTTGTTTATATAAAAATAAATTTATTATTTAACATAGGTAAATAAAAGAGAAAATTACATGAATTGATCTAAAGTTGGGAAGAGTTCTTGTTTGTTATTGTTGATTCTTTTGGGATCAATTTGCGAAATCCCAATGTTATCCTTATTGTAGATGGGAATATATCGGATCCTTCCATCTTTTAAAGCCTGTCAGAGAGATCATACAATATTCATGATGTATGGTATATAATAATTTAAGATATATAAACATCCTTTTATTAAAAAAGAATTAACTTTAATTAACAATGAGATATCATCAGGGAATAGGGTTTAAAAATTCATTAAACCATTTATTATATCATATTTCAAATGAAATTATATGCATTTAATAAAACTATAACAAATAATATATTTGTAAACTTGAAATGAACTAACTAGTGTCAGAATACAATGATTGTTGCGATTTACGTGAAATATCATAAAACTGATATCTTCATCGTGTCTACAGTTTACATAACCACTGCAATGATGAGTAAGATGAGGTAGAGAGTGGGGCAGGGGTTGTAAGTAGTTGTGCAGGGTATGTAGTTAGTGGTGCAAGGAGTGTAGTTAGTAGTGCAAGGAGTGTAGTTAGTGTGGCAAGGAGTTTAGTTAGTGGTGTAGGGTATGTAGTTAGTGGTGCAATTTGTGTAGTTAGTGGTGCAGGGTGTATAGTTAGTAGTACAAGGTGTGTAGGTAGTGGTGTAGGGTGTGTAGGTAGTAGTACAAGGAGTGTAGTTAGTGGTGCAGGGGTTGTAAGTAGTAGTGCAGGGAGTGTAGTTAGTAGTGCAGGGAGTATAGTTAGTGTGGCAAGGAGTTTAGTTAGTGGTGTAGGGTATGTAGTTAGTGGTGCAATTTGTGTAGTTAGTGGTGCAGGGTGTATAGTTAGTAGTACAAGGTGTGTAGGTAGTGGTGTAGGGTGTGTAGGTAGTAGTACAAGGAGTGTAGTTAGTGGTGCAGGGGTTGTAAGTAGTAGTGCAGGGAGTGTAGTTAGTAGTGCAGGGAGTATAGTTAGTAGTACAAGGTGTGTAGTTAGTGGTGTAGGGTGTGTAGTTAGTAGTAAAAGGTTTGTAGTTAGTGGTACAGGATGTGTAGGTAGTGGTGCAGGGAGTGTAGGTAGTGGTGTAGGGAGTGTATGTAGTGGTGCAATGAGTGTAGGTAGTGGTGCAAGGAGTGTAGGTAGTGGTGCAAGGGGTGTAGGTAGTGGTGCAAGGGGTGTAGGTAGTGGTGCAAGGAGTGGTGCAGGGAGTGTAGGTAGTGGTGCAGGGAGTGTAGGTAGTGGTGTAGGTAGTGGTGTAGGGAGTGTAGGTAGTGGTGCAAGGAGTGTAGGTAGTGGTGCAAGGAGTGTAGGTAGTGGTGCAAGGGGTGTAGGTAGTGGTGCAGGGAGTGTAATTAGTGGTACATGGGTATGTAGTTAGTGGTGCAGGGTGTGTAGGTAGTGGTGCAAGGGGTGTAGGTAGTGGTGCAGGTAGTGGTGCAGGGAGTGTAGGTAGTGGTGCAGGGAGTGTAGGTAGTGGTGCAGGTAGTGGTGCAGGGAGTGTAGGTAGTGGTGCAGGGTGTGTAGGTAGTGGTGTATATTAATATGGTTGTAATTAGTACACTTGTGAATAACCCTGGCAGGATATTGTAAGTCATCATATTTTCTACAAATTCTACATTGAAAAGAGCCACAATTTTACTATTATCTGCAAAAAGTAATAATCAATATAAAATAAAACAATTGAATATTAAATTTGAATATGTATATTAAGATACAAATTAATAAATAATTAATTATTACGTAATTAACTTATAAATGAATGCATTTCATATTTATATTATAAAAAGATTCAATAATACATTTTGATATATAATATAAACCTTTAAACATGACAGCTATCTTATGATTGGTACAATCCCATTGCATTGATTGGACAGCACCACCAAAACTTTAAACGCGAATAATAAAAGAATATTTAAAATATATACTTATAAAATATGATATAACATGAAAATTATTAATGAAATATAATATTAATATTAATACGATAGATAAAGTCTAAACTTATAAAATAACTAATCTTAATAATATACTTTAAAATCATTAATACAGATATTATAAAAATACATAAAAAGTAGGATATAGTAAACATACAATAACATCAAATACTGCTTATTGTAAACTATATTTTATTAAATTCAGATATTTTGATTTATTATTAAATTTTATTAATTCAGGGGATGGTTTAGGGGAATGGTGTAGGGGAATGGTGTAGGGAAATGGTGTAGGGAAATGGTGTAGGGAAATGGTGCAGGGGAATGGTATAGGAGAATGGTGTAGGAGAATGGTGTAGAGAAATAATGTAGGGGAATGGTGTAGGGAAATGGTGTATGGGGTTGGTATAGGGGAATGGTGAAGGAAAATGATGTAAGGGAAGGGTGCAAGTGAAGGGTGTAAGAGTAAAGTGTAAGGGAAGGATGTAAGGGAAGGGTGCAAGGGAAGGGTGTAGGTGAATGGTGTAGGAGATAATAGAGGAAGATCTTATGGTAATTTACGAATACTGAATAAAGTACTCTACTTTGGGTAAGAAAATAAGTTTTTTTGAGCCTAAAGTGCAAACCCATTAGACCCGTGGACTTGAGCCATATTGTATTCGCGGACACCGCGGTCACCTTGGGCCATCACGTGAACACTATAGAGGGCGCTGCAATCTGTCAACGAAAACATCACAGTTTCGCTATTTTTACTCCAACACATGCACTGCGAAGAGGAGAGACTATATGAGTGGGGGGAGTGGGAGTGGGGGGGAGTGGGGGGGAGTGGGAGTGAGTGGGGGGAGTGAGTGGTAGTTGGGCAGACTGGGGCGAGTGGGGGGATTTAGTGGGAGTGGGAGGGGGGAGTGAGAGTGAGTGGGGGGAGTGAGTGGGAGTGAGTGGGGGAGTGGGGAGAGTGAGTGGAAGTGGGGGGAGTAGGGGGAGTGAGTGGGAATGGGGCGAGTAAGTGGGAGTGGGGGGAGTGAGTGAGAGTGGGTGGCAGTGAGTGTGAGTGGGGGGAGGGTAGGAATGGGAGGAGTGGGTGAGTAGGAGGATCGGGAAGAGTGGGGAGGTGATGGGGAGTAGGGTGTAGTTGGTGTAATGATGAAGGGTGTGTAAATGTGAAATCGTGTGCAGAAGAGTGATGTGTGTATGTTATAGTTGAACTTATTATTATTAATAAATAAACAACAACATCTCCTCAATTATAAAATCCATTCTTAACCCAACTTTACTGCTCAATCCCAAATATAATGACCATTTACCCCTTAACCACACCCCTATACCTTCATCCCTTACAAACTCTCCCTTTCCTAACCCCGCAACCTCACCCCCATAAACCTCCGCTAACCTTAACATTGCCCGCCAGGTTGGTAAACTGACTTGTCGACTTGTCAGTTCTGTCGAAGATGTAAATAGAGTTTGTACGACAGGCGATGACCGCGTATCTCCCGTCCGGGGACACACGGACACCGGTCAAACCAGAAGAGTCTATGTATTCGTAGCTCAAGGTCGCCGACGAGTTTACAACCTGAGAGGGAAGGAGAAGGAGATAAGGGAAAAGGGAGAGAAGGGGAGGTAGGGGGGAGAGTGGGAGATATAGGGAGAGAAAGATAAGGAAAGGGAGGGAAAGGGAGTGGGAGAGCATGGGAGGAAGATGGAGAGGAAGAGGAATAGGGAGAGGGAAGGGAGGGAAAGGAAAATAGAGAGAAGGAAGTGGGAGTGAGGGAGAGGGAAGTGGAGGATGGGGTGGATGATGGTATAATTATAGAATATTATTCTGATAAACTATGATATAGGCAATATTTAAGAGGTCACGACCTCTGTATTAGTTTACACACATTTGAGAAAATTGCCGTGATACGTACATCAATGTTAAGTCAGAGAAATGGTTGCCGTGATTTCAACACTAACAATAAGGTAACCAGAAGTTGGGGTCGTGCAGATAATGTCATCGGTGACCCCACACCAGGAAATGCTCGACACCGGACCAATATTACGAGTGGCACACAACTGCATGCTTTTGTTTAAATTGGTGTAAAATGGGGGCAAATTCATTTCATGATCAATTAGATACAATAGTATCTAGTAATACTATACACTACCATGGTTACCTAGTAATACTATACACTACAGTGGTTACCTAGTAATACTATACACTACAGTGGTTACCTAGTAATACTATACATTACCATGGTTACCTAGTAATACTATACACTACCATGGTTACCTAGTAATACTATACATTACCATGGTTACCTAGTAATACTATAAATTACCATGGTTACCTAGTAATACTATACATTACCATGGTAACCTAGTAATACTATACACTACCGTGGTTAACTAGTAATACTATACACTACCATGGTTACCTAGTAATGCTATACATTACCGTGGTTAACTAGTAATACTATACACTACCATGGTTACCTAGTAATACTATACACTACCATGGTTACCTAGTAATACTATACATTACCATGGTTACCTAGTAATACTATACATTACCATGGTTACCTAGTAATACTATACACTACCATGGTTACCTAGTAATACTATACACTACCATGGTTACCTAGTAATACTATACACTACCATGGTTACCTAGTAATGCTATACACTACCGTGGTTACCTAGTAATACTATACACTACCATGGTTACCTAGTAATACTATACGCTACCATGGTTACCTAGAAATACTTTACATTACCGTGGTTACCTAGTAATACTATACACTACCATGGTTACCTAGTAATACTATATACTACCATGGTTACCTAGTAATACTATAAATTACCATGATTACCTATTAATACTATACACTACCATGGTTACCTAGTAATACTATACACTACCATGGTTACCTAGTAATACTATAAATTTCCATGATTACCTAGTAATACTATACACTACCATGGTTACCTAGTAATACTATACACTACCATGGTTACCTAGTAATGCTATACACTACCGTGGTTACCTAGTAATACTATACACTACCATGGTTACCTAGTAATACTATACGCTACCATGGTTACCTAGAAATACTTTACATTACCGTGGTTACCTAGTAATACTATACATTACCGTGGTTACCTAGTAATACTATACATTACAGTGGTTACCTAGTAATACTATACACTACCATGGTTACCTAGTAATACTATACGCTACCATGGTTACCTAGAAATACTTTACATTACCGTGGTTACCTAGTAATACTATACATTACCGTGGTTACCTAGTAATACTATACATTACAGTGGTTACCTAGTAATACTATACATTTACATGGTTACATAGTAATACTATACATTACCATGGTTACCTAAGGATTAACATCATAATATTTTGATATTTTGTATACAAATGTCATTTTTATTTATGATTTTGTATATTTAATAATAGCATATTATTGGAACTTAATTAAATAGTGTGATTTATTGTTTATCGCTTTATAAACTAAATTGGACATGATTTTGATGCCAACGTACAAAACTTAATATTATATAATAGAGTTTTATTTCTAGATCAGATATCTAACTTATTTAAATGTATTTAAATATAGTCGTGAGCAGATAAACTTTACAAACATCCTACTCGACAAACCTCGTGTTTTGCTTGGTGGCTTTTGGATGACCTGCATTGTACAGGGGGGTGTCAAATACCAATAGACCAGACTCGCAGGCAATGGCGAGCTTAGTGGCGGAGTTACGACTGTCGAAGGGTGAAGAGTGTGGAAGGTAGAGTGGTGTGTGGAAGGTAGAGTGGTGTGTGAGGTGAGGTTTTATGATAGCATTTTACGAATAGTGTACGAATGATAATAATATCGTAATGTAAAAACAAAAGAAATAATAATGTTTAGATTGGAAAATTATAAAATGTACTCTGCAATAATAGAAATTATAAAGCAGATCATTTTTGTAAAGGAAATTATAAAGCAGGTAATATTTAAAATATAAATTATAAAAGCAGATTATATTTATAATAGAATTTATAAAAGCAGATTTAATTTATAATAAGGAATAATATAATTGGTATTAATAAAATCTAAATACTTTTTCCAGATTATTTAATAATACAAACAATATAAAATAATTTATTTATAATGATTACATATAATTTTATATATTTTCAAAAAATAACATTCTATGAAAAGATATAAATATATACAATGAAAAATCTAATACAATAATATATTGTGAAAATGATCAATTTATTGAAGTTATCCTATAAATTGTGAGAGGACCAAATGTATAAAGTTGATAAATTGAAAATATTTATTAAATTACATATTTTATTTATTTACGATAATTAACATAATAAAAATATTATTTTATGACCAGTCAACAAGTATTGAAAATAATTATTTAAAATTGATTTAGCAACAAAAAAAATGTATCCAAATGATATAAAAATGTTATCTAAAGTTGTTGGTGCAATATGCAATAAAATGGATGCATAATATATATTAATTTTAATTAGATATTAAGATTATTTAATAAATATATTTCAAAAACATATAAATACTATGTCTTTATTGTAAAGTATCAAATAAGATTTTCAGTTATTTTAATATATATTATTTTAAGTTATAATAATATTTTTACATAATTTATGATATAAGAATCAAAATGGCCAATCCTATACATTGTTTACCATATTAATATTTAATAAAAATCAATTTCACTGTAATCAACCACATATATTGTTTAATTATATTGTAGAATCACTTTATTATATGCTGATGCATGTATAATTATTATCATAATTAACAAATAAATAGATACAAATATTATATTACATAATTTTTAGAAATTTCCTAGTGAATGTGAAAATATATACAAAGTTTTTACATGAACTTTTCGTAGGCATTGCGATAAATTGACCGACCTCCACGTGATCTCTGCGATACGCTTTATACCCGGATGACTGAGGTAGACGGGTTCCTGGAGTAATTGGTGTCGAGAGCCAGCTTCGTAAACAATTACGGAGTCGTCGTGCAACGCAATTGCTAACTTACAAGTGCCGGGATGCCACTGCAGTTCGCGAATACGACCTTCCGACCTTTGTGAAAAACATTAAGGAGTCAATTAGTGGTACGCTATTGCCTCGAGCAATTCAGTATTAAAGGCAGGTAATATAGGCAGTTGAAGTTCCGCGTAGATAAGTGTAACCTTGGAGCGGGTTCAAAGGTCAATTACTCAGAAAACTTGGCTTTTGATTAAATGATATTAATTAAGCTTATTATTCTTGCTAATTTGTTTAAGTTTTATAATCTAAACAGTAAATTATAATATATTTTATATTAATATATCTGGCATTGGTGAATTATTATACGATGTTTGAATATTAAAAACCTTACCTATCTAACCATTTCCTATAGATTATTAAGCTTAATACATCATTTATAAAAGAACACAAATACACACATTTAAACACACTGATCTGTGTGTAGGTTAAAAGGAAGATCAATTACAAAATTCAATTCATGTATATTGGAAGATAGTGTTAATTTATGAAATTAGAGAAATTATAAAATACATTGTTTTTTTATTATTAAAAAATGAAAGAAAATTATATAATAAAGATACAAATGTTATCTGCAATATAGGCATAGAAACAATTTAGAGAATAAGTCTCAAAGAATAGAAAGTCTTACATTGGACACAAAATTGTTACAATATTCTCAATAAAATTAAAATTCTAATAAGTTAGTAGAAAGTAATTGAATTAAATGGGAATCAATGAACGATTACATAAACATCATATTTTATAAACTGAACATTAGTTAAAAAGTGTAGAATTAATGTCCGACATGAGAATGTTGTTAATATTATAACTTGTGTTAATTATTCAATAAACTTATTAGAGTAAATAAATAATTTAAAATATATATCTAGAATATAGATACTTTAAAAATGAAGACATTACTAATTATTTTATAATAATATAATTAGATCAAATGCAATTTCGAATTGTATAAATAATATACATTATTTCATAATAACCAATAAATATTCCGGGATATTTCATTTAAAAATGCTGGCACATCCTAGAAATAGTAGGTAATATGAAAACTTATGTCTATGATTTATATAAATATATATAATAATAATAAATTGGCCAATCTATATATATATATATATATCTATATATATATATATATATAGATTATAAAATATAATATATAATATAACAACATTATCATATATATATTTAAGAATTTCTATAATAAATCTATATAGAATATGTTATATATAATTTGAACCGCATAAAACTTAAATATAAATAAACAATAGACAATAAACAAAGAATCCATTAATAGCGTTTGTAGTTATTCAATATACAAAGTAACCCGTATCGAACGTGGTACCACAATATTCTTTATTGCTCCTACAATCTGCAAGCCCTTTAGCATGTAAGAACATGAGGTAGTCATTGCAACCAGTGCTGTCCAGGGTATGGGAATCTTATAATTAGTTAATTAGTAATTACGGCGTCGTTGGTCAATTTTAATATCATACAAGCATTTTAACAATAGATTTACTTATGGATGTTAGTTTTAAATATAGTACCCATTATCTATGAAATAATTACTACACGTTAATGAAGAGTCATATAAATAAAAGATTATAATTTGTAAATAGAATTATTAATATCATTATATCGTAATATTTAAAAACCCATATTATTTGCTTCAATAGATGACACATCATTTAATACTCCCGACATTCCATTTTCACACCTATATGATATTTGTATTCCTAATAAAACTAGATTAGTTAATTATGAATGTGAATACAGATATGATTAATTATTTTATGCCTACCATTCATTATACAATTTTATGTAAAATCTGTCATTTTCTTTGGTTTCATTATTCGATAATTTTTGTACTCCTCCGAGATTATCGGTGATTTTAATTTCAGGATATTTGATGCCCTTCGATTGGGAATGATGTCATTAAAACATTATATCGAATACTATCTATAAATACATCCACGCTGTATTATATGGCATAATGTCTATGCAATCTTAACATGCTTTTCTGTCTATATTAGTTCATTAACCAAGGAATTGAGTAGCAAATCATTTCTTTCATCATCAATATTCACCATTTCTGAATCTTTTTCAGCGATCGTAAAAGTTCCCTTTTTAGGATACTGTGTAAATTTGTCCATAATACTCATATTTGTGGCTCTGGATAGATTTATATGAATCTGTTATAAATTATCAATAAAGGTATTATGGTATTAGGATAGTTTTAAATTATAGTTATATTAACTAATTAATTAGTTCATTTAATATATTACTATATTATCGGTAGTTATTTTATTTTATAAATCAATATCTGATGCATTAGATATACTTAAATAAAATTATTGGTAACGTATAAGAGATCATTCAAATGAACAGAATACAATTTACGTTTAGATTCTTTTATATTAAATATAGGATGGAAATATTAATAATAGAATTATAAAACTAAATAAATTTTGTATTAACTATAAAATAAAATAATTAGATATCATAAGAAATAAATAATATTTAGTAACATTTCAATTATATTGAATTATAGGTAAGATCATATTGTAAAGAATGTGATTTAGACGAAAATTGTATATCATTAAATTAAGATATGATAAATGTTGATTAATTTATAACAATACAAATTAAATATTAAACTAAAATAATATTTTAGGGCACAGGAGTATTTAAAGCTATACTACAATATAAATATAGAAATTCATTTCTATACAAAATAAACATACATTTATATAGTGGTAGATAGATTGTTACCCTAGTTATTCGGATATAGATTATCAAATAATATAATTAAAACTAAAAATGAAGAATTCAGAAATTTGTATATTAAATATTATATTGATTTATATTATAAATTAGATTTATTAAATTATTAAAATTTGTCTTCTAAAACAGAAATTAATCGTTTAAATACTAATTTATGTATATATACAACATATAATAATATTTTAAATATATTTTACACCGTAATACAACGATTGCTAATTAGATATATATCTATAAAAATTTTAATTAGCACAACTATGATTTTCCTCATCTCCAATGAATGATATGGTAATACGTATATATACTTCAAACAAATAAATAATTATACAAGATAAATATATATTTATAATATCTATATTGTAGAACATAACTCAGGTTAAAATATAAATGAGTGTAGTATAATTTAATAAATAGTTAATTTATTAACATAATTATGATAATTTATTTGAGATAGCCAAAAGTAATCGCATGAATTGTATAAAATAAGATTTAAACAGTAAAGTTAACACATTTCACAAGAGAATATAGTTCAGCCAGAACAATGTGTCCGATTAAGACGTTTGCAGGTTACGCATACTCTTGTGTTACCAGTAACCATTCTATGATTATCTGGATAACAGATACAGATGCCATCCGATACGTAGAATCTCTTCGATGATTGTCCGTCATTAAAAGGACAAGAGATTTCTTGTAATCCAGCAGATTCAATTGTCGTGCGAAGTTAGAACATTTATTATACAAGACAAAAGAGTTCATATCGACAATATTGAAAATATTATGCAATTTGTATTTCCAATATTTGTATCCGGTTTTATACTTCGTGCCTGTTCCATTTTATAGAAACTTCCCTTAAATGTATTGAAGTCAATCAGCTTATCCGGCTTCTTTCTTCGCTCTAATACATCGGATTGACTTCTCGTAAAATCAGAATCTGATCCGGATGTAATAGTTGAAAGAGAGGATATATCCCTTTTATTAACATGGCAACGGACAACAATTCCGTCTTTATCAGCCAATTCGAAACTATTTCTTTGACCGTTACAAACAGAATCCATACGAGGAATATCTCGGGAGGTCTTACTAATAGATCCAACAAAATCTGTATTCCGAGAAGAGGAAACTTCGCAAATTTCAGAGATGTATAAAAATTATCTGTATAAACAAATAATCATTCATTAACTCTTTGACTATATTAAATGAAACACATTCACCAGTTGAGGTCATCGTCTCTACCCGTTAGACAATAAGTTTTAAACAATAATTTGTCACGGAATCGCATAAAGAGTAGAATTTAATTCCTTTTCTCGTGGGTTTCAGTGGCATATATTGAACAAAACTCAAACGTCCTTTGAATTTCATCATACCTTCATCTATCGTTAAATGCTGTCCAGGGGTATACGTCTCTCTAAACGTTTTGTCTAACTTATCCAATGCAGACTAAAGAGAATTAATAGTAAAATATGTATTTATAGATTTCAATTAAAATGCATATTTATTTGATATAAGCTCAAATAATATTAGAAAATACTTAGACTTTAAAAAATAGAGATAACAATTTTACTAGTTTTATAAAACTTATAACAAATAAACTATTATAAATAGACAGGTTGTAAACTTATTAAGTTTTTTGCTGATATTGGCTTTAATAAAATGCAGGAATTTGGTGATTTGTATATACCGAATCCGGAATATTCTCACACGAACAAATTGATTTACATAAATTATATCGGTAGACCAATATAATCTAACATTCGGTTTTGGATTGATTCCCATCAATAACAAAAAACCAAAATAAAATATTATTTCATCCAAATTTGTTGTGAAGAATGAATCTGTAAATTAACATTAACTTAATTAGTTTCATATAATACTTCATTTATATATAATTTATAAATAAAAATTATATTAAATATGTTACATTTATATTATAATATTCTTAACCATTTCTCGAAGCAAAGTAATTTGTACCAATCACCATATTCTCAAAGAAGTGAAAGAAGCCCTTTAATAGCAATTGATAGGGAGTTATTATAAAGGAGTAATAAATGTAACAACCCACTGTCTCCATAAAGTTAATTGTTTCAGGCATCACTCCACCCATCGGCTATAAAATCCTACAAAAACAATATCTTATAAATAATGATTATAATTAAATTCTTGTTATGTTTATGACCACAAATCAAATGTATAACATATAGAATTAATATATTAAAATGTTGATAACTAAAATTAAACTAACGCCGTCTCCTCGGTACCGAAATTACCGAAATTACTGGTTCATCTTCAATATCTTTACAAGTATCGTCATAACTATCCTCCCCGCTCTCAGGATCATATTTACTTGTCATGTCCTAAATGTAACATTATGCACAAATACATTATGTATAACATTAATATCGTTTCAAAGACTGATAATCTAGAAAAAATATTAAAAAGAAAAATAGTTTAAGTTATACTATACAATACATTACACAAGATTACATAATATATAACAATTACACATTTATTGTTGTTTTGGGAAACTAGGTATATTTTTTATTTGTAAAGAAAAAAATTATCATTATACACTTTAATAATTTCATTTTGATATTTTATATACGAAATTTTAATAAACCAAGATATAATGAAAAATTGTAATTATATAATATAATATGTATATTTATTATAAATATAATAAATAATAGATTTACATTATATAAGATTTAAATAATGTAAGAAGTTTTGATCAAATACTTTTGTGAAATATTATTTATAATACTACTATAATATAAAATATGATAATTTGTATTATGATGATTATAATATATATATGTATATATAATATTAACCTCATCCATATCAACAAACTCATCATCGCTTGATGAAAGAAATACGCTTTGGGGCTACTTCATAATTACATTTTCGTAGAATAGAGACATTTTAAAAATATAAACAAAACTGACGTTATATACATAAAGTAGATCCATAATGTATAAATTTATGATTTTAAAATAATGTGCAAATATTATAAATTATATATATTAATTTTTTTATAATTATCAAAAATAACTATTTTCAAAAATCAATATGTATAATACTTGTTAATTTCTAGACGAAATATTTAACAATATATTGTAAAACACGTATTTTTAGACGTTTAAAATTATATAAAACCATGTGATTCTTATAATAAATAATAAATAACGAATTTATTATTAAAACATATCGAAAATTATATAAAATTAAAATTAATGCATCTAAAAATTAATTTTAACATTAAATATATATATATATATCTATAAGTATATAAGATTGTAGGGTTATTATTTGATATAATGTAAAAGAAAATTTAATTTTAATTTCATATATTATTTAGAGAAATAGAATAACAAAACATATTTTTTTTTATTTAATATAATAAACAATGAATATAATTGTTGTTTGGGTTTTGGTAAATAATCGTTTTTGTCGAAATCATTATTAATGATGTGGGATTTATAATATGAATCAGACCCGTTCGTATATCGGACTATATATCATATGATACTACATCATATTATAGTATATGATATGTGATATGTTTTGTAAATTTATGTAAATTTACAAAAAGTATTTTATAGCACTTCATATTTATTCTGATAAAATAACAATACAAATTTAAAACAATTTATGAATATTTTTATTAAAATATTCTTAAAAAGTTATTATTGAATACTGATGAATCTAGATATTAAACAATGCTAATTTTTAATAAGAGAATAGGTAAATTAACTAAAAAAATTAATATAGCCACATAATCTTATTTATTTAGTATATTTTAACTTGTATTTATCCAAATACAGAAGGTTTACAATAACAAATAATTGAATACATATGAATTGATACAAAACTGGATATATTTGTTAATTTAATAATTTTTGTATATTTACTAAATAAAATGATAAGGCATATATCAATAATAATATTTAGTATGCCACAACCAATATATCTTTGATATAATCATTAATATAATTTGCAAATACAATGTCTTATTTTTTACATAGATTACTATATCATGTAGTTAAAAAATTAAATTTTTTATTTATTATATACATAATATATTTTATAATAAATGAAGAAAATAAAACCTATTTAATAGTGTATAGAAAACATAATGATCTACTTTCATATTAATATATTTTTTTTGAATAAAATATAATTATATTATAATATTAATAACTAGTAGTACTTTAACTACCATAATTACTATATCTCATCCTAGTGGATCATATTACACTACTTTAGGAATCTATTTATTAACTGGATTTAATTTGGTGTAGTTTGATGGAATAAATTTAAATATTTACATATTAAATAAGAAATGATAATAATATAAATTATAAAAGATATAATGGTAATTAGTTTATATATTTATAATATTAACCACTATAATATTAACCACTATAACAATAAGGTAATGTTATTTTATTACTTTTATTATTTTTGATAGTAATACTTAATTTATGAATATCAATCAAGTTGAGCAAAAATAATGGATATATCAAAGACCAAATTTAAATAATAGTTTATATTTTTTTATATATACTATATACAAATTATATTATTACTTTATTAATATATTTATGGTATAGGAATTAATACTCTAACAGAGTAAATCATATATTTTATATGATAATTATATAATAAAATACATCAATATATTATATTTATATTTGACATTGTATTTATGCTGTAATGAATTCAATTCAACTTATCAACAATTCAACTTATATAAAGCCACAGCTTCAGAATCCTTTGGAAGGAATGTTTTGGCACCAAACCGTTCATTATTAGATTATTGCAGAATATTATGTGAAGAAACACACGCCATACCAATGAATATTATTAATTACATCTAATACTTCTATTTATAAAATACTATTACAAATCTGAACTAATATTGTATATCATAAGCATTAAAAGCAATATGCCGTGGAATGACAATATCATCTGCATATTAATAAATAGTAATACTTATAAATAGATTTAAATATATATTCTAGAATATTCAACACCATTAAAATGTAATTAAAGATTTTAAATTATTACCTTTATTTAACTAAATACATATATTTATATATAAAGTAAATATATATGCATAACCATTGTTTAGTTTAGGTATTTATTATTATCTAGCATCGATTTAGGAATCACTAAGAATTAATATTAAAATGACATTTAAATTATTAATATATATATATATATTAATTAATATAATGTTTAATGATAGTTATTTGGGTCATCTAATATCTTATTTTAAAATATATGATTTTATATATTTAATATATAGTATATGGTATTTAATAATATCCACTATATAATCATTATGATAACGTGGATGTATTATTTCATTATAATTATAAAATAAGTTTAAATATTGAATACGACTAGGTGAAAATTGTTAAAAGATTTTATGCATGATTTAAATATATATTTAAGTTTTTTTATTGATATGTAATTCATTATTTTCATGTATATGAAAATTATTAGTAGGTTAAGATATAATAAATATGTGAATTAATAAGAAGTATGGAATCACATCTGATAATATAGCAGATGAACTAAACAATATTACAAATAATATTCACGTATATAAGAATAATTAATTACATATCTATAAAATAATTACAAATATATTATATTATAGTTTTTATAAATATAGTAAAGGATAATAACCAACAAGTTCTATTTAATGATTTTTGGGAGTGACTACCGTGTACGAATTTTAACCGGTTCGTATTCCATACATGGTTTCAAAATAATTATAATAAATATAATTTATATCACAAATAATATTGCCAATATTGTAAGGGTTTTTCTATAATTAATCTTAAAATTAAATTTTAATAAATCAGATAATATAAAAAAATATAAATAAATCTATAACTCCTATAATAAAATATCACTTATATACATATTAAATATATTATTAATATATCCACTTCAATATTACATTTAAACACAACATATATATGTAATAGGGGTCTAAACTAACAATTTGAATAAATAATAATTTAAATATTTCAAATAATATTTATTTTAAAGAATACATTTACAATAATCACCAATATATTGACAAAAATATATCAACAATAGATATTTTTCCAAAATTACCCAAGATTGGATATATTTATGAAATAATCTTATACATAGATATATTATTATAATCATATTCGTCACATTTCCTATTAAACACTAATTAGAAGGTAAATACATATCAATAATAAAATGAGCATATAAAACTATAATATATTGACATATATAATAAAGATTTGTATCGTATATTATAATATGCTATGCACTAGATATATTTAATATCTAAAAGATAAAACATCTAATAAATACTCTCCTTTCATATTTACTCTTGAAAAGCGATATTTTGAAATTAATATATAAGACTATCTTAATATATGTTAAATTAGATATATATAACTACATGGTATATATTTATCTATTGAATATCTAATCACGATTTAATAAACAAGGATGCATGTAGTATATACCTACGGATACATATCTAAATAATAATCTAATACTCACACACATTAAGTTAATGATTAGTATGCATGTTATATATATATTCTGTTTATGATATTACTTATATGGACAATATATTCTTATGACTATCTTGCCATGCTTATCTTATACTAAATTTCTTATAGATAGGGTACGTAATTATTTATAAATAATTACACATTTCTATATACTAGGAGCGAGGTTTACTCCACATACAGGGGTTATATCAAGCTCATGGGTGTATTTAAAATACATGATAATATATATTCATCACCAGATATTTATTTTAATTTTAATATACTTTTAATTATCGTTAATTGATATGTTTGTTTTATATTAATATATTAAAAATTATTATTAGATATTTTACTGCCAATCGCATATATATATTTTTTATTAGAATATTAGCCAAAACTTATTTAATCTTGTCTCTCTTCCTATCATATATTTAGTATAACTGCCATCATTGCATATATATGCCTTTAATGACAATATGTACAGTAAACTATAGATGTATTCTAAAGTGTGAGTTTGATAGGTGATGTGATGTTAGCATGAGCTTTGCTTGTCATTAATTCTATTATCGTTGAAGTCATGGGTGCAATTCGATTCGAACATAATTCAAATATCTTACGTAATTGTTTCTGGTATTCTCGGTATTGGAACGTGTATACTGTTTGGGGATATAATAAATAGTATATATTATAATATGAAATAATATTAAATCTAGATTATAGTAATAAACATATATGCTATTATATACTAGTATTCTCATTCATTAAACATAACGTTTAAAATATAATTACATTATAATATTCTAATTACAATAATATATATTCAAAACTATTGTGAGGGATACTTAATTAGTAGTATAATTGATCATATAAATAATCAGATAACTATATTATACTAAATTAATATAAAATCAATGCTCTTTAATTCTATGTATACATACATACAGTGTATGCCATCAACAAATGCTATCGTTAATAAATATATATACATATATATATATGCATATATATATATATATATATATATATATATATATATATAGTATTCCGTCTTAATTGATATGCATTACTAACTTATGGGATTAATAGCTGAGTTTGTTATCATGAACAAATGTGTAATTCGAAACCAATACTGCGATATCTGACCAACTCCTAGTAATTCGTGACTAATAATAAGGTAAGCTTTCGGGAAAATGCAGAAGCAATGGCAGACGACGATCTGGACTCGGTTGATTTAGAATAACTCTATTATATTCAATATATTCAATTTACTATACCGCAATTTATAACTCTTATTTGTAATTTAAAAATACAAAATTATATTACA
Organism: Osedax frankpressi; assembly: GCA_964035775.1. Lineage (NCBI taxonomy): Eukaryota > Metazoa > Annelida > Polychaeta > Sabellida > Siboglinidae > Osedax > Osedax frankpressi. The sequence continues at coordinate 21,470,302 of OZ038313.1, forward strand.
AAATATAAATTCAACCAAATATTATTATATATAGTATATATATATAAGTTTAACTGATTAAAACTGAATACATTTATAGGATAAATTCTTAACAATTACTGATTAATAAGAATTATTATAATGTATTGTTATATTATATAATATGGAATACATAATAAACAAGGCAAACATATCACTTTAGGATTATAACCGAGATCAATGTTTTATTTACATTTCTCCTGAAAGCTTGATTTTCGGATTTATTCTCGTTGAATACCTAAAAAAGTTGTTTAATTGATTATGCAATACCAAATATATAATGTATTACAAGTATTCATATAACATCTTATTTAATACATATTTATTTTTTCTTCGATTAAATTAGAGTTGAAGACTTTTATTACTCTACATATATATAAAAGTCTTTAAAACTAAATGAATTGAACAGAAAAATATGTAATAAATTATATATTATATATATATATATATATATATATATAGCGAATTATCTATATTGTATCCAAAAGTATAATGTTAATTCACAACTAACAATCTCTTTTTTGCGAAGGGTGTTGGCAATTATTAAGGAACTCGTCAAGATTACAGACAGGGGGAAAAACATCTGTATTTGAACAGCGCGTAAGTTATATATGTAAATCGAGATTTTATTAGAGTTAACCCAAATGAAAATCTATGATTATATATATGCATTTTAGTATACATTATATACATGTTTTACCATACATAATGTAATAACCAACTAAACACATGTTTAACTTCAACATAAGGAACTACAGATTTAAACTATCTATTAAATCTCTGCTATTTTAATATAATCTTATCTAATATTTATTATACTCTGATGAATATGTCTTTATTAGAAATTATTGTTTAAACAAATTCATTTTAATTATTCATTATTAAAACATTCTGTTCTGTAAATACTAACTTATGGACTATTTTTAATATATTATTCATTAGTTATTGAATATATTTCAATAAGAAAATGATTGTAATAATAAATATTGATCTATATATATATATATATATATATATATATATATATATATAATTTGTTATAACAATATTTTATTAAATTTGATATTTGAATAATATTAAAATGACTCATCATTTCATATGCATTTTATCATGGTAACATCGCACCATAAAACGAATAGTTATCAATTTATTTATATGGTTTTTATTTATTATTATTGTTAATATTTAAAATAGAAAATAAATAATCACATTCAAATAGAAGAATGAATTGTAACCTTCACAATAAATAAATAAATATGAATTTTTATATTGTACATTTTTATTTATAGTACCAAACATAAATGTATATATATATATTATATATATATATATATATATATATATATATATATACATATATATATACATATGAACATTAGTTAGATGAAAGTTGGTAGAAGAATTAGTAATATATTTGTATTATCTTTATGATATTAAGGGTATCTTATGTCAGCATTTCTACGTTTAAACCCGTATTTAATTTGATATTAGTATTTAATTTAATATAAGTGGTAATTCTATAATTATATATCGCTTTGTAAATAATCCCATTTCTGCCTGTTCTATATAATACGATTTTATAGCACTGGTGTGAATAATAACATACGGACATGATGGACATCACATCTTATATAATTCGATTTGTTTGCGATGCATATTACAATAGACAATAACAATCCCAAAACCACAAATCCGATGAAGCCCGAAGCTATTATTTATATTATCGTGATTGGACATCGAGTATAAGGAATGTTGTGTAAGAATGTGAGAGTAATTGAGAAGTTGGTATAATCTAGAATTTCATAGTGAAGTTTAGGGTTTGACCACTATAACCTAGAATAACAAGGTGTAGTTTAGGGTTTGACCACTATAACCTAGAATAACAAGGTGTAGTTTAGGGTTTGACCACTATAACCTAGAATAACAAGGTGAAGTTGAGGGTTTGACCACTATAACCTAGAATAACAAGGTGAAGTTGAGGGTTTGACCACTATAACCTAGAATAACAAGGTGAAGTTTAGGGTTTGACCACTATAACCTGGAATATCATAGTGAAGTTTAGGGTTTGACCACTATAACCTAGAATAACATAGTGAAGTTTAGGGTTTGACCACTATAACCTAGAATAACAAGGTGCAGTTGAGGGTTTGACCACTATAACCTAGAATAACAAGGTGAAGTTGAGGGTTTGACCACTATAACCTAGAATAAAAAGGTGAAGTTTAGGGTTTGACCACTATAACCTAGAATAACATAGTGAAGTTGAGGGTTTGACCACTATAACCTAGAATAACATAGTGAAGTTGAGGGTTTGACCACTATAACCTAGAATAACAAGGTGCAGTTGAGGGTTTGACCACTATAACCTAGAATAACAAGGTGAAGTTGAGGGTTTGACCACTATAACCTAGAATACCATAGTGAAGTTAAGGGTTTGACCACTATAACCTAGAATAACAAGGTGAAGTTGAGGGTTTGACCACTATAACCTAGAATAACAAGGTGAAGTTGAGGATTTGACCACTATAACCTAGAATAACAAGGTGAAGTTGAGGGTTTGACCACTATAACCTAGAATAACATAGTGAAGTTGAGGGTTTGACCACTATAACCTAGAATAACAAGGTGAAGTTGAGGGTTTGACCACTATAACCTAGAATAACAAGGTGCAGTTGAGGGTTTGACCACTATAACCTAGAATAACAAGGTGAAGTTGAGGGTTTGACCACTATAACCTAGAATAACATAGTGAAGTTGAGGGTTTGACCACTATAACCTAGAATAACATAGTGAAGTTGAGGCTTTGACCACTATAACCTAGAATAACAAGGTGAAGTTGAGGGTTTGACCACTATAACCTAGAATAACAAGGTGAAGTTGAGGGTTTGACCACTATAACCTAGAATAACAAGGTGAAGTTGAGGGTTTGACCACTATAACCTAGAATAACATAGTGAAGTTGAGGGTTTGACCACTATAACCTAGAATAACAAGGTGAAGTTGAGGGTTTGACCACTATAACCTAGAATAACAAGGTGAAGTTGAGGGTTTGACCACTATAACCTAGAATAACAAGGTGAAGTTGAGGGTTTGACCACTATAACCTAGAATAACAAGGTGAAGTTGAGGGTTTGACCACTATAACCTAGAATAACATAGTAAAGTTAAGGGTTTGACCACTATAACCTAGAATAACAAGATGAAGTTTAGGGTTTGACCACTATAACCTAGAATAACAAGGTGCAGTTTAGGGTTTGACCACTATAACCTAGAATAACAAGGTGAAGTTGAGGGTTTGACCACTATAACCTAGAATAACAAGGTGAAGTTGAGGGTTTGACCACTATAACCTAGAATAACATGATGAAGTTGAGAGTTTTACTACTATAACCTAGAATAACAAGGTGAAGTTGAGGGTTTGACCACTATAACCTAGAATAACAAGGTGAAGTTGAGGGTTTGACCACTATAACCTAGAATAACAAGGTGAAGTTGAGGGTTTGACCACTATAACCTAGAATAACAAGGTGCAGTTGAGGGTTTGACCACTATAACCTAGAATAACAAGGTGAAGTTTTGGGTTTGACCACTATAACCTAGAATAACATGGTGAAATTGAGGGTTTGACCACTATAACCTGGAATATCATAGTGAATGTGAGCGCGAATTTGAATGACGCCGAAATTTCGATGTTGAAGTCGACGCAATGACCCTTGACCCCTACGATCGCAGTACTCGGTATCATCATACCGAAGAAACAGCCCAGACCCAACACCCACGCGGACACACTGGCTACGCTGATGATTTTTCTGCCTGGACACGATTGGGAAAACCATGAAGCATAATGGATCGTATAAACTGTATATATGTAATGTATAAAATGTATACATTACATACACTATACATATACTATACATCATCTAGTATGTAGTGGGGGTCAATAAATAGGCAACTCCGAAAACTCTATCCATAAGTCCATAAGGTTCTATTATTATATAATATTATCTAATTAGAATATTTTACGAAATAGAACGCCGCTGTACATATATCCTCATCCCTTACTCTCCACCCCACTCCCACTACACACCTATACTGATACTCTACTCGTCACCCCACTCCCACTACACACCTATACACCTATACTAATACTCTACTCTCAACCCCACTACACACCTATACACCTATACTAATACTCTACTCTCAACCCCACTCCCACTACACACCTATACTAATACTCTACTCTCAACCCCACTCCCACTACACACCTATACTAATACTCTACTCTCAACCCCACTCCCACTACATACCTATAATGATACTCTACTCTCAACCCCACTCCCACTACACACCTATACTAATACTCTACTCTCAACCCCACTCCAACTACACACCTATACTAATACTCTACTCTCAACCCCACTCCCACTACATACCTATACTAATACTTTACTCTCTACCCCATTCCCACTACATACCTATACTAATACTTTACTATCTACCCCACTCCCACTACATACCTATACTGATACTCTACTCTCTACCCCACTCCCACTACATACCTATACTAATACTCTACTCTCAACCCCACTCCCACTACATACCTATACTAATACTTTACTCTCTACCCCACTCCCACTACATACCTATACTAATACTTTACTCTCTACCCCACTCCCACTACATACCTATACTAATACTCAACTCTCATCCCCACTCCCACTACACACCTATACTTATACTCTACTCTCAACCCCACTCCCACTACACACCTATACGAATACTCAACTCTCAACCCCACTCCCACTACACACCTATACTAATACTCTACTCTCAACCCCACTCCCACTACACACCTATACTAATGCTCTACTCTCAACCCCACTCCCACTATATACCATTACTAATACTTTACTCTATACCCCACTCCCACTATATACCTATACTGATACTCTACTATCAACCCCACTCCTACTATATATCTATACTGATACTCTACTCTATACCCCACTCCCACTACACACCTATACTAATACTCAACTCTCCACCCCACTCCCACTATATACCTATACTAATACTCTACTATCAACCCCACTCCTACTATATATCTATACTGATACTCTACTCTCAACCCCACTCCTACTACATATCTATACTAATACTCTACTCTCAACCCCACTCCCACTATATACCTATACTAATACTCTACTCTCAACCACACTCCCACTATATACCTATACTAATACTCTACTCTCAACCCCACTCCTACTACATATCTATACTAATACTCTACTCTCAACCCCACTCCTACTATATATCTATACTGATACTCTACTCTCAACCCCACTCCTACTACATATCTATACTAATACTCTACTCTCAACCCCACTACTACTATATATCTATACTGATACTCTACTATCAACCCCACTCCCACTATATACCTATACTAATACTCTACTCTCAACCACACTCCCACTATATACCTATACTAATACTCTACTCTCAACCCCACTCCTACTACATATCTATACTAATACTCTACTCTCAACCCCACTCCTACTATATATCTATACTGATACTCTACTCTCAACCACACTCCCACTATATACCTATACTAATACTCTACTCTCAACCCCACTCCCACTTCATAACTATACTAATACTCTACTCTCAACCACACTCCCACTATATACCTATACTAATACTCTACTCTCAACCCCACTCCCATTACAATCATTTGTTAATCTTCTACTCTTAACCCTACTGTTACTACATACATGCTTAATTACTAAGTACCCCATGCCCATTGAATTAAATATTTCACTAGCTGTATACCCCATACTACTGCTATATCTTACTAGCTGTATAGTATACAGCTAGTGTATATAGCTAGTGTATACAGTGTATACCCCATACTACTGCTAATATCTTACTAGCTGTATACCCCATACTACTGCTATATCTTACTAGCTGTATAGTATACAGCTAGTGTATATAGCTAGTGTATACAGTGTATACCCCATACTACTGCTAATATCTTACTAGCTGTATACCCCATACTACTGATTATATTTTCCTCTATATCTAATACAAATATTCAATTTAAAAAAAGTGTTCTCGAGCTCTCGTAAAGAGGGAACCTATTAATTATAACCTATCGGTTATGTGTCGATAGACTCTAACGGTTAAGAAGAAGACTACACCATTCGCATTCGGAACCCCGTAAGCCCCGCCTCCTTACCTACATATTTGCGGTGGGGTATCGGGAATTTCACGGCTATACACCTATCCACAGCTAACACCATGAGGTTCAGGGACGAGACCAACACAGCTCCGTACATAACTGACTCGTTGATCCATAAATAGCAAACCAGGTGTCCCCATACGCCGTACCTGAGTAATACAGGTATAAAGTTACGTGGCTATATTTAGAGCGCAACCTTCACGCTATTGTGTGTTGAAGACATACCCTATAGGCATGTGAGATTTATTTCATAAATCAGAATTTTAAAATATATTATATATAGGATAATATATATAATATACTAATATATAATATACTCTAGAATATTGATAGAAAATTGATAAATTTGAACTGAATAATATTACATAATTGTTATAACATTGCTGTAATTTAGATGTAATATTTATATTTATTATATTGTTATAATGCTATTATAATGTTATAATGCTATTATAATGTTATAATGCTATTATAATGTTATAATACTATTATAATGCTATGCTATTTATCCACCATTTTATTACGTTCTATACAGCATTTATATTAATAAACGGTAATAAATGAACCAATAAATAAACATAATCATTAAAAATGGGTTGTTTAATAAACATAAATATATATATTTTCAAAATATTGAATGTCTCTTTGTTATCTGTAAACCATCTACGAATAATGTGAATACGTTATCTAAAAACGTTATGAAATTTGTTCTTCGCCTGAGATGTAATATAGTAACTATTACGTAATAACTGAGCGATCTTACCAGCCGATATCGGTATAGTAGTTTGACAAACACACTTGCAACAACACGAGTACAGAGATCACAGCGTCCACGATAGACTGGTTGGCAAGTAGTTGACCAGAGTTACTCTTACGTAATGGTTGACTGTGCAATATGTATGTAGCGACCAGATTACCTGAGGGGTGGGAATAAGTAAGATATCAAATCTCTCTATCTCTCTCCCTCTCCCTCTCCCTCTCCCTATCCCTCTCCCTCTCCCTCTCCCTCTCCCTCTCCCTCTCCCTCTCCCTCTCCCTCTCCCTCTCCCTCTCCCTCTCCCTCTCCCTCTCCCTCTCCCTCTCCCTCTCCCTCTCCCTCTCCCTCTCCCTCTCCCTCTCCCTCTCCCTCTCCCTCTCCCTCTCCCTCTCCCTCTCCCTCTCCCTCTCCCTCTCCCTCTCCCTCTCCCTCTCCATCTCCCTCTCCCTCTCCCTCTCCCTCTCCCTCTCCCTCTCCCTCTCCCTCTCCCTCTCCCTCTCCCTCTCCCTCTCCCTCTCCCTCTCCCTCTCCCTCTCCCTCTCCCTCTCCCTCTCCCTCTCCCTCTCCCTCTCCCTCTCCCTCTCCCTCTCCCTCTCCCTCTCCCTCTCCCTCTCCCTCTCCCTCTCCCTCTCCCTCTCCCTCTCCCTCTCCCTCTCCCTCTCCCTCTCCCTCTCCCTCTCCCTCTCCCACTCCCTCTCCCTCTCCCTCTCCCTCTCCCTCCCCCACTCCCTCCCCATCTCCCCCTCTCACTCTCTCTCTCTAACCAACAATTCCACATAGAGAAATGGATGCAAACATTGTACGTAGTAACCAAGTGTCATAGTTGATTTCTCTTGGGTAGACAATCGGATCCTTTGTGACCAGCATAAACTGAAACAAATGATGAATTTAAACGAATTGAGAACAACACAAATTATCATACTTTAAATGTAGTGATTTTCGAAGTTTTTAAAAGTTTTTTATAAGTTATTTATATATATATATATAATGTATACATAACCTGTTATTTAAAACTTCTATTATTATCTAAGGATATTAGATAAGTATTTTTCATTTATAAAAAGGAAACTTATTTTTTAATTACGAGGATAATATCAATTTTGTTTTGAATATATTCCTAAAATAAACCTATAAATTATAACTATATAATACCATGGTTTATTGAATTATGTCTAGTAAATACCTGTGAATACCTAGGTAATAGATACCTAGGTAATAGATACCTAGGTAATAGATACCTAGGTAATAGATACCTAGGTAATAGATACCTAGGTAATAGATACCTAGGTACTAGAAAGCTTTCTAATAAAATGACTATCCAGATTAAGTATATAATACGTATCATTATTACGTATGTTCGTTAAGTTATACATATTTAGTACATTAATAAGTATATATCTAGGTATTTATATGGTATTAAACATTAATGTCTCTAGAAATTAATTACATGCTAGTGTGCAACATATTTGATTATATGATTAATTACATGTGTATGCTGTAACTCGTAGTATATATATATATATATATATATATATATATATATATACATATATATATATAACTATATATATATATATATATATATATATATATATATATATATATATATATATATAGTATATTGTATGATAGTAATGGATTATGAGGTAATATACTATTATACTATTAATATCTATATAAAAGGTTATAATTAAATAGAAAATGCAATCAACAGTGACAATAATATCAAGTTTCAGATTTTTAATAACAATTGAACCAGGGTATATTATATAGGAACAGATACACGTATGAATTTACGATAATACTGTGAATTAATGTGCCTTAAGATAGACACATACGTGTTACATCATATATGCTCGCGATAACGATATGTACTACTTCGATATTTGTTGGTGATATTTTATGAAAATAATTTAAGAAAAAATAATATTTAGTAGTGAAATCATATAATTATCCTATGAAAAAATGTAACTTGGGTGTAATAAATTATACGATTTGTTACCGGTAATTTTTTTAAATGGGGCTTGAGGTGGGAGGTGAGTAAGTGGACATCTCTCAATTAATTATACTTTATACATATAACTTTATTATTCTATTGATTATTTAAAATAATATTGCAATATATGACTCTTCATATAAGTTACTAAAATTCTGTGAAAGAAAATAGAAAATGTCTTTGTCATTTTGAAACACAAATGGATTCAAATAAACCATGTCCTTGTGTGTCCTCTTTATGTGCAACTTTTACATTTTCTCATCAACTGATCCCCAAGGATTAACGTTTTTAATGATAACTATTAGGTCAAATCAATTAAATTTATTTTTATAGTATTTATTATATTGTGACTTTTATTCTAAAGAATTATACCGATATAATTAAATATATATGTATATACATATATGTAATAATGTAAATTATACTTAGGAGATATTCTGAGCATTTTCTGGATCATAAAACATAGCTCAATGTTTTATTTCACTTTACAATTATTAGTGATACATTTTATAGTTGCAAGAAATAAGATCTATTGCCATTAGGGACTTAATAATGTTCACATAAATATTTATTTATTCAATCATTTTATTCAATTATATCTATATTTATACTATAAATTATAAGAGAACTACATAATACTATATATGCATATGTTTACATATCTTTAATATATATTATATATACTTGTTATATCCACTGTGTGTATAACATATAATGTAGATATTACCCAGAAACTAAATAGCGATTGATTCAAATTACATTAACTATATAATATATCCCAATTACAAATTTACATTATATTTTAATAATACAATATACACAGTTTTCTAGAATTGATGAACTAGTTGATTTTAATGAATTTTAATCGTATCATATTATATATTTATCATAATAATAGAATATGAATTATGTAATCATTCGATGAAATTCTAATACTTCAAATATCAAAGTTTAACATAAAACTTAAATAAATAAAAAATATAAATTATCTATAATTATTAATTTATATTATTAATTTAATAATATTTACAATGTATAATTAATATTAAATATTAACTTATACGTTAATTAATATTAATATTTATAGTTATATATAGTATACTAATACGTGTATATGAAATATTAGATTTATTTTTCAATATGTATTACTAACTCTAGTATGGTTAACAATTGTCATAATTTACAAATTGTTTTCAAATATTATATATCAATATAAATAGATAGATTTTCGATGTTAAGTACTCGCTACAAGGTATGACCGAAATATAGGTAGATAGAAAAGAATCATTTTATTGTTATAAACTACCGCACAATTAAATGACCATATGAACTCACGCATTTATGAGAATTTTCATATTAAATAGGTCATTAAATAGGTCATTTGGAATTTACAAGCTACAGCTAAGTAATGATTCGATATGATATGTAATATGATACACTATAAATTCCACGATCTATATATAAATGATATCAAATCAATATTTTGAAAAGATTTCATAATAAATTCTAACAATCCAAATATATATCTATATCTATTCATATATTGTTCTACCTACTCATCCATCCTCAATCCATCCTTCCATTGAAATTAATTGAATTGAACACTTTATTTATAGTACATCGTAAGTGATTATTTAAAAGAATGTGATCATCTATAATGATACCTAGATATGTTACGTCTTGTCTTGTCGATATTTAGTAGTACATTGTTATTAGCCAGTTGCGTATATTGTTAGTTAAATTAATGAAAGATCAGTTATCATTGTTTTTCAGTGGTAGAGTCTGGTAAATTATAATATCGTTAGCAAATATATTGAATTTAATTTGGGAAAATTTTGAAATCAATATGGATATATTGGACGTAAATAAATTTAAAATAATAATGGTCCATGTACGGAACCTTGTGGATCTCCATATTTTAGTTTGAATTCATCTGATTTTATATCATTTATAAATGTAAGATATATCTATTTGTAATATACTATTTCAGTAAGTCTAGTGCCTAATCAGTTATACCTATTTCCTCTAATCTATCTAATAAAATCATATGAGAGATAGTATCAAATACTGCTGACATATCTAGTAACACAAGTTGAACCTTATTTTACTTATCTATCGCATTATATATTATCAAATATAGATACTATTGTAGTTTCTATACTATGATTTTTGTGATATTCACTTTGATATATAGGAAATAGTTCATTTTCTGATAAATATTTAATGATTTGTTTACTAATGACTCTTTCGAATATTTTAGATAGAAAAGAAAGTTTGGAAATAGGACGGTAGTTTTTTTAGTAATTTATTATCTAGATTACTGTTTTTTAGTAGGGGAGTAATAATGGCATATTTAAGGGATTTTGGAAAAATAGAAGTATGTATAGATTGTGATATTATGGATTGATAAAGTTCTGTGAGAGTGGGTTCTATTAAGTCAGTAAGTTGTTTAGGTAATAAATCGTTATGAGGGTAGGATGATTTACATATTTTAACTAGTATTAATATTTCATACGATGAAGGGAACTTAAAGTTTAGAAAGTATGATTTAGCAGTATTGTAAAGTGGTATAATGTATATTGGAATTATGTTTTATATCATTAATTGATTGTACTATATTTTTTATTTTATCATCAAAAAAGTTGGCGAATATATTTGGTAGTAATTCAATCGTGTATGTTGGATAGCATGTTGGACTATAATTATTTGAAAGTCTATTAATTAATGAATATATATTCTAGTATTTTTCCCATATGAGTTTATTTTATCTTTAATAAAGCAAGTCTTAGTATGATTTAATAATTGTCTATATTGTTCGCGAATTGTATTAAAATTATTATAGTTAAATTCGGAATTGGTTTTATTATATATTTTTTCAAATCTTCTTAATTTTCTTTTTATAGCTTCAAGTTCATTATTATACCATGAAGAATGAGCATGGTATGTTACATTTAATCTTTTTATAGGAGTAAATTCAATAAAGTAGATATTAGGCAATCATTTAGCAATAGCGATGAAAGTATATTACCTTCTAGTGAAGATAATATATTATCTATGACATCTTTAATTTTTATTTTATTTATTGATCTATATTTTATTAACTTTACTATAGGTACATTTTTCTTAATATTAATATTAAATATAATCATATAGTGATCATAAGTTCACCCCTTGTAATTTCAGATATATAAATTTGAGTGTTTATAGATGTTAAAACTATATCTATTATATGACCATATATATGAGTTGCGAAAGTAGTAAGTTGTTTAAGTGAAAGGGTTTCTATTGTTTGTTTAAAAATATTATGAGGATATTTATTTTCGTCGTAATGATAATTAAAATCAACTAATATAATTAATTTATTTAATGGTATTTGTGTTAGAATATGAGTCAGTTCACTAGTAAATAATTGTGTAGGAGTAGAGGGTGGTCTATAAACTAAGAGAATATCAAATATCGATTAATCCATCCATCCATCTATCCATCCATCCATCCATCCATTGAATTGAATTGAATTGAAAAGTTTATTTATAAACAAAATAACAAATAGATATGTTCTCATTTGTGTTTTAAAGAGAGTAAAATAATATCATAAGTGAATTAAATGATAAAATAAAATTAATTAGTTTAGTAATGAAAAATAATATATCAAATTGCATAGCTTGAAACATAGTCCTCATAAAAACACTGATATATTACTGCAAGAAAATAGTATATATAAATTTGGAATGCAGTATACCTTGGTCGATTAATTTGTCAAATATGAGATTAGGAGAATACATTGAAATACCATTATTTATAGTTAAGATTCATTCTAGAAATATCGTGTAAACCTTCCTGAGTTTGGAATTTTTCTTTCAATGAAAATATGATAATATAATAGAATAATAGTAGATAATAGAGTTTACTACAGATATACAATATACTTATTAAAGGGATAACATTTCATTTCTTAAATAATTCAATATTGATACTTAGAAATATCATATTTATATATTTTAATATAATAATTGACTATCGAGTTATAGAAATTCATTAGTATATTATATATTGTTTTAAATTATCTCGAAGCTTTATTTATTCCTTCACCATTACTAAATCTTATTATAAATATCTATTGTTGACCTAAAGTTAAACTATAAGTTTCATTAATTATCTCATAAATTTATTAACCTATATTCATAAAATTATAGTTATTTAACTCTAATTAATTAATTAGAAATGCTTTTTATATTATTATTAAATATATTATATTTTAATTGTGATAATAGTGT
>OZ038313.1:21483790-21547144 GCA_964035775.1 Osedax frankpressi
TTATTGAAATAAAAGCATTGCTAATTATGTTATCATATATAATAACATATACTATTTCATATGAATTGTATATGAAAAGTAATGCATTGCTATAGAAAGATTATCCGCGATGAATAGATTTAATAAACTTCTTGGTCTAATCCAACAAAATTTAATTATATTGATATTCATTATACATATATGTTTATATAAATAAAACTTAGTCATGCCGTATGCTAATTGTAAAATTAATCCAAATAATAAAATAAATAATATTTAAGATTAAAAGATATTATTTAATATTATATAATAATGGGATTCAAAAATTCAAAAATCATTACTCTAATTATATAATATATATATAAATTATTATTTTTTTAGAGATAATATATCTAATATAATATCAGTTGTATATGCATATAAATTAAGTTTAAAGCAAAATATACTTTGCAACGTATACTATATGCATTGCAAATGATACATACATATAATATTAATAATCTGGTTACTATCGGGATGGATTCAATATTGGTTAGTACAAATTCTTCAGTTTTTAAATAAGTTTAGAACTTTAATAAATATATTAATAATATAACGAAAATATGCTTAGGAGAAATATATTCGTTTTCAGTTTTACTTTGACTAAATTCGGTACTGTGGGATTATAAAGATATACACTAAGTATAAACTTAACTATATAAACTTATCTATATACTACATAAAGTAATCGCTCAGCAATGTTAATTATAAAATACACAACTCCATTTTTAGTCCAACTTATTGTTCTCCTAAATAACTATTAGAATGATAATAAGGAATATCTAAATTACTGAATTATATAATACATATTTATTTAAATCTAACACTATTTTAAAACTTAATTCATTTAGTTCAAGATTCTGTTATTATATATAATATTCCATATGTATACATGTGAATATTTGTAATTGAAATTATATGCCTTGATCAGATTCTTTCACTAAAAGGATATAGTTTTTAAATATTGTTAGATTTAAAATAATTAATATATAAATAAATCACTGTTAAATTAACACATTGTCAAAAAACTGCTAAATATTAAAAAAAATCATATGATTTGTGTTATATTTAGTTTAATCTTTATCATTTTTAAATCATTATATAAATTCTACAGCTGTATATTATACATTTTTAAGTATTCTCTAAATTTATATTAATTTCAATATATACTTGTAAATACTATAAGCTTATAGTGTTTATATAAATATATTTATTTATCATATACTTTTATTAGTATGGTATTTATAATGTTTAAATTATAAGTCTACATAAATTTAAAGGATTTATCTATATTTTATAGCATTACTTTTCAGATTCGTAATAGTGTTGTATTATTCAAGCATTTATTCAATTGTAATTTCTTATTATAATATCTATATATATATATATGACCATAGACAGGGGTTTATTTTTTACTCACTCCACCAATTTTACTTAAACTAAATAAATTTTATAATAATTTTAAAATATTACCAGTTGTTACATATTATGAGTGTTTATTTTTTTAAATAAAATTTAAGTTATGCTTTATATTATAATATATATATAACTTAAATTTTATAATAATATATTATAATATCTATATATATATATATATATATATTATAAATTCTGCAATATGATTAACATTTAATGAAATAACAGGAAAAACAACTACCTTGAACGCAGTTTACTACGTAGAGAAGGGTGAGGTAGATCCGACGCTAAAATGGTTACGGGATATACGTTTTCAAAGGGGGAAGCCCATTCGCGATTCGGCTGTAATAATCTTCAAGGATCGCTTTCTCTCCAAGTCCGTTTATGGCTGTCTCGCTGCGTTGGCTAGTATGGGAATAGCCGTGGCAATTATATTTCTCACATTTAACGTCATGTTCAGAAAGAAAAGGTTTGATTTTTCATGCGATAACTTATCTCTATTAATATTAACTAATTTAGCTTATCAATTGGTATTTAAAATGCGCTTGAAAATGGTTCATTATAAGTACGTACATTAATTAATGTCTAATCGACTATATATAGTAGGGTATTAAAATATTTTACTTTTTCTAAATACATGCTATAGCATATATATATATACGTCTCGCAATTATTATTAATGTGTTCATTCAATATAAATGTGTATATTAAATCTACATCATATGATATACATTCATTATACATAAAATAAACTGGTATTACAGTGACTAGAATCTAAAAGGAATTTAATAATTAAATGTATTTTGTATCCAATTGCAGAATAATAAAATTGTCAAGTCCGAAGATTAATAACTTCATTTTGATCGGATGTATATTAAGTTATATTTCTATTTATCTTCAAGATATCGATAAACCAAATAATCTCCATTTCTGTATGGTTTGTTACAACGTCAAATATTACAATAACAAAATAAGAATGATGTAAATATTAAGCAATGGTTTAACTTGAAATGAAATTATATTACGTCACTTCTTATCAATATTAATAGGATTATTGTCTGTAGATGCGATTATTTTTTGGTAATATTGGATTTGTCTTAACTCTCTCTCCGCTGTTGGCCAAGACTTGGAGAGTTCATAAAGCATTGACAGAAGCTAAGAGAACATCTCAGAAAATAGTTAAAAGAAATAAAATAAATTAATAGAATATCACTGAATTATATTTATATTGACGCTACCAAACCCAATTTATATATACACTACCATACACAATATAATTAAAATGAATATCTAATAAAAGTAGCTATAGTTATAGCTATATATAGATATATATATATATATATATATATATATATATATATATATATACATATATATATATATATATATATATATATATATATATCGGTGTACACATAATTTACAGGTAATTAAAGATGCTCATCTGATATCTGCAGTTATTATATTATCTATGTACGATATCTTAGTTATATGTGTTCGTGTAGGTGTGTCCCCATACTACCTATATACGGAACATATCAAGTTGGAGGTAATCTAGAATATACGTTATTTATTCGAGACTAGATTTGAATTTATTATAATAACTATTTATCTGTGATTATCAATATAAAAAGAAAATATTATTTGAATTATCTGAAATCATTCGTATTCAAAACTAACTTGCAGCGTTCTAAAGAAGACGGTGATATTCTGTACCAAATAAGAGTTACGTATTGCAAATCGAATTCATTGACCTACTATTTCGATATCGCACTGGGCATTTGGCATTCTCTTATGCTCGTGTTTGGGGCATTCTTAGCGTGGGAGACACGAACGGTTTGAAAACATCCTTAATCACATTTGCTACAAACTATTTATATTAAATTCTAATAATCATGTATTTGCAGATTTCGGTTCCTTCTTTAAATGATTCGAAGTTAATTGCTATTTGTATCTATAGTATTTCCGTTTTCTCTATCATTGGTTATCTATTGTAATATAATCATACCCAGATTAGTTGGAAAATATATGTTAGTTATATAATATTTTACATCTTGCCACTATACGAAATAGGCTTAGCGATCAATTACGTTCTTGGGACAAATAGCATAGAAGCTCATGGTTTCGCAGCAAGTTTTACGATCGCAAGTACGACTCTAACGCAATTCACCATATTCCTACCAAAAGTTTGATTCGCAGCACATCCATCAGATAACGCAAATAAACTTTTCGCTAGTGCCAAACAAATGTCTACCTTGAATGCTCATTAATATATATCCATTTTTATCGATTAAAAACTTTGTTATATGAGATAATACAGTAACACTTTATTAGGCAATTTATGTTTTGAAAGGAAAAGACAATACAGTTGGACCTGTTACAGAGTTTTCAAAGGTTAGAACTTATTACAAATATATTTGATAGTTACATTTTTGTTAGAATATCAATAAAATAAAGATAATACTCTATTTTAACAATTTTCTATATTTTTGAAATAAGGACACAAGATCACAAATAAATTAATTCTAAAAACGCTGCCAACAAAAGGAATTACTGATGTTCAAAATCTCACCTTGATAAATATGGAGAACATTTATTAATATACATTTAAGAATTATAATTTTATTATAAATCTCGTTTTATTCCTTAATTATATAATTATAGCATTTTTAAAACATGCTGATGTTAGAAGTACCTTTTTATTATAAAGTAAATTCGAACAGTTACTCAATTAAAATCTTGTTCACTAATTGAAATAAAACAATTAAATTTCTATAAATTTATAGCAATTATTTATATTTAACTATAATACCTACTAACTATTTAAATATATTCTATATTATAGATTTATTAAAAAATAACAAATATTGATATAGATTTAATGTATTTGTAATACTAAACGTAATGAATCACTATTATGTAATGGTATATATAGTTTTATAAAATATGTGAAAATACAATAATATTATGCATGATATGTGTGTTAATAAAAGTAATAAATTGCAACTGCACGGAATATACATAGTTATGTAATACTAAATAATAAGATTATATAAGGCACATAACTAGCACCTGCCCAGTTATATTAATATTAGATTAGTACTTACCGAGTTGTGATAACAATAGTATAGCATATCTCCATTAATATAACCAAACGGCTCTAATTATATCTCTCGAGGATTTTAACAAATTAGGTAGTCTATGTCTCAGTAACTCCATCGTCGAAACATTCCAAACCCTTTCAGCAACCCTATCCTCCTCGGTAACCCTATCCTCCTCGGTAACCGCATCCCTATAAAACGCCGTACTCCTTCAACAGGTTATTTGCGATAACCAGTCTCATAATTTCACTCGTGCCCTCGTAGATTTCCGTGATACGGGCATCGCGATAATGCCTTTCGGCAGGCATATCCGACACGTAGCCCATCCCTCCTAGCACCTGGATAGCCTGCGGGAGTTGGCAGCGATGATAAGACGAGGATATGAAGTCGAGAACATGTATAGAGTAGTCAAATGGTATGAGTTATAATAGAACTATCTCTTGATAAAACTATAGACTTGCAGTCGAAGTGTCCATCCAAGTCAGTGGCATAGGGTAGGGAGAACATGGGGTGGGGAGAACATGGGGTGGGGAGATCATGGGGTGGGGAGAGTATGGGGTAGGGAGAACATGGGGTGGGGTGAGCATGGGGTGGGGATAGCATGGGGTAGGGAGAGCATGGGGTGGGGAGAACATGGGGAAGGGAGAGCATGGGGTGGGGAGAGCATGGGGTGGGGATAGCATGGGGTGGGGAGAGCATAGGGTGGGGAGAGCATGGGGTGGGGAGATTATGGGCTGGGGAGAGTATGGGGTGGGGAGAGCATGGAGTGGGGAGAGTATAGGGTAGGGTGATCATGGGGTAGGGAGAGCATGGGGTAGGGAAAGCATGGGGTGGGGTGAGCATGTGGTGGGGATAGCATGGGGTGGGGAGAGCATGGGGTGGGGAGAGCATGGGGTAGGGAGAGCATGGGGTAGGAAGAGCATGGGGTAGGGAGAGCATGGGGTGGGGAGACCATGGGGTGGGGAGAGCATGGGGTGGGGAGAGTATAGGGTAGGGTGATCATGGGGTAGGGAGAGCATGGGGTAGGGAAAGCATGGGGTGGGAAGAACATGGGGTTGGGAGATCATGGGGTAGGTAGATCATGGGGTGGGGAGAGCATGGGGTGGGGAGAACATGGGGTAGGGAGAGCAGGGGGTGGGGTGAGCATGGGGTGGGGAGAGCATGGGGTGGGGAGAGCATGGAGTGGAGAGAGCATGGGGTAGGGAAAGCATGGGGTGGGGAGAGCATGGGGTGGGGAGAGCATGGGGTAGGGAGAGCATGGGGTAGGAAGAGCATGGGGTAGGGAGAGCATGGGGTGGGGAGACCATGGGGTGGGGAGAGCATGGGGTGGGGAGAGTATAGGGTAGGGTGATCATGGGGTAGGGAGAGCATGGGGTAGGGAAAGCATGGGGTGGGAAGAACATGGGGTTGGGAGATCATGGGGTAGGTAGATCATGGGGTGGGGAGAGCATGGGGTGGGGAGAACATGGGGTAGGGAGAGCAGGGGGTGGGGAGAGCATGGGGTGGGGAGAGCATGGGGTGGGGAGAGCATGGAGTGGAGAGAACATGGAGTAGGGAGAGAATGAGAATTAGAAAGGTCGGTAATGTGAGTAACTGAATGAACAATGGAGATAATATCATTTTGAAATTGTTATTTAATTTGAATATCACTCGAGAAGGTATTTACTGTAATTTATCAGTACATCGGCGAAGTGAAGTGATAATATCACAAAATAAACTAGAAATGCGACAGCAGTCCGCTGATGCCATATAATCGATATAAACTAGTTCGACGTAGCAAACCTGGTGAGCAATAAAAGTCGAAGCTTCGGAAGCGGCTAGCTTCGCCATGGCCGCGTGCTGAGGTGTCGTAGCGGAGGTTAGGGTTAGGGGAGATAGCGGGGGGAGGGGTAGAGAAGATACGGGTAGATTGAGATAGGATTGAGGTAGATTTAATGTAAGGTGAAGGCAATGCGAGGTTAGGATGAGGTTTACACATGCTAATCACATTTAGAGAATAGGTCATCGTGAACCTTAGTGTAGTTGCTACCTTCGTCTTTCAACATGGCCGCCTTCCACGTTAACAGACGGGCACTCTCTAACTTTACCTCCATATCCGCGAGTTTCATCTGGTTAAATATATTATACTCTACATTTACTAGCTAGAAATAATTATAATAGAGTTCGAATGATATTAAAGTACTAAGAATATATGGCCTTGATGATTGCACCTGAATTGATTGTAATTTGGCTATGGGAGCACCAAACGACTCCCGCTGACCGCTATAAGCCAGAGCACATTCCATGGCTGCTTGACCGATACCTAGAGCTTGAGACGCGATCCCAATACGGCCAGAATCCAGGGTTTTCTGATATAGGATAGATTTAGTAAGTTCAGTATTGTGGAGAAATAATGAATTATGAATAACAACAAAATAATTTCACTTTGTAAATTTATAATCGTAAAAAATATTTCTCGTATTTCAATTTAATATTTGTTTTATTAATTAACAAATAGTTCTTAAAAACTGTTATTCTAAATATCTAAATTTATATAATAATGTATTTAAAAAATTAAAATATGTCCTTTAATAAATTAAATTCATTATTTAAGACAGATTAATAATTAAGACTTTTTGATTTTTATAAAAGATTTTCAATTACTCGTAACATCAAAAATGAATTATAAACGAGTTAAATTAGATTATTGTCAAATGACAATTTAGAATCCTTGACACTATCTATAGTTAATTAACTACAACTGACCATTGCGATCTGGAAGCCTTGACCTTCTTCGCCAAGTAGATTCTCGCGAGGAATTCGACAGTCTTCAAATATCAGTTGACAGGTTGAAGATGCCTTGATACCTATAAAGTGTTTGATGTTAGACTTTTTTATTAGTATTTTGTGTTTTTTTAATGTAAGTTTTAAGTATTAGTGTTATTATTAATATTAGTTATTACTGTTAATGATTAGTGTTAGTGTTAGTGTTGATATTTATTGTTAGTGTTAATTTTTAATGTTAGTGTTGGTATTTATTGTTAGTGTTAATGTTTAGTATTAATATTTAGTGTTAGTGTTTAGAGATAGTGTTAATATTTGTTGTTGGTATTTAATGCTTAGTGTATTATCTCTAGAGTTCGTCTTTATGATTAAGTCTAGCCTACCTAATTTATCTTCCTTGACGCCCAAAGACAAACCCTCCGTAGGTTTGGGTACAATGAATGCGCTGATACCCTGACAATGGTGTTGGTAACTATACGGTGACGCCAGCTTTCATTAGACAAACACGCTAAGAATAACTGTTGGCTAATTCCGACCGCAACGAATATGGATAAGCGATTAAGATAAGTCCTCCTTTAATTAAAATTCATTTGAAACGACCAGAAGTCAGCCCACGGCAAACACAACTCCGCACCTCAACGCGACGGCGTGTTTAATTTACCTTATGCTTCTTCGACTTGTCGGTAGTCGCAAAGACCTTCAAATCCAAGGGAAGACGATTCGATTGTTTGGAAATTGTATTCAATTACGTGAGACAACGAAAATGTATGAGAAATAATTATTGATTATTATTAATTAATATAACATTATTATTTAATAAAAAAGTCGCTTACGCACGATTACATCGTAAGCGATTACATCGTAAGCGATTACATCATAAGCGATTACATCGTAAGTGATTACATCGTAAGCGATTACATCGTAATCAGACGTACCACTGTAGCGTCGCTTTCGTATCCATTAGTGATCCAGGCCTTTGTACCATTAATGACGTAGTAATCTCCTTGCAAGACTGCAGTGGTAGAAGCAGCACCTGCATCACTGCCGTTACCTAAAGTATATGGATTATCAGAGTCAATAGATTATCTAGCAGAAGAGATAGATATAACACAATAGATATAACACAATAGATATATCACAATAGATATAACATAATAGATATATTACAATAGATATATTACAATAGATATAACACAATATATATAACACACTAGATATAACACAATAGATATATCACAATAGATATAACACAATAGATACACAAACAAAGTAGCACTGGTTGAGTAAAGTTAGTTAAGTGCAATTAACAAGAGAATTATTTCAAATTAATATCTGAGAATAATGTTCTATAAATAGATGCAGATATGAATTGTTGAATATATAATTTAGGCCATAACTGACCAGCAGTTAATAAACGTTAATTTTTTTATTACAGATTAAAATTACAGACTTTTATTTATTATATATCTTTATAGTAGATCTATTTTATATTACAAATAACCCAAATAACCATCCAGCAAACTTTTTAGTTTTACATAATAAAAGCTAAAATATACATTTAAGTTTACTTTAGTATTTAAAATGATTGTATATATGACAATTACAACACCGATAATACGCCAAAGATTATAGTAATATAAAGTTTACAAGATTTACAAAACAATTACAATATAATGTTTATAACAATTGATAAACTATTATATAATATACAAGATCGTCGATTACTAAACAAGTAAACCTGGTTCTGATAAAGAGAAGCAACCAATCTTCTCTCCCGACATATACGGCTTTAACCATTGCTGTTTCTGTGCTTCGGTACCAAACTGATTAATTGGGCCGCAGTACAAACTCTAGCGATGAAGATAACAAGCATAGATTAGATTAATTAATATATGTTTTTTAAGGTTCCAATTTCAATTTTTAAAAAAAAATCCTCAAATTTTTAATATAAATATTAAATAATTTTAAAAATAAAAATATTTATTATATAAATGTGTGAAAATTATTGTGAGATTATTATTTAAATAAGATGTATTATATTAATAATTAAATAATGCGTGAAGATGATATTATTATATAAATTGTGTAAAGCTGATATTATTTATTAGTTTTATATAATTGTAAGCCAAACGCCAGTTAAAGAAGTATAAAACATTGGTTCCTCGACTAGTATCACCATCGGATACTGTATCACCATGGCGATACAAACCGTGTGGGCGCTGCAAATAACTCCTGCACTCGCGCAACCACGACTAATCTCCTCCATGGCAACACTGTAGGCGAGGTAGTCGAGTCCAGCCCCTCCGTAGTCATCGGAGAATGGAACCGACATAAGACCCAGTCTACCCATGCCTTCGATCTGACCAATGGCATATTGCTAGAAGTTATTTCGTGAAATGCCTCCAAATGAAAACATTTACTCAAGGATCTAATCTTTTATAATAAAATTAAAACATAATATTGAAATATCAATATAACATATACATATATATATATATATATATATATATATATATATATATATATATATATATATATATATATATATAATTAAATTACTAGAATACCTAATATGATTTAGAATTCAAATTACATTTTAAATTAAAATGATTTGAAAATTATACTAACTGAATACTGACTATAGTCATTACATAATATACCAACTTCAGAAAACTGAATATTGAATACTAAATATTGAATTCTAGCTACTGAATACTAATTACTAACTACTAACTACTGAATACTAACTACTGAATACTGACTACTGAATACTGACTATTGAATACTGACTTGTTTCCTAGGATATTTGCTACTTTTATCAATTTCTCCAGCAAAAGGCTTCAGTTCTTTATCAACAAATTCTCTGACAGTATTCCTTAACATCAAATGTGTTTCCGGTAACTGGGTCATAGTACACCGTGGTACAAATAATGCTGTTTATAATTAATAATTAAGCATTAAATTCAAAGTTATTAGTGTAATATATATTAAAGTTGAATTAGGATATTAAAAATAAAATAATTGAGATATATTTCAACATCTCACTTCATTATTTAATTTGATGTAAATCTTGGCATTGACAAACATAAATTGAGTTGCTGAACTCACAATATACTAATTATTCTTAATAATAGCAATATTACAAATATATATATAAACATACTTCAATTTTCAATTTATAAATATATTTCAAAAATATAATAGTCAGATTTAAATAATCATTTAAATTAATATCTTTTGTTACACGGAATTATAAAGGTATTAAAACTACATAAGGGTATTAATCATTATATGGGAGAATTTCATTTATTGTATGCTAATATGATGTACATTTAATTACATAATGGCAATATTATTTATATTTAGATTTTACACAATTGTGTATATAAGTGTTATATAATGAATGAATACCAAAATACTCCATATATAGATATATTATATGTTGTAGTGATTCTAAATCAAAATTAACCCTAGCTCATGTAAATAATAGCAAATTATATGGAATAGGTGTACAAAGATACTTTTAAATATATAAATTAGTATTTAAAATGTTTTTATAAATTTGTTTATATCTCAAATTGTTGTATATTTTAAAATTAATTTAAATTGAATGTTGATCTTTTGTAAAATTAATACACAGTTTTATAGAATATATTATCAATTTTACCACTCTACATAATTTACTAATAGTTCAATCCAGACAAATGTTCACATTTTAAAATACTTCTCGTATGATATCTTTGTGAGATAATGGTGAATTATAATATATGATGTATTTATTTACAAATATTAATAAAAAATACATATTTATTATATTTTATAAAGTAGTAAATAACAATGTCACATAAAATTAGTATTTCCACTTCATTCTATTTTGAAATTTAAATTAAGAGAAAATATAAATAATCATTCTTATTTAATAATATTGGTGTATTATAAATCATAATTAAATTGATAAATTGTATAGTAAATATTGTATAGTTTCAGGTGTAATATTATTCTTTAAAGATGTTTATTCTATAGCAAAAAGTATTACTTTACAGAAAATAAACTATTTTTAAATAGAACATATAATTGCCATGTAACAGATTGTATTTGAAATTTTAACTGTCCGCGGTGTACACAAACAAAATAACGACGAAATTAATAGTTTTTAAAATACATGTAATTTAAACTGAGAACCGACATATTGTAAGCTAGTTACTAATTTATCCCAAAGGCAAAATGTCATTTTAACTAAGAACAGTTGATTAACTATTTTGCATTCAATATTAATTATTTAATAATAAGTTAATATTATGAATATAAAATTTAAATAAATTCAAATATTGCATATTGATTATGTAAGTTATAGATTATATAATTAATAAAGTGATTATAGTAATCGGTTTATAATAATTTAAAGTAAATTTGTTATAATACACAACTAATACTAACATTGTATAAATGATATGTTATTTAAACATCTCTTAGATGGTAATCGTGAAATTTTAAGTAACAAACTCATTTCGACGTTAACCTTAACAATACAAATAACAAGGAATTAATAATATATTTGAAAAATCATAAATATGCTATTAACATAAACATGCAATATAAGCCAACATGAAAAACAATCATAGATATAGATCTCAAATTTAAATCTATAAATGATGTATTTTAAATGTATTATAATTTATTAAAATACATGTTAACAAATGTTAACAAATATAAAAAAGTTAACAAATATTAACAAATATTAACAAAAGTTAACAAATATAAAAAAAGTTAACAAATATTAACAAAAGTTAACAAATATAAAAAAAATTAACAAAAGTTAACAAATATTAACAAAAGTTAACAAAAGTTAACAAAAGTTAACAAAAGTTAAAAATATTTTACCAGTGGATCATAATAAATATATCCATATATTAGTAATATTAACCCATTATTATCACATTAACCAATGATACTCATAGATTTTTATTTTGGAAAATAAAATCTATAATAATACCCAAGTTTACCAAAAGTAATCTTGGATGATACTCATTGATTTCAACTCACTAACTGTAGTTTGTAACCTTGAAAATTGATTTAATATATTTAGTTATAGAGTATATTTTACCTTACAATAGCCAAAATATATGCAACCATCTACAAATGCAACCTTGCATAGGTATAAATAATCACAAATAAAATCATTTTTTTAAATTTTACAATGAATCGTAACTAAGTCTTATTTAGATACTCAGGAAATATTTTCTTGCAAATAAATTATTTTTAATTTATTTATTTTTAATCTATATTGGTGACATTTTTATTATATATATATTGATAATTAATACAAGCATCATTTTATTTTTTAATTATGCAAACAACAATTAATTGAATACGTAATAAGGAAAATAATTAGCAATAATAGGCAGTACATAGAATTGTATAATTGCTCGATTGAGTAAGCGTTATTTTTTAATTGATTGATTAATTGATTGATTGGGTATTAATTTATTGATTTAGTATTAATCGATTATATTAATTAATGGATATGGCAACAATGTAGGAATTAGTATAAATGATTAGTTTTCGTATTTATGAATTTTGTTGTAATAATATATGTAATTAGTATTAATGATTGGGCGTAGAATTAATGAATAGAGTTATATTTAGTGAATGAATTACAATTAATGAATAAATAGTAAAACTAATTCGGTTAGTATTAAATATAGTATTAATAAATGGAGTTAGAATAAATGAATGCATTAGTATTAATGAGTTAATTAATATTAATTAATGGAATTTGTATTAATTAATTAATTTATTTATTGAAAGCATTGATGCCTAGAATTGGTTTTAACAAATTAATTACAATGAATTAATTTTTGTATAAATGAATGTTTGTACTATTAATGGATGCCATTATTTGTAATCTATGAATTACTGTTAATTACACTAGTGTACTAGTATACTATTACTGAATGTATTATTAATAAAGAATGTAGTTCATTTTTATGATTGTATTTAGTATTCGTGAATTAATTTATATATTTTCAAAGGGTTTCAATTATTAACCTAAAAAGTATACTATTACAAACAATGTTCATTATTATTATCCATTACTGTTTACAAAGCCAAGTAGGTCAGTAAATATATTATGCACCATATATGGTATGTCTATTAATATTAATAAATTAAGTATGCCGTATTAGCAATATGGTTTACTTTCAGTTATGTAATTCATATTCGCAGGCTCCGTCGAGTATACCGTTAATCATATTGTAATAGGGTGAATCTGTGCACACGATATCGGCATATTTTATTGAACGATTAAATCAATTCGTTTTTATTACACGAGTTGAACAAGTTTTACACTCGTATCGTATCGATATCATTAGGATATGGTCATGCATCACTTTATAATACACTATAATAGACTTTTGTTCTAGTGTGTGTGTTTTATATAACAGTTTGGTGCGTATACAATGTACTATTATATATAGCTGTATATATTCGTATGCTTACGATCGTATATCGTTATCCAGTTAATTCGCGTAGAGAGTCAAAATATCGCGTCTCGCACGTGACCTCCCTTATAGGGAACAATAAGCCCCTCCCAGTTCTCGGGAAACCCTATGTATTTCCCGGGAATATAATAACAATTCACCAGCATCTCGGCAACGTAGGACAATAGAGGTTTGTATTTACCCTTGTATTTTAAACAATAATTATTTACGATTAATCTAGATAATTGATAATTTTGAAAGCCAACTTCGCAATTATTATCAATTAGGCTTTCCTATGTAAACTAATAACCGAATGATTTATATATTCGAATATGTTCGTCTATACTTTTTAAATTACCGATATTTTCTTGCATAAATAATATTTCTATCACTAATTATGTTGATATATTATTTTAGCATATATGCTATCGTTTACGACCTTGCCTACGCAAACTAATATAACATAATTCTAACACTAATATAAGTAAATATCTACTGCTTCTCATCTTTAAGTTATTCATATTTATTTCTATTCGATTTATTTTCCTTGAATTCATTCTCATAGTATTTGATAACCACACATATTTATTTTACATATATTTTACATACGCTTATAAGCATAATCCAATCTTAAAACGACGCTTTAATACAGGCTTTTTATCTATTGTACTAACCAAGATATATAAGAGAATACCGACTCGGATACGAAAAACCCATTCATCCCATAGGACGCCGTAAGCATGGTTAATAGTAAATACATGTTATTCATGTAGTTATGTTCACAGCATGCTTTAAATGCACCCGGCATTCTGTACAATCATTTCCGGAATCATTATAAATTAACATTTCCAACGTATAGAATGTGCGTTATAAAAACGTTATAGTATAATCTATTATGTTCATTGTTCTAGATTACTTGTAAGTTAACTAATTATAATTATACTTAATTATCTATGTATTAGTTATTTTGAATTGATGTTTATATTAATACGTAATACGTAGCAACTACTCACGAAACCAGATGATGTAACAATTATAAATTCTTATATAATTTTTTTATATAAAATATAATTATAACATATTCCATTAATTAAATGCAAATATTTATAATAATGAACCAGCCCCAAATATCGGTTGACATTTATCAGTAAACTCTTATTAACTTGTTAATAATTATAATTAATTATTATATCATCTGATTTATTGGATGGATCTACATCTATGTTAAAATAAACAAGTTAATAAGTGTTTACTTGTCGTATTTATTTATATTATTACTTGTTTATTTGATAATTACATAAAAATACCGTGTTTAAATATATAAATATGTGTAAGGTATTGATAGAAATAAATAATAATTAAAAAAAAGTAGATAATTGTATATAATACTATAGGAATTATAAAAGATAATTTACTTACATCTTTAAATATATTTATATATATATATTTATTTACCATTGTAAAATTTGTAAACATCAAGTTTATAGAAGAGGTTCCGTGTAAATGAATACATTCTTCCTGTTTAGTTCCCGCTTTATAAAGCGTATAAGCTTAGTTTATGCCATTTGTTATCATAGCTATATCCGTTTATCGAATAGATTACATCTCCATTGGTTTTAAGGGTACATCCGGCCATATGGGATGCAAAGCCATTCATTTACGTAGAATCACAATTAGGAATGAATTATGGTATGATGACTTCATGTTATTATAGTAATTATGGTATGATGACTTCATGTTATGATAGGAATTATGGTATAAAGACTTCATGTTATGATAGGAATTATGGTATAAAGACTTCA
The DNA here is from genome assembly GCA_964035775.1 of Osedax frankpressi. NCBI lineage: Eukaryota > Metazoa > Annelida > Polychaeta > Sabellida > Siboglinidae > Osedax > Osedax frankpressi. The sequence goes on from OZ038313.1 coordinate 21,499,370, forward strand.
TGGTATTATAGGAATTATGGTATAAAGACTTCATGTTATGATAGGAATTATGGTATAAAGACTTCATGTTATTATAGGAATTATGGTATAAAGACTTCATGTTATTATAGGAATTATGGTATAAAGACTTCATGTTATTATAGGAATTATGGTATAAAGACTTCATGTTATTATAGGAATTATGGTATAAAGACTTCATGTTATTATAGGAATTATGGTATAAAGGCTTTATGGTATTATAGGAATTATGGTATAAAGACTTCATGTTATGATAGGAATTATGGTATAAAGACTTCATGTTATTATAGGAATTATGGTATAAAGACTTCATGTTATTATAGGAATTATGGTATAAAGACTTCATGTTATTATAGGAATTATGGTATAAAGGCTTCATGTTATTATAGGAATTATGGTATAAAGACTTCATGTTATTATAGGAATTATGGTATAAAGACTTCATGTTATTATAGGAATTATGGTATAAAGACTTCATGTTATTATAGGAATTATGGTATAAAGACTTCATGTTATTATAGGAATTATGGTATAAAGACTTCATGTTATTATAGGAATTATGGTATAAAGGCTTCATGGTATTATAGGAATTATGGTATAAAGACTTCATGTTATTATAGGAATTATGGTATAAAGACTTCATGTTATTATAGGAATTATGGTATAAAGACTTCATGGTATTATAGGAATTATGGTATAAAGACTTCATGTTATTATAGGAATTATGGTATAAAGGCTTCATGGTATTATAGGAATTATGGTATAAAGACTTCATGTTATTATAGGAATTATGGTATAAAGACTTCATGTTATTATAGGAATTATGATATAAAGACTTCATGTTATTATAGGAATTATGGTATAAAGGCTTCATGTTATTATAGGAATTATGGTATAAAGACTTCATGTTATTATAGGAATTATGGTATAAAGACTTCATTATAATAATCAGTTATATTATTAAAATTGTCAACAAAGAATTTGTCAGTGCCGATATCGGGTTATTATGCATGAACTTAACAGTGAGTTGTATTTAGGAGATATATATGTATTGTAAAAAGTAAAATATACTGTATTATATTATATTATGCATGTATTCATGGATGGATGAGTGATTGAATTTATTAAAAAAAATTAATTAAACAATTAGACCAATACATTTAATATACTAATATAATAGTATATGTACAACAACATATTTTAAAAAGTCATGATAAGTCTTTATATAGAATAAGTAAGTATATTTTACAATTAGTTAAAATAAAATAAAATAAAATATATCTAATTCTCATTTAACTAATTGTATTTAACAAGTTAAATGTAATTTTTGCAATTAGTGCTTTAGTTTATAAATATATTACAAACTTATGGAGTTATTACATAACTTGAAATATGAGGTATCTCAATCTAGAGTTGATGATTAAGAAGTTTATAATTTTAAAAAAATATAAAATATTTTACCTGAAATTAAACCCTATAAAAAATGAAAATACCTAAATATTTTCGTATATGTTTTAAATGTTTACTCATAATATATTATAAATCACATGTATAATTATTTTATAACATAGTACTATAATCCATATCTGTAAATATTATATTTAGTAACATAACTAGAAATTTACTATACTTTTATGATATTTAATTTCTATAGTTTATTAACATATTATACGTATTAGATATATTAGATATATTAGATATAACATATTAGACGTATAAGTCTTCAGAATAAATATTTATACACAAACACACACATATACACACCTATATATATATATATTATTTCTTTTATATTTTATTCATTTATAATGTATCAAGTTTTAATATACATTTTGTTATTGGTTTTATTTTTATTATAATTTATATTGTTATTAAATTAAAAGTTATCTGTATATTAAATTGGAATTGAACTGTTTATTCAATTAAGAGTTAACTGTCTATTAATTAAGAATTGAACTTGCTTTATTGGCATATGCCAATACATAAATGGCTTAATTAACATACTTGTTTATTTGGTATTCAATAATATCGAACCAGATTTATGAGTAGTCTAAAGATTATAATTAATATGTTTATAATACACGATTAACACTTGTTAATTATAAAATACGTAATATTCATTGTTTATATGTTAATATTTTAGCATTACAGTTATATTCAAAGACCTTAAATTGTAACTATATTGAAATATTCCAACTATATACAAAGTTATTTATTTATATACATTAAATGGGCCTTGGGTGATCGCAGAGTAAGACTTTTCCCCATGAAGTAGATTTCCCAACGACTTTCACACGTGTAAGCAATCATCACTCCTTCGGGCCGCTATAAATCCCACTATCTCCTAGGGTTGTTTACTGACTCGCCCACTAATAACGACACGCCCATAGGCTGTTTGTCTATGGCGCAATATTAATAATACATAACAACAAGTGTAATTTCCTGTTATAATGATCTCATAATAATCTCCTTTTATATTATCTCATATTGAAGATTATAATTATTATTTTATCAATTTATATTCGTGATGTTTATAGATTATTTAAATTGTTTATATTTTTAGTATAATTAAGTAAATATGTATATATACGTATGTGTGTGTGTGTTTGTCTATGTACTTGTGGGTATATTTGTGTATGTATGTGTTGTTTTTAAACACATTCACATAATTATGTGTATGTGTGAGAATATTTGTTTATTTGTCTGTGTGTTCGTATATTTTCTTGTATGTTATTATTTCATTAATAAATGTAAGATATAACTTACCTTTGATTATAAAACATAGATCATGAATGCATATAACATAACTGTCATCGATCATTCAATATTATCTGTTAATTTGTACCCAGATTATAATTTAATATTTGCTTGCAATTATATTACTTAGTATGCAAGTATATTACTTAGTAAGCAAATATATTGCAAGTTTATTACTTAGTATGCAAGTATATTGCAAGTATATTACTTAGTAAGCAAATATATTGCAAGTATATTACTTAGTATGCAAGTATATTACTTAGTATATTACTTAGTAAGCAAATATATTGCAAGTATATTACTTAGTATGCAAATATATTGCAAGTATATTACTTAGTATGCAACTATATTACAAATATATTACTAGAATGCAAGTATATTACTTAATAAGCAAATATATTGCAAGTATATTACTTAGTATGCAAGTATATTACTTAGTATATTACTTAGTAAGCAAATATATTGCAAGTATATTACTTAGTATGCAAATATATTGCAAATATATTACTTGTAAATAGAGATGCTATTTATTCCTAAATATTTGTAAATTACTTATTTTTGAACTAAAACTATTTATTATCATTGGGTATTTAATATTTATCATCTGGATTTTCCTATTTTGAAATAAACGAATGCTATAATATATATTTAATATAATATAATCTATTCGTCTACAATTGAGATTGATTACGCAGATATATTATATAGTAAATATACTATTTTGCATAAGAAATATCAAGGAATTATATTATATTATACTTTTCTATACTTAACACATTATAATATAGTTAGAAACAGTAACTACGCAATAAATTACACAACATGGTGCGGATAAAATGTAGATTTTACATGCAAAGTTCATCTTATTACTTTAGATGTTTTAGTTATTTATATTTTAGTCTACATTTTACAGATGTTTATTATATGCCTTTTTTCTGAACTTATCCATCATTCGAATGATTAAATTTCCTCGGGTTTACTTGCATACCAGTGCCATAAGAGAAATCGTAATTAACTTATTATTACATTAATATACATGTTAATATCTTTAATATTTAATAAATCATTTTAATGTAAGTGGTTTAATAATAATTTATATTTAAACATTGATTGTTATTTAGATAGATTTATAATGTTCATAAAAATTGTAAATTATGGTTATTTATACGTATAAGTATAATATTGGAATTAAATCAATGAATATCTTCGGATATTATTATAATGAATAGTAGACTTCGAATATTTTCTATATTTAGCTAATTTAGGCTAAATACGAACATTTTGTTGTCATAGAAATAACTGAGAACTCTTCGTTATCTCTGCGGGTGGAAATTAAATAAGATTCGTAAACAATTTAGATATGCAGATTCCCCTGTTTTAGTGCTTATGTAAATATGTTTAAATGGCTGTACATCTATTCGTTTGGGTTTATTATTGTATTGATTGATTACATCATTGCATCGGTGATATAGGGATTTACTATAGTATACATTATAGTATATACTATAATATTAGTCAAATATAAATTTGCACAATTTGCACATATAAAGTGTTAGTTATTATTAAAATTAATTTGTTACGACGTTTTTTCATATGAGTGTTATAATAACTTATGTAATAACTTATGTAATAACTTATGTAATAACTTATGTAATAACTTATGTAATAACTTATGTAATAACTTATGTAATAACTTATGTAATAACTTATGTAATAACTTATGTAATAACTTATGTAATAACTTATGTAATAACTTATGTAATAACTTATGTAATAACTTATGTAATAACTTATGTAATAACTTATGTAATAACTTATGTAATAACTTATGTAATAACTTATGTAATAACTTATGTAATAACTTATGTAATAACTTATGTAATAACTTATGTAATAACTTATGTAATAACTTATGTAATAACTTATGTAATAACTTATGTAATAACATATGTAATAACTTATGTAATAACTTATGTAATAACTTATGTAATAACTTATGTAATAACTTATGTAATAACTTATGTAATAACATATGTAATAACATATGTAATAACTTATGTAATAACTCATGTAATAACTTATGTAATAACATATGTAATAACTTATGTAATAACTCATGTAATAACTTATGTAATAACATATGTAATAACTCATGTAATAACTTATGTAATAACTTATGTAATAACTCATGTAATAACTCATGTAATAACTTATGTAATAACTTATGTAATAACTCATGTAATAACTCATGTAATAACTTATGTAATAACTTATGTAATAACTCATGTAATAAATTATGTAATAACTTATGTAATAACTTATGTAATAACTTATGTAATAACTTATGTAATAACTTATGTAATAACTTATGTAATAACTTATGTAATAACTTATGTAATAACTTATGTAATAACTTATGTAATAACTTATGTAATAACTTATGTAATAACTTATGTAATAACTTATGTAATAACTTATGTAATAACTTATGTAATAACTTATGTAATAACTTATGTAATAACTTATGTAATAACTTATGTAATAACTTATGTAATAACTTATGTAATAACTTATGTAATAACTTATGTAATAACTTATGTAATAACTTATGTAATAACTTATGTAATAACTTATGTAATAACTTATGTAATAACTTATGTAATAACTTATGTAATAACTTATGTAATAACTTATGTAATAACTTATGTAATAACTTATGTAATAACTTATGTAATAACTTATGTAATAACTTATGTAATAAATTATGTAATAACTTATGTAATAACTTATGTAATAACTTATGTAATAACTTATGTAATAACTTATGTAATAACTTATGTAATAACTTATGTAATAACTTATGTAATAACTTATGTAATAACTTATGTAATAACTTATGTAATAACTTATGTAATAACTTATGTAATAACTTATGTAATAACTTATGTAATAACTTATGTAATAACTTATGTAATAACTTATGTAATAACTTATGTAATAACTTATGTAATAACTTATGTAATAACTTATGTAATAACTTATGTAATAACTTATGTAATAACTTATGTAATAACTTATGTAATAACTTATGTAATAACTTATGTAATAACTTATGTAATAACTTATGTAATAACTTATGTAATAACTTATGTAATAACTTATGTAATAACTTATGTAATAACTTATGTAATAACTTATGTAATAACTTATGTAATAACTTATGTAATAACTTATGTAATAACTTATGTAATAACTTATGTAATAACTTATGTAATAACTTATGTAATAACTTATGTAATAACTTATGTAATAACTTATGTAATAACTTATGTAATAACTTATGTAATAACTTATGTAATAACTTATGTAATAACTTATGTAATAACTTATGTAATAACTTATGTAATAACTTATGTAATAACTTATGTAATAACTTATGTAATAACTTATGTAATAACTTATGTAATAACTTATGTAATAACTTATGTAATAACTTATGTAATAACTTATGTAATAACTTATGTAATAACTTATGTAATAACTTATGTAATAACTTATGTAATAACTTATGTAATAACTTATGTAATAACTTATGTAATAACTTATGTAATAACTTATGTAATAACTTATGTAATAACTTATGTAATAACTTATGTAATAACTTATGTAATAACTTATGTAATAACTTATGTAATAACTTATGTAATAACTTATGTAATAACTTATGTAATAACTTATGTAATAACTTATGTAATAACTTATGTAATAACTTATGTAATAACTTATGTAATAACTTATGTAATAACTTATGTAATAACGTATGTAATAACTTATGTAATAACTTATGTAATAACTTATGTAATAACTTATGTAATAACGTATGTAATAACTTATGTAATAACTTATGTAATAACTTATGTAATAACTTATGTAATAACTTATGTAATAACTTATGTAATAACTTATGTAATAACTTATGTAATAACTTATGTAATAACTTATGTAATAACTTATGTAATAACTTATGTAATAACTTATGTAATAACTTATGTAATAACTTATGTAATAACTTATGTAATAACTTATGTAATAACTTATGTAATAACTTATGTAATAACTTATGTAATAACTTATGTAATAACTTATGTAATAACTTATGTAATAACTTATGTAATAACTTATGTAATAACTTATGTAATAACTTATGTAATAACTTATGTAATAACTTATGTAATAACTTATGTAATAACTTATGTAATAACTTATGTAATAACTTATGTAATAACTTATGTAATAACTTATGTAATAACTTATGTAATAACTTATGTAATAACTTATGTAATAACTTATGTAATAACTTATGTAATAACTTATGTAATAACTTATGTAATAACTTATGTAATAACTTATGTAATAACTTATGTAATAACTTATGTAATAACTTATGTAATAACTTATGTAATAACTTATGTAATAACTTATGTAATAACTTATGTAATAACTTATGTAATAACTTATGTAATAACTTATGTAATAACTTATGTAATAACTTATGTAATAACTTATGTAATAACTTATGTAATAACTTATGTAATAACTTATGTAATAACTTATGTAATAACTTATGTAATAACTTATGTAATAACTTATGTAATAACTTATGTAATAACTTATGTAATAACTTATGTAATAACGTATGTAATAACGTATGTAATAACTTATGTAATAACTTATGTAATAACTTATGTAATAACTTATGTAATAACTTATGTAATAACTTATGTAATAACTTATGTAATAACTTATGTAATAACTTATGTAATAACTTATGTAATAACTTATGTAATAACTTATGTAATAACTTATGTAATAACTTATGTAATAACTTATGTAATAACTTATGTAATAACTTATGTAATAACTTATGTAATAACTTATGTAATAACTTATGTAATAACTTATGTAATAACTTATGTAATAACTTATGTAATAACTTATGTAATAACTTATGTAATAACTTATGTAATAACTTATGTAATAACTTATGTAATAACTTATGTAATAACTTATGTAATAACTTATGTAATAACTTATGTAATAACTTATGTAATAACTTATGTAATAACTTATGTAATAACTTATGTAATAACTTATGTAATAACTTATGTAATAACTTATGTAATAACTTATGTAATAACTTATGTAATAACTTATGTAATAACTTATGTAATAACTTATGTAATAACTTATGTAATAACTTATGTAATAACTTATGTAATAACTTATGTAATAACTTATGTAATAACTTATGTAATAACTTATGTAATAACTTATGTAATAACTTATGTAATAACTTATGTAATAACTTATGTAATAACTTATGTAATAACTTATGTAATAACTTATGTAATAACTTATGTAATAACTTATGTAATAACTTATGTAATAACTTATGTAATAACTTATGTAATAACTTATGTAATAACTTATGTAATAACTTATGTAATAACTTATGTAATAACTTATGTAATAACTTATGTAATAACTTATGTAATAACTTATGTAATAACTTATGTAATAACTTATGTAATAACTTATGTAATAACTTATGTAATAACTTATGTAATAACTTATGTAATAACTTATGTAATAACTTATGTAATAACTTATGTAACACTTCATTATATTAATAATATTATATTAGGTAATTTCATAAAACATAAAAATTATGCTAATTATAAGCTAACATATTTATTATTAATATTACAAAATATTTAAATTTAAAGAGAGAAATAGGTGTATTAAAGTAAACGAATCGATTGTTAAATATTAATACTATATATTATATATTAATATTAATAATTTATAATGAATTAATTTTACAATATAACGTAACTCATCACAAAATTTTGAATACTAAATAATAATAATACAGTTATTTCTATAATTATACTAGTGAAAATCGGGAATGGATTCGCTTTATTTTTCCACCGAAATCTATTATTTAACACTTCATTGATTTGATGGAAACGGTTTGAATAATACACTTTCTAAATAAAGAGGTTCAGACGTTTCAGACATTTCCTAAAATAACCTTTGTCTAGTATAAACTTGATAATTGTCTATTATACTTACCACGAACATACCATATCCTATATATGCAATACCGTTTAGAATGCATTTAATTATACTTATGGACTGAGTATTAACACCTATATCTATATATATATATATATATATATATATATATATATATATCGTGCTGTAAATCATAATTTGTATTGATATAAATCATCATTATATCACTGTTTAGTTTACCCGGCTGTAAAGTACACTGTACAATGTACACTACACAATAAGGGATAAAAGCCAAATAGAAATATCGGTAGATGAATAATCGACGACAAAAATGATCTATATCTTCTTTCCAGGCGAATCTACAGATGGAAAAAATACCAATGTTATTTCAGCTGCGCCAATAAATTCACTATAGACAAACATATTCTCGGCTAATTTTGGTCCTAGACTTGGTGTATAATATGAGTGAGATAACTTCTCAATTTACGGGCTCAATATACGGTTTACCCTATATATAAATAGCCCGTAGGGTGTAACCTATGGTAGACCGTATGATTTCTAAATTAAAATAGTCGGAGTTCATTCACTTTTAATGTTTCAAGTTGTTAATTGTTAATTCAATTACGGGAAATGGTGCGTGTTCTATACAAAATGTTACAATGGGTGGTATAGTATGCTTACAATGTACGTATTTTATAACGTGTACAGTTCGGTGTACATTGACGTGCAAGGCTACAGTACTATAAAATGTTGATATATAATATACCCTATAGGGTACATATTATGCGAAATTCTGATGCCAAAGTCTGGTAATATATGGCTGTTGTAGTTTATCTGTTAAGGCTAGTCTTATCTATATATATGATAGATAAATATATGCATATATATATATACATATACTATATATATATATATATATATATATATATATATATATATATATATATATATATATAGTATACGTAGTAGTAATAAGTAAATAACCGAATATTTTATCTTGCGTAGTTCTTTGTAAACTTGTAAATTGCAACTTATAACTATCCCAATCTATATATATATATATATATATATATATTAATAATAACAATGCATTAAATAAAACTATACATCACTGTATATTGTACATTGTACAATGTACAATGTACAGTGTACATTGTACACTGTACTGTACTGTGTACAATATACAGTGTATATTGTACAGTTTACACTATACTCAGTACAGTGTACTGTGTACAATATACATTGTATTCTGAACAGAAGCTGGAGATATTTAATAGTTTTGACATCGATCTTGTGTATCGACAACTTTTCGATAATACTTCAACGATTTAAAAGATTTAATAATATCGATGATTTTTAATGATTTATAATGGCAACAATAGCAATTGTGTCCCAATGGTCCTAGATATGGGTTATTAGTTTATAAACTCTCTAATTCCCGAAAACTGAGGATTGGTCGACGCCCGCCATCATATACGAATTGGCTACATGTGATTGGTCTTCCTGATACCGTCCACTGTCTATTTATAGATATCATAGTAGGCAACTGACAGAAACCTGTTTCGTCTATTTATAGATATGCCTAACCAGAATCCAAGTATTAGTTAATCATTCTTTGAGTGTACTATTTACATATTCAGTAGTTAGTTTAATTTATTTATTTAATAATATTGACATCTACACTGATGTAAAACTATTCTAAAATTTTATGTACATTTTATGTAAAGTTATATTTAAATATTTAAAGTATATGTTATATATATATATATATATATATATATATATATATATATATATATATATTATTATATTCAGATTCGGAAACTCAGTATTAAATATGTAGAATCATAAGCTTATATAAATTTAATTTAAATGTTTACATTATAATATTTTCAATATTTGAGTTCGTGTTTATATCTAGTTAACTATATCTTAAAATAATATGTTTAGATATTTTGTATGATTTGATACACATTCGGTGTTTTAAAATTTTTAAATGTATTTAAAATTATAGTTTTTAAATAAAATAATATGCTTATAAAAATAATTGTAATTTAAAGTTATCCCAATAATATAACGCAATACGAAACATTGTATTTACATTTATACTTTTCAAATTATAAAGTATAATATCAAAATACAATAAAAATAAAAATCTATATAGTATATATATTTAAAATAATATAAAAGTCATATATATATATAAGTGAAATTTAAAAATTGTAAATATATAAACTAAATTTTTAAAAATAATTAATATGTTTTAAAACTAAACGATTTATGTAGATGACAAATATTATAAATTTGTATAAAATAGTTCGATTATAATATTGTATATTTATAGAAAAGTAGTCATTTCAAAGTAGATGCTTTTTATTATTGCAAAATGCTATTAAAGAATTAAATTATTCCATAGTCTTGATCGGAAAATTAATTGGGAATTCTTTATAAAATTTATATATAATTGATTGAATAAAATGTATAATCATTTCAAGTATTAATTTCTTATTAAGTATTAATATACTCTCATCTGGTATGCTTGATCTTTATTAAATATTGACCATTTGTCATAGTAGGATATTATTATAAGGTGATTGCAATTTATATTTTAATTGAAAAAATGTGTTAAACTGAAAATATTTAAATTCAATATATTTAATTCAATTTTTTAGATAACTGTTTAAAAATTCACAATTATTCCAACTAATTTTATAAGAATGGAATTTTTAAAATGGAATATCATTTTTGACCAAAAACATTACTGAGATTTATAAATGAGTTTGTCACTATTATCAATATAAAATGTAGAGTTTAGTGTAATATTGTATAATAGAAATATTTATACATCACTATCATTTGATTTAACCCTTAATGAAAGTCCAGACGGTATTAAATATGAAGTTTTAATTTTTACTAATTACTTAAATATTAATATTATTTTTTCCATACTTTGGGTATTTTTATAATTGTTATGTAAAAATTATGTTATCATTATAGATTTTTATTAGATTTTTGAAATAATTATATAATTGTATTTGTTAATATATTAATATACTTAAAACAATATGTAAATATCTTTTTTTTGTACTGTAATTATAATTCTAAGTCTATAGGCCACACATTGTAGATTGGACTTTATCGATATGTTCCTATTATATATTTCTTATCGGTAACATTATGTTTATAATATATCTATGTACATCTCTCCAAGTATCCAATTTAATTATATATATACATGTATATTATCATCTTCTGTATTATTTAACTCCATTCTTCACAATCATTATATATGGGATTATTTTATTAATCTCTTCTATTTGGTTATTTTGATGGCCACAATATTTATTTATTATTTCGATTCCTATAAGCATCATTAGATATAGTCTTAGTCCGGCAGATGATAATGTTTAGAGTATTTCTAGTGATGTTCTAAAAATAGGTCAATTCGCTCAACCGATATTAAACATTGATTTATTGTTTCCGCGATGAATTCCAAGACATAGTCGTCATATTGAGTGGACTATTCGTGCACATGCATGCCGGAGTTCACTGTTTTCTCGGAGATTAGGGTGTTCACCTAGGATAAGATCATTTATTTTGATTTTCCGTAAAAATCTAAATATACGTGCTTTGATATCTCACACATTAGCAATTTCTCACAAAATAGAGGTCACAGAATTCCAGATATTCCATAAAGTGAACTCTTTTAATTTAATTTTATAGCAGATGTTATTATAGCATGTGTCCTTCCTTCAAAGTATTCGTATACTTAAGCTGAATCCTAATATTTTGTATAAATATGTGTTACCTTTGATCTAATAATAACGCACACTAATCATTTACTAGCATGTATCCCATATACATATAATTATTATTACGTAAACATTTAAATGTTTGATATTTATATAAAATTTAATGTCGATAACATATTAACGCATAGACGACAGTTTACAGTACCTGAAGATATGACTGATATTATTCCGAATAAAGATGGAACTATCACTATCAAATATACCCCAAATACTCCGGGAATTCATGAAATGACACTTTCCCATAATGACAAGACAATAGATGGTTTGTTATTACAAACTATTGAATTGTGAGATAATGAAAATTATTATCATGGGTCTGATTAAGATCATTACCTATACATAATACATATCGTATTACGATTATTACATAAATAATATTTATAAGTATTGTAAACGAGATCATATTAGTACGACTGTCCTATTGACATTTTGACAGTATTTGGGATGTGGTATTTATATTTATTAATTATTTAATAGCAGATTCTCTAAATATTATAATAATATTAATTATGAATGCATTGTATGAAAAAGGAATGCCAATTCGGTGTCATGTTGATGAAAATAAAGGAACATTTGTTACTGCTTATGGATCTGGTCTTTATTTCGGAGGAAGTGGAAAAGAGGGTCATTTCGAAGTAGCATCCGGTGGTGGTTAGTATAATAAAAATATTGGACTTTCTAAATAATATTTATAATTAATATTCCATTTATGAAATAACACTGACATCTTTGACATCTTTATATAATATGATAAATAATATTTCAAATATAATATATATATTCTATAGATGATTTCTTAATATATATTTTATAAATAATTGTAAATTCCTTTGTTTCTACGTAATTAAGTTCCAGTCGACGTTAATATTACGGGACCTGGGAAAGTAGATATAAGAAAGAATGAAGTAGATAAAACTACAGGAAACCTTTATGTTAGTAAAATAATACAAATATTAACCATAGTACTGTTTCATACAATATATCTACAAAATCACAATGAATACTAATAAAACATATGTATCATTAACGATATGAATTAATGAATGAATGAATAAGTAAACATATACTATAATTTTTATAAAAATTATGAGAATTAATTATTTTTCTAATTTACGAATCAAAATAAATTACAAATCTATTAAATAATTTATAATAATATTCCATTAATAATCGTATACACACATATTATATTTAACTGTCAAATGAATATAATTAATATCAGATGAAATAATATTCCACAAGGTGTCTTATGTCCCTATGTCACCAGGGGAATATGAAGTTTCCCTGAAGACTTCTGGTAAACACATTCACGGATCTCCATTCAATGCCAAAATATCAGGTTTCCTCTCAATAATAATAATATGATAAAATGCTATTTTAAATTAAAATTCTTTATTTTATTTTGCATAAAGTTTACTTTATTTTTGACTAAATATTAAAATATGAGATAATGATATTTAATATTTTTTAATTATTAATATATTCATATTATTATTCAATACATTCGAAATTTCATACAATACAACAAACATTATTAATTAAGAATTTAATTGTAATATTCAAATCAACTAATTTAAATACTATGAAGATTGCATACTATATATGTTTTAGTATTAATTATTAAGTTGCTTATCCAATGCTTGCGACATTTTTTTATTGTAACATCTATTCATTGGAATAGATACAAATTTGATTTGTTATTATAATTTCGATATTTGTATTATTTATTAATTGCCGATGAAGATAATAATATAGTCAGTGATATATTTAAGTGAATTATGTAATTCATACTAATCACTGGTTTTCTGTGGAAATTACAAACGATAACACAAATATATATATATATATATATATATAATATAAAAAATATATTTTATATATTTTAAATATTAAAAAAAATAATTTAATCAGTAAATTTGACTATTTAAGTATTATTTTTTTTATAATAATCAGTATATTGTGATGTATAATGATTATAATAATATTATATCTTTATTCTAACTCATATATATTTCAAAACAAATTGAAAATTAAACTTATATAAAGACTAGATAAAATTGTAATTTGAACTATGTTTTGAAATTATATTAATTTATAACATAAATGTGCGGTATTTAAATATAATTGAAATTAATAAAATAGTATAAAATGAGATAAAAAATAATATAAAATGATAGCTGTCATGTATAACCTTTTGTAGATATGAAATTTAGGATTAAGATTACATTTTATTTGTTATGGTTAACAATTTATAATGAAATGAACTATAATACTATTTACATATATTTGTAATGTGAATATAAAGTTGGCAAATAAATGGAAGGGTTATTAACTTAATAATTTAAAGCATTAAGTTTCATAGTAAAATAATTAAAATACAAGAATGGATATGTACTTTCTATTAATATCATTAATTGGAATGCATATATTTATATTGTCTTGATCTATTGTCATTGGTGTACCCACGTACGAGCAACAATGCATTCGCGCACTTCTCACTCGGATGCACATTGCTTTTATTCAATGTTGGAATAATATCAATACATTAAAATAATAATACGTACCATTCACCATTCATAGATTTCCAGGATGACATCGGTCAGTATCCCTTTAATATCGTTAATATGAATAATACCTTTTTAATAAATGATCGTATTTTAATAACCTTTCTATAACATATGTTTGCGTATATATTTCGTATATATCTATTATTATATCTTTAAAATAGAGTGTATATTATTAATACGATAATATATCCTACACAATGAAAATAAAACACAAATAATTATTATAACATTATAATTAGCATATAATTGGGAAAGTAATTCACACACATTTATATCATATTTTCAGTATTAATCACTCCATATGTAACTATTTAATTTATAATTATTAACTTCATATGGCAGGTTATAATTTAGACATTTTAACAAAATATACTATATATTATAATAGTGTATATAGAAAACTGTATTGCCATGCATATACTTAAAAAATTCAAATAATAATGTATTTGTGTTTTCCTTTTTATGTGCAGTGCATTTCAATGTATAAAAAGTATTATATTATAAGCTTTTATTAGAATAAGAGTATATAAGCGACAATAACTGAATTCAACGGAAATAGATTTATTTCCTGGATATAGAATCTGATACACTCATATAAGATTCGCAAGGCTATAAAGTAACTAACTATTACAATAGCCGAGAGAAAATACCTGTAAATAGTTACATGTAGGATTACATAGAAAATTGTTACATTACACAATTGTATGGTAATGAACTCAATGCAAACTGCAAACATTTATTAATGGCGAATTGAACAAAAGTTCAATAAATGTTGTAAGATATATTTTCAAATTAAAATATGTAATTTAAATACAATATTTTTTTATATCGAACAAACCTTCGAACTTACAACGAATTACGTAATATTTCCTAAATACGAAATGAATCTTTTAACTTATAGGTGCAATTGCAATGCATTGTTTCTCGAGATCAATTATTTCAGAATTTATTTAGCACTCTAATAACCAAAATAAATTTATAAATAATCATACTTCCTAAATATATTTTAATTGAACTTTAACCCTGCGACCAGGTGAAGGTCGTAAGCGTTCGCAGTTCTCGTTGGCTGCCAGTAGTGAGATGACGCTAGGAGGCGGTTCCGAGGTGGACCTCACCAACATGATTGGTACAATCAAGACACCAGATGGTAATAAGGAATTCTGCCTGCTCAAGAAAATGTCAGACGGACAATTGGGTCAGTGTAATGATGGCATTAGCTCACTTATGTGGCATTTACACTATGCCCAATTAGCACTGTCCACTTTATCTATACAAAGATTGAACACATATTGAACGCTTCTTATAAGAAAGCAGCTAATCATCGTAATGTCGTAAATTCGTATTTTAAAATGAATAAATATAATATATTCTAAATAATAATAAATATGTCTTCCATTATATTACTGTAATATACAATATATAAACGTTATTAAATTATTAATTGTTAATTATAAATTTACTCGGTGTCTATAACTACATTTCATTTCTGCCTAATACATATTAAGTTATTAACAGGCATTGCTTCATTCACTCCGCATTCAAAGGGAATTTACTTAATCGAGGCCACCCAAGATGGCCGACAAGTTAGAGGGAGGTTAGTTGTCCTTTTGAGAACATCAGAAGCGTATTATGTAATAATAACTGCCATTGTTATTGTATATGCACTGTATATACAATAATGTATATGTTATACCTGTATAGTATACAGGTATAATATATTTATTATAAGTAAAATATGATTAAATTAAGTGCAATTAACCTTTTAAATTTCTATATATCTTTATTCAAATTAATCACACTTATTAGTTCCTCTATGTTTTCTAGGTATTTCCTTTATCCCCATATGCTACAAATTACACCAGATCCATAATCATATTCATCTTATAGACTTTTACATGCCGGTTCAGCATGCATATTGTATATGGTATATACACCTTCACCTTTATACCATCCTTCAATTCCATCGCTACCGACCGTAATCTTTCGATAATACCTCGAAGCAAACCTCATTCCCTTCGCCAAACTCTTACTTGACGCATACCGTAGTCCGTTCAAGATAGATGTCGGAGAGAACGGCACCACCAACGCCGGTCACGTGCTTCTAGAAGGAGAACACACGAAAGTGGGCGTGGCTAACGAGTGGAACGAACTTCCGGTCGACATATCGAAAGCAGGTTGGAAGATCTACTCCGCGTAGAGCTATATACACTATACCAGCATCGTACATGTATCGATATCATAACACCCATACCCATATCCACTCTTATATTCCCTCATTCACACTCATACCACATTCAAAAAGTGATATATATACACTTAATCGAAGCAAAGTAACGCATTAGTAAACTGGATTATGATATAATGCCTTACGATAATGCATATCAAGCATGTAATTTAACGTATCTCTCCCCTACCAGAGACCGCCTTTATTACGGTTTTACCGCCACCCAAGGTGATTTAGTTATCAATAACATGTTCGTTATTCAGTCTTCGGCATCATGACGTGTTCCATTAACCTGGATATGAGTTATTTCCTCGTAGCACTGACATTTATTTCTGACCCACGATATTAATAACTTTTAAAATAATCTAGATTTTTCAATTTCAATTCATAACAATTAGACTATTTAGTAATTTAATTACCAATGTCCAAAGCATAACGAACCTTAATATAAAACCATAATATGTGTTCACTGTAGTAATAACATACATTTCCAATATAGCAATTTGTCTCTTAAGAGACCCATGCCATAGTACTGTATATATTCTGTGCTATGGCATGGGTATACGGTACTCTATAGAGTAGTATATAATACCTATTATAGGAGTATAACAATTGCACAGATAATATTTAAATTTAGATATTTGATATCGAGAGAAAACCCAAACCAGCAAAGATCCAATATCAAGCACCGGTCCTTAGCTCTAACGATACCAAATAGCAAACGAGAAAACAACGAACCCTAGTTACGAATATTAGCCTAAGCCACGCCCCTTATAGTTGGACACTCTCACTCCAGGTCACGGAGCCCTATCGTTTGTGATTGAAGGAGAGCACCGTAGCGATATCGAATGTTCGGAAGACGAGAAAAAACGATACGTCGCGAGATTCAAACCTCACGAGCCCGGCATTTACATGTTGACAGTGAAATTCGGCGACGAACATGTCACCGGAAGTCCGTTCGTCCTGACGATCAGTGGCGTTCCTAGCGGTCGAGTACGGGAAACATTCACTAAACAGGTCTCATGTTCTCATTGTTACTAATTACTAAATTATATTTATATAATCAACTGCAGCTATATACAATTATGTCATGACTTAATGCTATATGAAAGATTGATGTTTACAATATATATATATATATATACATATGTAAACATATACATTAATTTTAGATTGTAATCAGAATATATAACTATCCAAAAAATACCGTAAGAAAAATATGAAAATGTTGTAGTATTGATATTTCGATTTATATGTTAATTATTTGTAGTTACATCTCTCTTATGCGAGTAAATATATTATTAGATTATAACAAATCACGTTACTATGTAACTCCCAATTAAACAAATTTAGACTGTTTTTTATATGTGGTGTAATAACTGTTAGAATGTAAAGTCAATTCTGACTACATTCGATAACTTAAACCGTTGCTTATTTAGATTGATGCTGCTGGACCTAGTGGAGAAGGCGTAAAGTGTGAATTTCAACTTAAAATACCAGGTCTTTATTATATTAATAGCATATTAGCTAAACATATATTCATTAAAACACATTCAAGATTACAACTTAAGTTATACAGAAATTGGCAAGTAGATAGTAAATCTAAAATGTCACAGATATTCCAGAAACATCTTTATTCTATATATAGTTGTATAGAATTGCTATAAGATCACATAACCATGTTGGTCAGTTTTATTAATTCGTGATACCGGGAGTTATGAATATACTATCTATGTTTATCTATCTAAGCGTGTGCCTTAATTATAAATATCATGAATTTAATATAATTTATAAGCCCAATTCATACGGCAAAATTTGCAAACGTATTTAAAGTGAGAGCCTCGAGTACCTAAACTGTAAATGCATTAAATAAACAGGCACAAATCCTTTGGACATGGAAGCAACCTTGACATCTCCTTCCAGTAAGAATACCCTATGTGAGATCATAGATCTTCCCGACAACTTGTACGATATCAACTTCACCCCGAAAGAGGAAGGAATCCATATCGTCAGTCTTAAGTACAAGGGACTTCATATTGCAGGTTAACGTTACCCTCCCCTCCTACCCCTCCCCTATTACCCCTCCCCTCCTACCCCCTATCTCCCCTCACCCCTTTCTTCACTCTTACTCACCCTAATATCCCTCTAACTTGATCTAAAATATACAGGATCTCCATTCCAATATACTGTGGGTTCCAGCCCTAACGGAGGACCGTTGAAAGTAGAAATTGGAGGTCCGGGATGTGAGAAGGCCGAAGTCGGTTCTGACAGTTAGTTGTATGTTATATTTCCTGTTGATGACAACTATATCTCTCGCGAATACAGCTCTATTCACGAAATAATTTATCTCTCAAAACCTAATAATAATTAGTTCTAAACCCAGATATGGGAATATGGGTCTGTATACTTAAACTCACAACTAATCTTCCCGATCACCTTAAATCAATCTAACAATACCGTACTTAATTCTACATTCATACTAGCACACTTTTATATATATATATATATATATATATATATATATATATATGTACTGTCTGTAATCAACTATCATTAAACTATTTATATACTAACTATATAAATCCATACTTATGTACATCTTTTAGCTAACACATATTACTCTGATCTTACACTCATTCCAATAACTACTCTAATTACTACTCGGATAATCTAGACCCACAAGACCTTACACACGTATTATTATTTTATATATCCACATATAACTACTCTAAGACGTTTCTCCCCGATATCCTTCACCCCCTACCCTATACAGATGAATTCAACATTTATACAAGAGAGGCTGGAGCGGGAGAGCTCTCTATCGGTATCGAAGGACCATCGAAAGCGACCCTAGTGGTCAAGGACAGGGGTAACGGATATACTACTGTATGCTACAGGATCACTAGATCTGGTTAGATAATGTAATATCTTATATTATTCCAAACCACTTATTTAGCTCACACTATCTCACTTATTTAGCTCACACTATCTCACTTATTTAGCTCACACTATCTCAATTATTTAGCTCACACTATCTCAATTATTTAGCTCACACTATCTCACTTATTTAGCTCACATTATCTCACTTATTTAGCTCACACTATCTCAATTATTTAGCTCACACTATCTCAATTATTTAGCTCACACTATCTCACTTATTTAGCTCACACTATCTCACTAATTTAGCTCACACTATCTCACTTATTTAGCTCACACTATCTCACTTATTTAGCTCACACTATCTCACTCATTTAACTCACACTATCTCAATTATTTAGCTCACACTATCTCAATTATTTAGCTCACACTATCTCACTTATTTAGCTCACATTATCTCACTTATTTAGCTCACACTATCTCAATTATTTAGCTCACACTATCTCAATTATTTAGCTCACACTATCTCACTTATTTAGCTCACACTATCTCACTAATTTAGCTCACACTATCTCACTTATTTAGCTCACACTATCTCACTCATTTAACTCACACTATCTCACTCATTTAACTCACATTATCTCACTTATTTAGCTCACACTATCTCAATTATTTAGCTCACACTATCTCAATTATTTAGCTCACACTATCTCACTTATTTAGCTCACATTATCTCACTTATTTAGCTCACACTATCTCAATTATTTAGCTCACACTATCTCAATTATTTAGCTCACACTATCTCACTTATTTAGCTCACACTATCTCACTAATTTAGCTCACACTATCTCACTTATTTAGCTCACACTATCTCACTTATTTAGCTCACACTATCTCACTCATTTAACTCACACTATCTCACTCATTTAACTCACATTATCTCACTTATTTAGCTCACACTATCTCACTTATTTAGCTCACACTATCTCACTTATTTAGCTCACACTATCTCACGTATTTAGCTCACACTATCTCACTTATTTAGCTCACACTATCTCACTTATTTAGCTCACACTATCTCACTTATTTAGATCACACTATCTCACTTATTTAGCTCACACTATCTCACTAATTTAACTCACACTATCTCACGTATTTAGCTCACACTATCTCACTTATTTAGCTCACACTATCTCACTTATTTAGCTCACACTATCTCACTTATTTAGCTCACACTATCTCACTCATTTAACTCACACTATATCACTCATTTAACTCACACTATCTCGCTCATTCAACTCACACTATCTCACCAAATTAACTCACACTATCTCATCAATTTAACTCACACTATCTCACTAATTTAACTCACACCATTTCATTAATATAGCTCATAATATCTCACTCATTTAGATGACTCCAGCTGAGACTATCTCACTCATTCAGCTCACTTTTTCATTAGCCTAGTCACACTCTTATCATATTCCACTCTCGCACACCACATTCACGCATTTGCAATGTAGGACATACGCCTTATAATCATAGATTTACTGCGCCAACCTGTACTGGAATATAACGATGTATATTTTCATAGATCGCTCATTAATAATATTTACCAAGGCCCTCTAATGCTTTAACGCCCCCTTACGCCCGGCGACTTCTTATCCCGACCCTTTACCACGCCCACTCACGTGACAGGGGAATACGGAATTCACGTGAAGTATAACGACGTGCACGTTCCCAAATCGCCTTCGATGATCTACGCCACGCCCCATTCCGGCGACGCAAAGTCGTGTTCCGTACATGGTCTCAAAGACAGGGGCATCGAAGTTAGTAGGAAGAATAGCAGAGTGGGTCTGAACTTTATAAAGTTCACTTTACGCGTAACATAAAGTGTTTTAAACAATTTTGTAAATTATTCACAGTATCTTTTAATGAGAACATGTAAATTCGTATATTGTGAGTTGGATTTTCAAACTTTAGTTTTAGCTAGTTTAACACTATATATAATATATGAATTCTGAACTAAATACTACTTGTATGAGAATGCAGTGGCATTTATTAAATCTATCCTGCGATACAAAATTAAACCGTATAAAGTTTTCTATTCTAGCATGGATTGAAATGCACCTATAGGTATTATAATACCGTTATCAGGTCGGCAAACCGGTAACTTTTACTGTCCAGTTGAACGGGGTCATTGGTTCATTGAACGCACACGTAGACACGCCATCCGGAACCGTCGATGACTGTTTTGTGCAGGTAAGTATGGAGAGTTGTAGTAGTATCTTCAGTAGTTAATAAGATATTCGTACTACTCATGCTACACGCGGTGACTCACTACGCCTTACTCGATGTACATACGCCTCCTGTTCGCTGACCTACCACGTAATGAAGACTTCTTCACTATTGCTAACTCTATGCCGAAGACTCACCAAGATATCTAAATACGATGACTCACTCCGATACGATGACTCACTCCAATACAATGAATCACCCGAAAACGATGACTCCCTACGATAAAACGTGACTCACCCTACCCACAGGAACTTGACATCGAGGTATACGCTCTGCGATTCATACCCAGAGAAAACGGAGTCTATTACATAACTGTAAAGTTCAAAGAAGCACATATTCCGGGCAGCCCGTTTCCCATGATAGTTGGCAAGATGGGTGCCGATCCAGCTCTCGTATCGGCAAAGGGCGACGGACTGGTCAAGGGAGAAACTGGTCAGTAGCGATAATGTATTATTCGTATGGAATATTTAATTGTGTATATGGACAAAATTAGAGATCATTCTATAACCGGCAATGGTTTTAATATAAGGATACAAATACAGATAATTAGAAAAGATAAAACATTATCTATTAGTAATTTGAATTATTACATTATCGTAAACGATGACTCTAGAATTGATTCATTAATATTAATTACCAGGACAGCCAACATCTTTCGTAGTGAATACCACAAACTGTGGAACTGGAACTCTGAATATCTGTATAGTAGGTCCTTCTAGAGTAGCCATTCGCTGTTCGGAGGTAGACGAGGGTTACGAGTTCAGGTTATAATAACAGGCAACTGTATAATAATGAGTTTACTGCAAATCTTTTGTATCCATATACATACATACATATATATATATATATATATATATATATATATATATATATATATATATATATATATATATATATATAGTTAAGTTAGTTTAAACAGGATGTTTATTTTTTAGATTAACATCTACGCCATTTTTTTTATTTACAGACTGAAATTCTTATTTGACAGACAGGAATAATTAAGATATTTTTTATTGATATCTATTTATTTACTGCTTCTTGATCTACAGATACACGCCAATGGCACCCGGAGAGTACATCATCACTATCAAGTACTGTAACGTAATGATTGCAGCCTGCCCAAAACTTGCAGTAGTTACTGGTAAATCCTAAACTATTAATCTATGAATATATATATATATATATATGTATACATATATATATATATATATATATATGTATATATATATATATATATATATATATATATATGTATACATATATATATATATATATATATATATATATATATATATATATATATATGTATAACCTTAATGACATATTTATCTATTAAGCACTCGTAATTTGTGTTTATTATCGCTATAAAAACATATCGTATTCATATATATAGATATATATAGCTGCTAGTTAGAAACTAGACCGCTATAGCAAATAACTGTAGTTAGAAGCTGGTTATATGAATATATCCACGCAGACTCTATTCGTAGGCAAAGTGCAAGGCAATCGTATGGCGGATACCCAGGAACGTTCCAGTATCGTTATAGAAACAGCGGAGAAGAAGCCGGGGCAGGTTTCCGTAAAGAAGTTCCACGGAGACGCGTCCAAGGTTTGTAATAATATGCCACGAGTGGAATTACACTGTATACTCTGTATATATCAACATTATTACAAGTACCTATTACGTTAATATACATTAATTTAATCTTAAACTATAACAGTTTTAGTTATAAAAAAGAAATTTGAACATACAATTTCACTTCGTAACGCACTTCGTATATTTTGTAGATTGTATTGAAAGGTCTAGGGCTTAAAAAAGCGTTCACGAATAGAGCTGCGAATTTTACAATAGATGTCCAGGGAGCAGGTAATTTCAGAATAAATATACATACATCTTATATGAGATCTAATCTACTGTATACTATTCTTATATAATCCATATTGAGGTAATATTTAGCATTTTATTGATATACTTACAGGTATAGTAATGTATATTTAGATATAGTTGAGTTTTATTATATTACATAAAATCAAATTCATTACAATTAGATAATACACGAAATCATTTCACTTATATTTCATTTGTTGAAAGTATATTTTTATATTGAAAATTAGCTGTAGTGTGTACTAATTTCTTAAATATATATATATGTATATATATATACTGACAGTAATTAATGTATGCCAATCTCCGAGGTAACCAACTTCTCACCATCGGCATGGTAACACCAACTGGAAATCCTATCGAAGAGCTTACTTACAAGAAAACTCGCAACACTATTTACACAGTTTGTACATCTCGTGCAGTCGTTACTTTACAGATAATTACAAGTACCAAATAATACTTAGTAGAAGCAAAGAGTATTTATCCGCAGAGTAATAATTAATCAGTAGCTTCGGTAAAAAGTGAATTCTCTTACATTATATTTAAATTACAAACATTTATTAGAACATTTCAGTGAACAAATTTCTATCCAAAATGTACATTTACGTCGCCGCATTACGCATAACGTTAATGACATAACAATTCGATAGGTGGCGTATCGATCAAAGGAGAAAGGACCTCATCAGATGATAATCAGGTGGGGTAGCGACGATGTACCTGGCTCACCGTTGATGATCCCGATTAATTAGGATTAAGCTACAACTCCTATTAATCGCTCCGCAACTACGAGTCCCTCGAATGCGCTGGCATTACGATGAAAGTAATGTGGCGGGGACGGTATAAGTGGTAGCGAGTACCTAGTAGCGAGTACCTAGTAGTCAACGAGATATGGAGAGGTTACGTGCAGTTAAATAGTGATGAAGAATGCTTTCTTTCACCTTATTTTATCAAATCATGTAAAATATATATAACGACACTTATGTACAGATTTGTTTGTTTTCTTTTTGGTTTTATGTTTCACCTGTTATTTATTTCGAAGCCACTATGTTATTATAATAAATATATTCGAATTAATTTGTCTTATAAATATAATAATTTTCAGTTTTATTAACAAATATATATTTATTTGCAAATCAAATTGTATTAAATGTTCTTAAATTGTTATATTTGGACCTGAATGATCTTTTGAACTTTACTTTGACTATTGATATGGGGAAGGTATTATAGATTATCATTAAGTGATATAATAAATAATAATATAATGTCATAACAAATTAATATTATTGAATATTTAAAATATTAATTTGAAATACCTTGATTTCTAATATTTCTATGCTAATATTATATAATAAATGTAGTATGCAGAAGGTTCATGGTATGCAAATGATATATTTATATTTATATTGAAATACTAAATATAATTTAAATAATATTATAAATTTAATCTAAATGAATATGTAATTATGTATATATGTGAAATATAGTATATTAATGAATATATATATATATATATGTATATTAAATTAGTATTAGTAACCCCTAAGGTTCTTGTAAGCATCTTTGTAATTATATTATTGAGGATTAAGTATATTGGAATGGTAGTTTGTTTTCTGTTGAAATAAAAATAATCATGAAATGTAAAATATTAATTTAATATTCAAATATTAATGAATAAATTAAATGAAATTATGAGCTTATTTAATTTTGTAAATAAATAATGATCTATGAGTCTAGAGTTCAATGCATTTTGAAATGTCATAAGCTATAAATATAACATGCCATAATAATTTTTTTAAAATTATTTTGACAGACAAAACAAATATAAATTGTCATTATTATTATCCGAATAAAACATAAAAAGAAGTTTACAATATGAAATGACTACATTTTCTGATAACTATATACAATGAATATTATGTTGTATGTCAAATAATATTGCAATGTTATTTAAAGTTTCTATTAATAAGAATGTGTCCAAAACTAAACATCCGAATGTGTGAAACCTTGTGAAATTGTATATAGAAAAATACTATCCAATTAATACATAATTTCATATTTATAATTAACAAACTTTTGATTTGTGTTTAAATATTGGCGTCATCAGTATATTGTTGATTTCATTAATGTTATGTTTCTATATGATATATGATATTAATAATTAATATTGGATTTTTTAAATAAATATAAATACTTAAGTAGAAATACATTGAATGAAATAATATAAGATGTTTAACGTTTATAATTAATTTACTATTATAAATTTCATAATTAAAATAAGATTCTAGTTTATAAAATAACATAGGATTTTAAATGTATATAGAATAATAATTAAATGATATGAGATTTTATATATTACAAATAAATATATTATTTATAAGTTATAACATTAAAAATAGAATACCTAAACTAATTAATCATTATTATAACTATTTGTAAAATTAATATTTGACATGTATATAAAATCATGTTTTACAAATTATTTAAATATTTTAATTAATTAACATTTTTTTAAATTACATAAATTTGAATTTATCTAAAATTATAGAAATTAAAAAATCAAGATTTCATATTATCTCACTTAATTGATTAATATAGTCTAATAAATATAAACATGCAATGTATGTTTCAGTATTGGAGATTTCATCAAGTTGTCAATGTCATGATTTATATTCTGTAAAAGATATATTACAAAATATGTAACTACGATATATTAACTATATATAAATATATTGTTACATTAATTAAATATATTTAATAAAGATATATAAATATAGTCATTCCACAATATAATGATATAAATAAAAATTAGCTTAGATAACAATGAATATATAATGATATCTTACTAGCATTGTCATGACTTAATTTAATTCTTATAGGATCATTTTCTTTTGATTCGGTATCCTGAAAGTGGTTGACCATAGATTATTATTATTAATTCATCAATTTGATATGAATTTGATATATAATTTATTAGTAATGAATATTTGTAAATCTGCTTTAATTTAACTAAAATAACTCAGTTCTCTCCTAATCACTAATTGATGTTTACTGATATGTATATTAATTGTATTCAAGTATCTTTCGGATGCTATGGTTAAGATTAAAAGATGATAAGATAAATAGATTTTGAAAACATCAAAATGATATTTACTCTAAAAAATATAACTTTCCGCTATGTAATAAAAGTAATATTGATTATTACAAAATTATTAGATTTATATAATAATAGAAGTGAATAAAAAATATAATAAAAATTAATTTTTTTTATATTTAATTATAATTAATATCTAATTATTTATACTAAAACTATACTAAAATATAAGACAATATAGCCTTCTATATCATAATTTGGGTAATTAACATATGCAAGCTAATAAAAGTATTTTTTAAAATATTATATTAAATATAAAATATGATTTTTTGATAAATATTTATTATAATGTAAAAAAAAGGCAAGAACTATGAAATATTAAAAAATTTAAATGTAATCCTTAATGTATAAATAAATTATAAAATATTGATTATAAAATTTTTATTTTTAATCTATAATGAAATATTGAATATATATTTTAATAAATAAAATATTGTTACGAATACATAATTTATAAATAGTTAACAAATATTATTTAAAGTTAATATAATTATAATTTTTGGAGAATTAATAAATATTAATTTATGAAATATCAGTTTTATTATATTTACATATTAGTTTATATATATATGAATATATTACCAAATATAATAATTAATATTAGAGAATATTATATCTCATATTATGATATATATAAATAGTACATAGCTTATAAGCAAAACCATATATAATATTACCAATCATATATTAATATGTAAACCAGATTATTATATTTACTTATATTATATTTAAATCTAAAATCACAATTCCATCCATTATCTATGATTTAATAGAATATAATTCACTACAGATTATGAAATAAAAATATGGATACAACTTTATGTTTCATTATTGGAGATTTCATTAAGTCATTCATTTCGTGATTTATATTCTGTAAAAATTTTATTTATTGCAATAAATACAACATTTTTTAATGATAATTATATATATAAATAAATAACTTAATTTCACAATCTGATGATATAAATAAAGAATTATAATCAATATTATTAATATTATTATTATACCAACATTATCAAAATTTAATTTATTTCTTATTGGATCAATTTCACTTATTTTAGGATTCTAAAAGAGATTAATCATAAATAATTATTAAAATTAATAAATAAAAGGAATAAAATAAAATAAAAATATAATAGTAATACAATTCAAAAAGGTATACTTTTCAATATAATTTATCATATTTGTTCTCGCATTTATAGATGCTAACAAATATCTGAAAAAATAACTTTATTAAAGAAATACTAATTCATTAATTATAATAGTTAATGACTCTAATGCAATTAAGAAAATTAAGAATGTAAAAGATTTACCAATAACAATTTTAATTTTTAAATAATTAGATATAAAAAATAAAATACATTAAATTAAATTGATGCAAAAAATAAAATTTCAAAATATATATTTGAAAAATAATTACTTTTATTTAATGAAAAAAAATTATTTCCAATAAATAATTATTTATAAATATTAAAAAAAAAACAAACTTTTAGAGTAATTTTGTGATTTATCTTTGGAGACATCAGTAAGTTATCAATATCGACCATGTTTTGTTTCTATAAATATATATTGTCATATAAATAAATAAATAGTGGACATTTTTAAATAAATATATTTAATCATATTCAATGTTTAAATGTAAATATATAAATACATATTTATCTTATTTTAAAATATAAAATATTTAATAGTATCAATAATAAAGTAAATGATAAAATACCTTATTGTCTCTTGCACTTTTTAGTACACTTTTGCCATTTTCATATGTCTATGTATTATATTTTATACATATTTTTTAATATTGTATTTATATAAATATATTAAGAATCATAGGTGTATTAATTCTAAATTATAACTTGTATACAAGTGATTTTAATAAAGTTATTGTTAAACAAATAGAATAGAAAAATAAAGTAATTTTTTAAATGTCAAAAGAGTACAAAATTTAAAATTAAATAAATTGATAAAAAATAAATATAATTAATAATTGTAGAGTTAACTTTTATCAGCCTATTGATGACATAGGATTCAATAATAAAATTATATTGACAATCATATATTAAACAAAATAATTGATCTACTTTAATTAGATATATTTCCAAATAATTCGCTAATTTGGTAGTAAAATATGTAAAACACACATAAATTATATACTAAAACTAAAGAATATTTTTGAATAATAATATCTGTTATTAATCATAATATATATTATAATAAATACATATAAAGAATATAAACATTAATTGAAAGCAAAATATTAGTAGTTAAAGCTTATGAATATAATTATATATTTACTGTACATTTTTCTTCAAAGATATATAAAACTAATGTAATATTTCTTTAATTAATATTCTACTATTATGGAATATTAATATATCAGAATAAACCTTATTTGGAAGTTTACATTCGGGAGTTTTCATCAACTCTTCATAAACTTCAGAATTTAACTGCAATTCATGCATTTAATAGGGATATAAAAGGATACATGTAAAATATTTTATGAAATAAAGTATTACATTTTATTAATCATTTAGTTTAAAATATAATAGAAATTAAAAAAAATGAATTAGTTTTATTTATCTTTATACAAACACGTTTTTTTAATGAAATCTCATTCTCAACTATCTCGGAAATAATTAATTTGACGTTATCATCGCAATCCATATTCTCCTTTGTCAGATTTTCTTTTGTATTTTCTATTTGTATTAAAAATCGAGTAAACGTAATCTATCATTTACGTAATATAAACATATTTTATATATAAAGTAAAACTAAAGTTAAATATTTTTTATATTAGTATTATGAATATATTATCCTAATAAAATAATCTATATAATATAAAACAATCAACTATATTTAAACATCATGCAATATGCAATAGTATTTAAAATATAGTAATATATTTTTAAAGTTTAATTTATATTTAATACTTCTAATAATAAGTAGATTTTACTGTAATCAACATTTGCAATGAATAATTTATCACAAAACACACCTTGAATTTTATCATTGAATCCATATTCCGAAATATGTTCAATAAAATGAGAGTAGTTTTTGTATGCTTCATTTAAAAAGTGTGTCGTTGAATTAAAATATTTTGTCGGGTCATCGTGATTCATTACCATACTTAAATCATCCAAAGTATCCTGGAAATATAGTGATAAATTGTCTGATAGAAATGTATTATTGTGCTAAAAATGTAATATACAATTTTTAACAAACTATATTTTCACTATTTCCTTTATTTAAGAGATACTCTATTCGATACGTATTTAAATATTTGTATAAATTTCATCGGTATTTATTTTTAAAAACCAAACCGCAATTAAGCGAACTACAGTGAAATGAGTAAGCGTCCTTAAAAAGGCGTAAATGTCCTTAAAAAGGCGTAAACCTTGGCTCGAACCACCTCCGCACTGCGCCTTCGTTGAACTGCAATGGCGGTCGCTTCCTCCTCGACAGTGAACAGGCAGCTCTCGACGTCTGCATCGCTAATCGCTTCACCTTCGTCTTCGAGATAGCGTGCCAATAGAATCATCTTATCGAATAGACTTGACATACTAAGAATTGGGTGTTTAGGACGTCAATGGTGAAACGCTTGGGAAGTTTATAAAATCAAGGCAATGAATGAATTACTAATTAATAATAAGTCAATGACTATGAATGAAAGTAATAAGTTTGTATATAGTTAAATATCGTATAAATGTATAACATATTAGTAGTTATTTGGATTTACATATAATAATTTGGAAATATATTCATATGTATTAATACATATGAATAGTAATAAAATAACTTATAGTAATTGAATTCTACTAGATATGAATGTGTTATGAAATACATTTCATAATTTGTCGTACAATGTACATCGTAAAGTTAATTTTATCAGATTTTATTATAAATTCAAATATTGATTATAATAATTTAAATTATTATTCAGTACAATTTATATTTAATATAATATGTATTATTATATAGATTAACATATATTTAACTGTAATATATTTAACCCTTTAAAATATATTTAAAGTGATACCTTAAAATAAAATTGAATTTTAAACTATTTATATATTTAAATTATAGGCATCGGCTAGATTGACTGTGAACTATCCCAATTTGTTTACATTTATTATTTTAATAATTTGTGCAATTTTCATGTCTTTGTGTTTCATATATTGTTGATTTATATTTTATAGATATTAAATTGATCTCAATATTGTTTTTATTTATTACAAGCAGATATTTCTGAATATATACCAGAATATATAACAAATTTTAATATAGTAAACAAATAACCATTTCCCCCATAGTATTTTATTTTAACATTGATATTTAATATAAAATATATAACATAATTTTTTACGAAATTAAAATATTTATTACTATCTTACTCTCTATATATATAATATATAGAGTAATTGATCATTACTAATGACCACATCCAAGGCGCTATCTTACCCACACCATGATTTTACTAGATATGTCGGCTGATTTCAATCCGATCAATGTATTGTATTTTTCATATTATATTAACTTTCATTTATATCGTTATAGTGCGTATAATAATATTTGTATATGTTATTTAAATAATATGTATTCATAATAAAAGATAAATAGTCGGATAAATAATAGTAGCATTATTTATTTATTAAATACATACTAGTTTAAAAGTATACTTTTATAAATAATATATTTATAAATATATTATTTATAATAAAGTTTAGATACCTACATTTAAAAATTGACCATTTATGAATAATCAAAATCCAAAATTATCATAATTCGGTAACATTGGCAAATAGTATCAAAATATATTATTTATTATTTACATTTCAGGTTCAAATAAATTATTAATTTTTATATATAAATCACTTAATTTTATAATTAAATAAGGATAAATATTAAGAAACTGTATATTTATAATAGTAGTATCAACAAATATTTTCAATATATATTCCATAAAGTTATACGAGCAATTTTAATATCATAAACAAATATGCATTTTTCCCATATTATTTTTTTAATGTTTAAAAATAAAATAAGATGTGGAAAATACTTTTTAATAATACAATATTCAAATTTGTTATCAATGCAATTTTGTTATATTTGACCTATATATTGGATATTACAATGACTGTCGGTATTTTTTAGAATTCCATATACATGTCATGAAATATAAATATTCAATATAGGTTAATAATTAATTGATTTATATAGGAAAAAATTATCAATCAAATAATCCCTCTGCACAAGAATTTAGATTAATAATTAGACAAATACTTGTTGATAGTCTAACAACACACAGTAGAGAGGCAAATTGTGAAGAAGATATTGATTTTTTACTTATTAATTCTTCTAATATATCAAAAATAAAATGTTTAAGAAAAGATGAGAAAAATAAAATACATTCAATTGTATATTAAATGGTTATTATTAATATATATATATATATATATATATATATATATATATATATAATATATATATATATATATATATATATATATACTCATTATAATAATTGTAGCAAGTTGTACATTATCAGAAAAATCAAATATTAAGTAATATTTTATCAATTATGCCTATATATTTAATTATTCAATGTAAAAAAATCCAATTATTTTCTACAGAGTTCTACTAGGGATGCTTAGATCATTTAATAACACATATATCAAAATCATACTGGCGACTAGGTATCTTGGCTCTCTATATGGTATACACTTAGAACTATCTTAAGGGTAATAAAAAAGCAGTATAATGATCAATTCAACATCTATAACATATAGATCAACAATATTTAGAAATATCTATGTATAACAAATAATAGCTTTATTTATATCAATTTAATATCTATAAAATTTAAATAAAATATACATGAACCACAATAACATGAAAATTGTACAAATTATTAAATATATTATATGTAAATAAATTGGCACAGTTCACAGTCTATTTAACCAATGACTTATTTTGTAAAAATAATAAATATCAACTATGAACCTAATCCCTGTTATCAATAATTATAAATATCACTCACCGTATAAATAGATTTATAATTTAAATAATATGTTATTGAAAAACCAATTGATATTATAATAATTATATTTTTAAAAACATTTAAGATACAAAACATTAAATAATAAGTAATTGTATACATAAATTACCTATATACTTCTAATTTAGTTTTATAGTTATATTTACATACATTGTTATTAAAGGTTATACGAATTGTAATACTATACTACATCTTACAACGTTAATTCAATTCTTAAAATATTATTATTATATATAATAATATAATTATAAAATATTACCATAACTTTGTAAAAATTTTTGTTAATTTAATATAATAATTTATCTTAGTGCTTTTTACAGTACTTTTATTCATACATGGTATTTACAAAATGATAATCTAAATTGTGTTAAGAATATATCATATTGTATCTATAGATCGTATGCTATTAATTGAATAGTATTGAATATCTAAAAATAAGATATTTACACTATATTGAATTGAATAACTTTAGTGTTCATGTATATGCTTAGAAACTATATATATAGTATATGTTTAATAAACTTATATTTTTAAACCGTATATATAAATATATAATTATACTTTTAAAAATATTTGTTTATGCAAAATTCAATGTAAAATAAGAATCGTATATATTAGGCATTTATTTTATATAATTTGTTATATAAAATAAATTTTTTTTCTTTTCTTTTATGATGATGATGGTGGTGGTGATGGTTATATTAGTGATGATGGTGGTGGTGATGGTGATGGTGATTATGATAGGAATGAGGTGGCAGTGATGGAGCTAGCAGATACGGTAGTGATGGTGGAAATGATAATGGAGTGATTTCTACGATGATCCTGATAATGATGATGAATATGACGATGAAGACGATAATGATGATAATGATTGAACCAATATTAGTTTATGTTACATAAAGAGTATATATATATATATATATATATATATATATATATATATATATATATAAGTTAAAATGTACTATATAATATATTAAAACTGCAAGTATATAGATATAATATAAAATAAGATATTTATAAGTGTTTATACTTTGAAACCGCCTTAAGTATTCGCATTTATCAGATTCATTTATTATTTATTTACTTTTTAAATATAATAGCTCTGAATATTCCTAAACGATTTATACCTGGGTGCAATATTAATAATCAATGATCAATTTTCATTGAATTTTCATTAAATGTGTTCATTGATATACAAGTGAAAATTAACTGTATATGACGTATGCTTTGAATGTTAAAAATACTTTTAATATAATCAAATATAGAATATGCCAATATCTTTATATGTAAATATAATAAAATTAAAAATGATAATAATATAATCATTGAAAGAAAACAAGTAAATAAAAGTTTGCAATATGATTAACATGCACATATTTGGCTATATTTTAACACTGTATATACTATTTGTAACGTATTGGCAACATATTATTTATTTTCAGAACTAGTTTAACTTAGAATTTAATATACATAAATTTTAATTGCCATTATTATTTTATTATAAATAAATATATCATTCAATAATTATTTATGAAAAATATTAGATCATATTCAATTTATATAATTACTTGTTATAATTATAATATATATATATATATATATATATATATGTACACATGTGTATTAATAAAATAATTAATTAATTTAATAATAAATTTCCAGGAAAATTATTTAATTTCGTTATTTGAATACATATTATTTTATTATTCAAGATTATGCATAGCTACTATGTTAAAAAATCTATGCACTATAAAGTAATTGTTCTATGAATACATATATTTGATATTATATTATAAAGTCTATTTACTCTATAGATTGTATACAGTAATAGTTATATGCATACATATTTGGATACTATGTAATTAAATAGTATATGCATTACAATACTAGTTATAAATATACACAAATATAATACAACCCAATTACGAGTTTAATAATATATATATGTTAATATATTATATTTTGATAACAAATTATAAATAATCGACAAATTAACATATATATATATATACATATATATATATATATATATATATATATGTGTGTGTGTATGTGTATACATCTATGAAAAATATTCATTATTATATAATGATTGTATCTATAGATAATATATATATTATAAATATCTAAACTTTAATTGCAGCTAAGTTATTATAATTGAAAACAGCATTTATAAAAGTAAGTATCAATAAATTAAAATAATATGAAATAATATATATATATATATAAATATAAATATTTATATATATATTCATATTTATATGGTGACTATATAAGGCGAATACTATACTATATGCTTATATATAAGGAGGAATGACATAATAGATAGTATTGGTATATATACATCCTTTGTTTAACATAACCAAAAAGTGTATATAATTAATAATTATTAATTATTTTATCATATATATATATGTTAACATATCTATAATATTACATCGAGTTATTAAACAATCGAAACCATCCTAAGATATGGCAAACATAATACCCGCAACTGACATATGCACTCAAGTAAAATGCACGAGCGAGACTCAACTACAAGAGACCATGGGAGATCAATTTGACTACCTGGAATTCAATAGTAAAAGCGATTATCCGTTAGGAGATGCAAGAGTACCGAGGGAAGAGTATCTACTGGAATCAATGGAGGGTATCGACAACCATTCATTATATAATGTTGCTACATCGAAAATAAAGATAAAAGAAGTATGTTATGGTGATCATATTCAAGTCCACGATTTCAAACAAATAGAAAATAATGTTAATAACTCTCAGATTATACATTTATCTGTGAACCAAGAGCGACCCGTTTGTAAACTGGACTCGAAGAGAAATATAAGTAATCATCAATTAGATATTGACAATAATATAAAAGCGAAAATCGCTATAGAATTAGTTTTCGGAAATGAACATTTGAAGAGAAGAAGTACTCGTAAAAGAAACGTAGTTACAGATTCATCTTATATTATAGATCTAGTGAAGGTAATATTTAATATTCTAAATTCACATAAACATAATATAACGAAACTATGTTAATATACTAATAACGTTATCATTATTTTACTATATTATTTGAATACCTTTATTTATATATTAAAATAAAGATATGTATATATATATATATATATATATATATATATATATATATGATCATATTATTATGGTAACTACAAAATACATGTTCGTATAAAGTCCATAATTATTCACCTTATTTTAATATGTTATTAATTCCAAATATATTTAAAAGGATATATCTATAGAACTAGAATTATTCAATACACTAGAAAATCAATTAAAAACTGCGAATACTCTTATATTACAAGGAAACTCTGATAAAAGTTTAATGAAGTACATTTATTATATATATATA
Organism: Osedax frankpressi; assembly: GCA_964035775.1. Taxonomy (NCBI): domain Eukaryota; kingdom Metazoa; phylum Annelida; class Polychaeta; order Sabellida; family Siboglinidae; genus Osedax; species Osedax frankpressi. The sequence continues at coordinate 21,536,465 of OZ038313.1, forward strand.
TATATATATATATATATATATATATATAAATAACTTAATTATTTAATATTTGTTATAAAACAGATAAACTTAAGACTTTATTGAAGTCACTTAAACTAATTTTATCTGACTGTAAAAAAAAACACGAAAAAGAGTACATGAATATTAACGCATCTAAGAAATGTAAGTTATATATATATCTATATATATATATATATATATATATATATATATATATATATATATATATATATACCATATGGATTGCACAGATATCATGAAAAAACAGAATAAATTTCATAGAAAATCATTTTTAAAAAGGAAAGAAATTTTATATAATTTAAGAAAATACCATATCGATATATGTTAGTATATTATATTAATATATTATATATTCAACGATTACTTAATATTAAATATATATACATATATAAATGCTATAATATAAATATGTTATAGATATACATGAATCTATTAGTTCTACAATATTTGTTATACGTTTTAACAGATATATATATATATATATATATATATATATATATATATATATTTATATTAAAATCTATCGGATTCTAATAAATATTATAATACAAATGTAATACATTTAAAAAAATAAAATATATATGTTTCGTAAAAAAAAGTTGAATAAAGTGTATACACTTTATTTTATATATGTGTATTTATATATATATATATATATATATATATATATATATATATATATATAAAAACAAATATATTAAATTATACAATCGAAACATTTGAATTTGAGGCATATATATATACATAACAATATCAATCTCATTATCCCAGATAGACGAGTTTCCGATCAGATAATCCGAGAACGATTACCTAATAACGGTGACAGTTGTTTAATATTATATGACGGTTTGGATTGCAGTAGTTTCAATTCAACTTGTGATCTTATGGAAAATTCCGACAACAATTTAAAAGCTGCTAATTCATTTCTAGTCGATAATCATAACACAAAAATATTACCTAATGACAAAATAGTTGATAGCAAAATCTCTGGATTATCGAAATTATTGGTGGATCAAGTTTCTAATTCAAAAGATATATATGTTACAAAATATATCGACTTGCGTAGTACTGCAAATATGGTAGAAGGGTGCAATCCTTTTAAACTACCGCATAGTCTAGATAAACAGGAACACTTGGAGTCGAAATCTATTATCATACAAACTCCTAAAAATAAAGTTACTAAACGGTTAGCATACATTTAATTATATTTCTAGCATAACGTTGAATAATAATTATGTATACATTTAAATATAACTAAGTATATATTGAATACCTAGAGGTTAATATCTACTAATTCCACTGTAGAGTATGCTTAATATGCTTATATGTTTAATTATAAGTATAAGTACAAGTTACACTATACAGTAAATAATGTACACAGATAAATCAACAGTAGATAGTAAATATATTGTCAGGTTACACTTTGGATAATTTACGAATATTATATTGAATTTATATAAATTAAATAATATAACATATATATAATATATATATATATATATATATATATATATATATATTCTTATGATATTATACAAAAATTATCATAATTTTCCAATTAATTTACCGGTTAATCGAAAGAGTTAAGAATGCAAGAATTAATCTAAAATATACAAATAGTATTGCGATGGGTAGGAATGACTATAGTAACTAGTATTATATAACTAGTATACTAGCCAATATATATAGTCAATATATAAATTCGATTTTAATATTTCTTTGATAGAGTGTATATCAATACTATAGTAACATGACTTCGTAATTACTTATAAATCCTGGGATACCGTTATTTATGTGAAATGTAAACTATAGTATAAGTAGTATAAATATATATTATTATAGCTTTATAAATCTAATTAATATGCAATTATTTAAATATAACTAAATTTATCTATTATATTTAGAAAAATACTATGTATTATATTATTATGTATTATATTACATTATAATTTATATATATTTATATCAAAATTAATTAAATTAAACAATTAATTAATTTAATATATTTCACGAAAATATTATATATTTTTACTTAAAATTGTTCTCATATATTGAACCAAAATTTGTTGGCACATTGTAGAAGACAATTCAAAAATTAACGAAGTTATAACTTATACAATAGGCAAATTTTAATTTATATTTCTAAAAACTATAGTTTTCACCAGAAAAACTTGCATACTCATTTTCCAAACTTTAATTAATTATATAATATATATGTATTTATAATTTTATTATGTAATTATAATATTGACTTCACTTAGGATATCAATATCTAACACTAGAATAGAGAACGCATGTAACAATAATAATAACATGCAAGCGAAATTTAGGTCGATCGGAGAGAATGAATGTACTGTCCTAGTACCAAAAGTTAACGTTGCTGTTAAACCTTTTAACGTCGCTATTGATATGGAAATTACCCGTCGAAATCCACAAGAAATCAATATTCTCAAGGATAAACTGTACCATGGAGATAATTCGATGTCTACAAAATGTAATGATAATAGCATGGAAGGTGCAACTATAATAGCGATGCGTAGTAGCAAACCGACATCTAGTTTACTGTCAATACAAGGAATCCGCAAAAGTAATCCGCCAATAAGCTTAGTAGACAATAAGAATAAAGTTGTAGTAGAAAATAAGGACTGCTTACAAAAATATATCGCACAAGACGAAACAAAGAACTATTCAATGTATAGAGGAGTCGACTCGGACATGATTCTAGAATCGATTTCTCATAGGGATGAAACGAAGGAGCGTTCAAATATATGCCACGAGATGAAACCCATATTTATTAGATCATCGACTCCTATCAAAAATATAGCTGAACTCTCTCAGGGTTGGTTCAATTATATAATGTAAGCTTAATTTATTAAAAATGTACGTTTCCAGCTAATATTATTTCAAAAATATTAATTAAAGTTTTCAATACCTAATATAGGTATACTTAATTTATGGACGTTTATATAAAATGTTTAATTACATCTATTATTAAAAGTGAACCTTTATAAAAAATACATTTTAAATTATTATGTTCATTTTTAAGAGCTCAGTCCTATTTTAACATCAAGTTTGATTTGTAGAAAAATAAAAGAAAAAGGTTAAGTATGCCAATGACTAATATATTTTATTGTAGACTGTCTAATGTGCTTCAATAAAATACTATATAAATTAATACATCATAAACATCGCAACCTAAATATTATTTATTAAAATTATAAATAGTTAACTATTAATTATTAATTAATACTGATATATTTATAACATATTATCAGTTATATTTTTATTAATTAAACATATATTTACCTTTGTTAAGACCGAGTTAAAGTATTATTATCTCCTATAAATAAACATCCGGCAATGTTCTCATCCTGCAAAATCACAAATATACCAACAAATGAGGTATATATACATTTGCTTATGAGTAGTTATAAATATATTACTAATGCATATTTGAATGTTGTTATTTTCACACAATTCCAAATACTTTCTCATTATACTGAAAATATAATAGTAACACAATCAATTTAAAAAATTAAAAAATGTTCATTCATAATCTACGCATGATTACCTCTCGATTAATCCTGATCTCCGAATTCTGTGTTTCTATGTTCCTACAGTCAGTAAAAATATTAATTTACTCTCGTACATGTACATATGCATATAGTAATTAATTATAAATGTAATGATATATAGATTTTTTTCAATAATAAATATTTCAACAATTTCACAATTAATATCTAAACATGTCAATACATATACTCTCCAACTTATATTGAACTATTTATTACTACATTCTAAACACATTGTAATTTCCATATTTAAAGCGTCATTTAGTTTATTTAACCTAAGCCCTCTGAAACTAATTCATTAAATAGTACATGAGTCAATATACATACTACATGATATCCAATCTAACGTCCTACATAATTCCCTCCATTCAAATATGTTGTCTTAGTTTTTAAACATGCCTACATAAAAAGTTCGGTAATATTTAATCTTAAACAACTATCATAGGATGTATACCATATGATACATGCCATACGATACATGCCATACGGTGTATGTCATTGTTTACAACACAATGTTAAATAGTATAATATATATGTACTGCGTAAATAAATAAATATGTATGACATTCATAAGATAGTGAATATTAAAGAACTTTTGGATAACAAAGTTATTCTTGCAGGAGAAAATGTATTATCTGTTTTGAATATGGTAAGGAATCATCACGTTATTTAACTATTTAATATACATTATAAATATCCTAGATTTAAAATTATTATATTTAAAATTGTATATATGATCTTCTATTGCGAGGTTTATTCTCATAAGAAGTTTAATTACATATATTAAAATAGATTACAATAGTGGTCTATATTCTACAACATAGGCATATATATATGTATGTGTATATGTATATATATATGAAAAACATGTTTCTAATTTTTTATATAGTATATAAAGTTATATAATTCTAAACCTATAGATTTAGAATACATATAAATTATGTATAAATATAGGTTATATATAAATAATATTTAAATACGTGATACATGATAATAAATGATTTACTATCTTGTATTATATATGATTTAATACCGCATAGGTAGATAACTAATTATCAACCATCTTAATATATATTTACTGCTGTCGGCCGATTTGGTTTGACGGTTAGTTGTCTTATATTATAAGAATAATTTTAATAAATTTTATTTTTTCAATAACATTCTTTATATGCATAACTTATTCATATACAATTAAAAATATGACCATGGTCATGCATTCTTAATATTTTTAATTTTTGAATTGTTATAACCAAATTATTAATATTTTATATAATTAAAATGTTTATTACAAATATAAGTATTTATATTATGCAAATAATATAATGTAATTAATATTATAAATATAAATACTATACTAAATTTAATATATAATATATATATAATTTGATATATTCTAAATTTGACTCTTATATGAATTCAAAATCGTTAATTTTATTATAATATATATTACATTTAATTTATAGAATAATATTATAAAGTAATTCTTTAATGCTCAATATATTATCATATACTTTGAATTTAGAAGTCAATTGATTAATATTTATATTGATATATAAATATTCATTTTTATATGACTATATCAGTATAATATAATATAATAATATAGTATATAATATATATGTAATAAGTATAGGTATATCTATACTTATTATTATATATATATATATATATATATATATATATATACTATATTTATTTTTCAACTTATTATGCACAGCATATAACTGGAAGTTACAACAGATTTTCAAATATTTTGAAAATATCACATAAAGCCAATGCAGTACTTAATCTTATCTGACCATGCTTAAAAATTAAACATACTACATAATCCCACACGATCTCTACTACATGGCGTCCCTCAATAATTTGTAAGTGTGCTATTATTATATACAATATACATTACGCCATTATCAAACATTATTAGTAATTATCTATAATTAAAAGATCATCTTTGCTGATCATATAAATATAATATCACCGACTAACTACGTGTAACTACTTAATATATGCCTCTCCGAAATAACCAACTGAATGATCAATAATTACTTACTAATTAATTAAATTAAAAAATATATTAATAAATATCCAATACAACGATTTTGAGTTTAATTAGATAATTTGTTAGATGTTTAGGATTAACTATTACTAACGATCTATCAATGAATAAATACAAAACTATTGTATACAATAGTAACATATAACTTAATTTCACTTTGTAAAATAATGAAATCACTAGAGTGATTATAGTCATTATAATATGCTCATCACTATTAACAAACTGCATGCAAAAACTACTATAACCACTTAATTGTCATATTAAATCAACTTCAATAATAATATATAATATACAAAATATGACAGAACATCAACAACAATTCACCAATAAGACATTCGATAAAGTCAATAGAACACCGAATAAATAAAAGATTACTTGACATTACTTATCGAATTTTACTGACCAACTAACCTAAATACTTAATTTATATACTAATACATAATAAACAGAAATAGCCATATATACATTTTAAAAGAAAACTATTAGGAGGTCGCTCGTTTAGATGTACCTGTCTACAGAAGATGGAATAACTTTTCACTTAAAATAAGATTATATACTAATTGGTAAACATTGGTAAATACTATGTTAATATATTACATTATAATTTGAATACGTTATATTATGCTATATCACAAGTACGAAACTTACTATAGTATTACTTCCTTAATAACTAATGCTTAATATATAGATTATAGTATTATAATACTATACATATATTATAGATATATATATATATATATATAATATAATTGAATTAGTTATAGTTACTTATATACCCATTCATATTGATAGTATATGTATGATCCAAATAATTTAGGAACATTTACGAAATTTTTAAGCGGTATATTAATAATATTTAGATTATATAATATATAATATAATTTATTATAATTTATTTATATAATATAATTTATTTTTATAAATTAAAAATAAAATCAGAATTGGCAGAACTAATTACTTAACTTATCATTTTCAAAACATTGCGAATTTATAAAACTAGACTATAATCTATAGAATATATAGATTCAGACGTATAGCATAGATCATTTTCTAGTGATCCTGGAACTTTTTCATGTTACAAAAATTATTATTTATTAAAGTGTTTCAAAGAGGAAATATTAATTATATTAAATATGAAAAATATAACTTAAGCATTATTACTTTAAACTTTAATTGATTCTATAGGTAAATTGTATATGGAATACGTACATTTAAATTTATTTCAAGGTGATTTATTATTTTTATTAAAAATCTTGAATAACAGTAATTTTATTTTTTATTTTTTGTTATAAATTTTGTTATGGGATATTTGATATTTGTAATTTTAATCATCAAATAAAAAAAAGTTCGGAAACGCCTTTTATATAGTGTATTCCCTTGATTATATGTTTATGAAATAATAATGAACCTTATATATCGATCACATTATATATATTATAATTAGAAAATATAATAACTAATATTTATAGTTTGCGTAAATATATTAATTATATAAATACCAAATAAAAATTGATTATAAGCCATTAGATTTAAAATACACAAGCACACACAAATATATATATATATATACATATATATTAGTTACAAACTATAAGTACTTTCTATATACATGTTATAACATGAAATTTTACAATGTAACTGTACAATGTACATGTTAAACTCGCTGAGTGTATAATATACACTATGCATCGTACAGTACCCACTAACATATGTTAGTTATATATATAACTTATGATGGTTCACGAATTAATTTTATATTTTTTCAGTAAAAATATCAGGATTTTACAAACATTTGATATCACTTCGCTTACCGAGTAGTACATATAAGTATATAAGTATAAGCATATAAGCATATAAGTATAAGTACATATTAAGTATAACTTAATAAGAAAAAGATAACATTGGTCATTTTAAAAAACTTCTATCGCAATTTTTATTTATATTATATTTTTTATATTTCATTATATAAATAAATTATTTAATTTTATATATATGTATTCACTTGTATACGTTTATTTTCTATACTTAATAATGAATATTAGCATATTAAATATAGTATATTTATAATAACTCTATATAGTTTAGAATTTTATTTTTATGAATATATTATATGATATTTCATAATATGCTCTGTGATACTAAACTGAGGTTATGATAACATCCCATAATAGTATTATTGGATATCATATACTCTCAACAATATCGCATTATTACACCAAAAATAAAGTATATTTTAGAATATATTCTAAATATCAAGTTAATATCCAAATAATCTAAATTATTGTTTTGGTTTGTATACATATTTCATATAAATTCTTGATAATTAAAGTTTATATACTATTTATATATTTATTTAATAATATCAACCAAATACTATTATATAAATCTTTCATATTACAATGGTTTAAAGAACATTATGATATTTAATCATATACAATTTGATCTATAGTTTATATTAAAATAGTAGTTTAATTGTCAATGATTGGACATTATATCTTATGCGAAATATACATTCATCGAATATCATATTTTTGTACAGGGTAAGAGGCACACTGCATCTCTTTTACAAAATGGTGATATCGTAACGTCTGAAGGTAATCTTTATATATTTTTTCTACAGTTATGCCTACTGAAATATATGATCAATTAAATACATAGAATTATTCGTAAAAATATCATTCATTTAACAAATTTATTATATTCTTGCTAGTATTTTAAATGTATTGACGATAAAATAATATAAATGTTTAGTCAGTTCTACTAAGACGATTTAAATTATATTATATAATGTCTAGATAGGTAGTTTATAAATCATTTCTATATTAGTAAATAAGTTGATAAATAATCTTACTATTTATATATTATATCCTTGGTAAGATATTATTTTTTCAGTAAAGTATATTATCAAATAAATTGTAATTAATTAAAATCAATTAAGTTACAACTAAAGTTGCCTGTTTACTAAATTAGTAATGGTATATGTATAAATACATTTAAGATAACCGGCATGCTTGGTTTTTACTATATTATTAATGATTACGTTAATAATTCAGGTAATTCAAGAACAACTATTATTGTTCGTTTTATTTTTCCAGGTTTTCACTTTGCATGTCCGACTGCATGGTATAAAGCTATAATTGGCAATGGAATTGGAATACGTAAAAACCAAGTATACAGATCGGTTTATTATTATAACATATATATATGAATATAATGTATATATAAGGTCATATAAAAAGGACAACTAATTATGTTAGCATTTGTAGATATGTTACTGATGAGTTTAGAAAAATGTATTTAAAATAAAATAACAAATTATTATATTTTTATTTCTACCCTATGAAACCCAAGAACCCAAAGCAGAAAAATATATCATTGGGTTTGGTTATTTAATACACTTATTCAAAAATAGCATACTATATATTTATTAGCAAATACTATATATTACTATTATATTCTCGATATAAAACATCGTGAATAATATATATATATATATATATATATATATATATATATATATATATATATATCTATATATATATATATATATATATATATATAGATAATTGTTTTTTTTCTTTTCATTTGTGTATTTCGAAACAGAAAATAAATATTTATTATTTATTTATTAATTGATATTATTATGTTTTAATGATATTTAATATAAAGTTACATACATGTATGTTAATATAATATAATTATATATATTAATTAAAGTGTAATTTAAAAAAAATAAAATTATTTATTAAAATTAAATATTGCTTAATTTAATTTACGTGTAATCTTCTATCATTATATATTTATATTAATATATATAAATATATATATATATAGGCAAGTTATTCCTTATTTTCGTTACTTATCCCTGAACTGTTATTTAGCTGATTTGTATATGTAAATATATATTATAGGTAATTTTAAATCTAGTATTATAACAAAATGCTTTATATTTATACTATTTACTATATTGTATTATACTAACATACTATTATTTTATACTATATATTGTTATTTGTATGCATGTAATTTGAAATATATTCTACAGATATACAGAGATACTTATATACATTTAATTCTTAAATAATTTATATATATATAATTAATATATTTATATAAATTATTTATATAAATAATATATATTATATACATATATAATTATTTTTTTCTTTTCGTGTGTGTATTTCGAAATGTGTATATTATTAGTTTAGTTTATATTTGTAGTTAAGAATACATTTGGCTTTATCGATATTTAGTTTCAACTTGATATTTTATAACCGTAATATAGGTAATGTAGTATTTTATATCGTCATATATAAGTCGTTAATATTTTTGTTGTCGAAATTTAATGTACTATCGTTAGAGAATAGGAACACTCTAGTACAATTGGTTTGTTATTAATATATTATTAATAGTAAATATCTAGTATCAAAACCCTCTATATACTGAAGATTCTAATAGGTCCTTAATATTACTTAATCCTGCAGTACTCCTTTTTATTTAATAAATAATTGGAATACGATTTTACAATTTAAATATTTCTAGTTAGTCTAGTTAGATCTTAAAAATAAAATAAATTAACTAACCTAGACATTTGACACGTTTATTTATTGTATATGTATTTATATATTACTCATTATATTTAAATTATTTCTATGAGTACCATTTCCATTTTCAATGTATAGCATATGCATATAAAGTTATATTTCAATACTCTACCTTTATTTTAAAAGATATTAAATGTTCTTGTGATTTAATAATTTTATCAATTTTAATAATAATATAAATGTGAGCACTATTATTTTAAAATATGGTAAATATTTTAATTTGTACTACATTTAAATTCGATATTTTAAATATTGATATATATTTTAATACATATTGCTTAACGGTTATTTCAGATACTGTATAAGATGCAACGACTAGATAGCTTCCATTTGCAAGATAATTGTACTAGTACTGAGGATGATTTCAAACTTACCGGGTAAAATATATAACAATATATCTCATAATTCAACATACCTTCTCGGTTAT
>OZ038313.1:21547344-21562344 GCA_964035775.1 Osedax frankpressi
ACTAACTTCTGGAAAACTAGACACTACCGTGATATAACCATCCCTAGGAATGTTGTTGAATCTATTGATCTATGGTGAACCTTTAGATATTTTGTATATTTAAATACAAATATTGTATACGTCATTTATTATTAATATTATACAATATTATAATATAGAATACTATTAATTATATTCATTATTTATTAATCATTAAAGATAACTATATTGCTTAAATATACATATATATATATATATATATATATATATATATATATACACACATATATATATATATATATATATATATATATATATATATATATTCAAATATTTTCATATATAATTTCATATATTTTAAATAATAATACTTTATAATGTATACATTATTCACTGAGATATAAACCAATTCCGATAAACCTATTACCCCACGTAATGACTATGATAACAAAATTAACATTTGATTATACAAATTTACAAACAAAACATACTTAGAATATACTGTTACAAGCTACACTTCCCTCATAAAATACACTAGTAATAAATTGTAAAGACAATCTTTATAAAACATAATACTACAATAAATAAACTTTAAATCTATACTAAAACTAGATCAGCATAAAGATGATAAATATATTCAAATACATTAAATTATTTATTAAAATATAATTACCTATAATACAAATATTTGGATCCGTAGGACCTACGCCGTATGTCCTACGGTGCAGGACCCTAGTACGAGATGGACCGTGGTTTAATTTTCGAATAATTGTTCCAAAAAAAAGCGGAAAATCTTTTAATATTTGAAACTAACGTTATGTGTAGCCAGAATAGCCTATTATCGTGTGTAAATTGGCATGCTATGCAATTTGGCACATATCATTGACTACGAGGTTAATTCAATTTTCAAAAACTATAATATAAATTATAAATTATGTTGAAATTTAATGACATTATTTTATGACGATGTAATAATATATATATATAATTAATTTGTAATTTTTAAATGCTAAAATAAGATAGAGGTTCTTAAAATATTTTCATGTCTACTTAAATAAAATAATTTCTAATATTTATGCAGTCAATTAGTTGATAATATACACGCGCAGTAGGCACCCCAGCAACACATACATATTATTGTATACTTTTAATATTATAAATAAATACTTTACTTAAATTAATCTTTATATACTGTACTACCGAATATATATATACTTATTATACTTACTATATATTTTTTAGTTAGAGAGCCATCTAAGTATTTGATTTACTGCTCTCGGAAATTGCTATGATATATATTAATTTTTTAATTTAAAATGTATTTAATACGAGATGAATATTGAATAGTACATTTCCAAAGTAATATATATGTCATAAACTATTGAATGTTAAAGTAGTTAATTAAATATTTGACTAACTCGATAGAATTAAATAGCAAGTATTATATTAAATATCATACATTCTATATATTTAAATATAACTCACAATCTATATAAAATAATAAATAATTTTACAAAGTTAATTTATTAAATATATGTTTTCTTGTCATCGATATGTTGTATGACATGTTGTTACAATATTTTCGATACTGCCAATTGAATTCCGATAATCAAATTGATATTAAAAAATGGAACTTAAAATAATATTATAATTTTTATTAGAAAATATTAAAATTATAATTGGGTAAACTTAGATATTATTTTTATATTATAATATATATATGTATAATTCTGATAACCTTACAAACATAAACTCTACAATTGAGTGAATCTTGTTGTATATTGTATGTTCATACTTTATTATAAATTCTTTGTTCAGAATAGTGTGTAGATACATTCTAGTTATATAAAAAAATGTATAGTACTTAATAATTCCCCATATAATAATTTATCTAAATAAACTATAAAAAACAATGAATATATATATATATATATATATATATATATATATATATATATATATATATATATATATATATATATATATATAATTGTAAATAACATAATGAAATTACACAGCTTTTTTAAAAACCTTGTGATGAATTGTAATTTTATTATACTTTGAAGATGAAATATGAATTATTTTTGGTTGAGAATTTTCTCTTGTTTTTCAGTAATTAATCCATTTATGATATTGTATTTCATCATTTCTTCTTTATAGATTTTTATAAACAGTTATAATTAAAATAATTAGAAACACATTTATTTTTATTATTTAAAGCATGCATTAATAGTATTTTTTAATATCAATAATTTATTATTGAATACATATAAAAAAACTAATGAGCTAACAGATTGTATATTCAAGTTAATATTAAGATAAACTTTGAAAGTTAGGACCTCCATTATATATTAAATGTCTAATGCTTTGCATCTACAATTTTTAATTTCATTATAGATATTTAAAAATATCATACAATATATTTAATTATATGTTATTATTTTTTAAAAATAGTATTATAATACTATTTTTATAATACTATAAGGTATTTACTGTAAGATATTTAAATCAAAATCTGATATTGTGAATATAGGTTTATCTATAAATTTAATAATTTATTCATATTATCCAAGATTACCAATATACTCGGTGGCGCGAAATGTATCATTCTGAAATTTGTTGGTTGGCTGATTATTTCGTTCACGCCCACTTAGGAGATGCTATTTTAAATAAACATCATATGATTTCATAGTTTTTGAAAAATATATTTTGTTTTATTAACATTTCGTACCAAATAGAACACGTATTTGAAAAGTAACTATAATATATATATTATAAATATGATTGTGAAAAATAGACAAATTAATACATATATTAGTGGAATGTTATTAAAGTATGACCTATTAATCAAATAGATGTCGGCATTTATAAATATTTAAATGAATATCGATAAAAAAGTGTTTCTATTAACTATTAAAACATATAATATATATATTTCATTATATTAATATTATATTAACTGAATATCAAATATCAATTGTTGTTACAGAAACTATAATATATGTAAATATTATAGATTTATAAATTCATTAAATATAAATATCAAATTATAAATTTTCTTTCTTTTATATATATATAAATATGACAATGTTCTATTGAATAGATTTTATTATAGTTTCTTCTCCATGCATTTTAAAAAGTTAATAATACTTATAAATTTATTATATTTAAACTATATAATAATTGTAAATATAATGTATAACATAATAAACTATATTGAGTTATACTTTTAATAAATAAAACATTTATAATTCTATATTAAATATTGCAGATGTCTTTTTCTAGTGCCTTTGGGTGTAACAACAGTTACAAAAAGAGTAAAAAAAATTGGGGAGCTTATGAAGTTCCCTAAATTTCCATCTGATTTAAACCGATTATGAGAATTATTTCATAATTGTCATTATTATCATTATAAATCTAATCAAATGTATAAAATTTGATTATTTATTAATTATATATATATATATATATATATATATATAATTATTAATTGCTAATCTATATATTTTATTATCGGAATGCATTGGAAAATTTATTTTCTCAGATAAGATGAAAAAATTATCAATCAAATAATTATTTGGGATTAATTTATGGGATTAATCCCTCTGCACAAGAATTTAGATTAATAATTAGACAAATACTTGTTTATAATCTAACAACACACAATAGAGAGGCAAATTGTGAAGAAGATATTGATTTTTTACTTATTAATTTTTCTAATATATCAAAAATATAATGTTTAAGAAAAGAAGAGAAAAATAAAATACATGTATATGAAATGTTTATTATTAATATATATATATATATACATATATTTAAATTTCCATTAATTTGTAATCAACAGTAGATTCCTTATTATAATTCAATCGAAGATGATATTATTTCGTATATTGTAGAAAATATTATAAGAAAATTATCTTTAAAATTATGTTCTATTTGATGTAGGATTTTAAAAAGCAACAATTTACCTGCAAAGTTTTGTTTAATTGATGAAAATATAGAAAAGGGGTTTTAAGTGAAAAGTGCATAATCATATTTCTATTTATGAAAGGATGGATTCAAGAAATTAATATAATATGTATCTTTACATAAGTATATTCCATGCATGTCTATATTAGTTAATTAATTTAGCAGTTTTTATGTAATATTGAATAACACAACATACTAACACATTTTGCTACAAGATGAAACAATATGTATACAATACAAATTCTGATTTACAAAATAAATTTCACATAAATATGTACATTTTATAATTATTTTTTAAGGTACATATTTTGTTAAGTGCATATTGTTATAACCCTGTATTAACACAATTTTAAAATAAGAGTATAGGGATAATTTTTATGAATATACAATTTTCGCTAAATGTTGTTAATTTAATAGCTTATAAAGCTATAATATACTACTTGTTTAATTAAGTTGTATTGTCAGTATCATTAATGGCATGCATTTACTAAACTATTTATTACAGATCTTATAAAGCTTTCGATAATGTATTAAAGGTTTGAAAGAAATGGAAACAATTTTTATAAATTCAATTGATGATTTATTTATTAGAAAAAATATAAAATTTACCTTGATTCATTTAATGCATGAAACATTAAAATTATATATACCAGATAATGATTGTGAATGTAATCTTATATTAAAAGTGTGTGTTTTATTTATCAATATACGATTGTACCATGTAATTAAACTACACAATCGAATTATATTTAACAAAGAACAAAATCTTCAAAAGTTTAAAAATATAATCTCAAAATAAATGAAGTGAAATGTTAACATTTTGCAATTATTTTCTTACTTTATTTGATATCACCTATTCTTATAATAATTTTATACAGTTCTACATTATGTTATAATAATATATAATTGTATACATTTTAACTACAAATACTCGTTCATTATAATAATTGTGGCAAGTTGTACGTTATCAGAAATATCAAATATTAAGTAATATTCTATCAATTATGCCTATAATATATGATATATCTCAATAATATATAAATATATATATATATTAAATAATGTTTATTAGATGAAAATACATTTTATATTTATTACCAAAGATTATTACTAAATATTAAATATATTTAATTATTCAATATAAAAAAATCAAATTATTATTGACAGGGGATGCTTTAATAACCTTAACCTTTAGACCATTTAATAACCCGCATGTCAAAATCATATAGCCGAGATAGGCGACTATGTATCTTGGATATTATGTTATATGTATCTAATTATACAATTTTAAAAATTAATTTGATTAAATAATGTATATTTGTATTCAATATTATAATTATATAATATATAATCATATATTATATAATTATAATATTGAATTATTAATCAAAATATTCAATGAAAATGTTATAAAGCATATTTATATTATATTTATAATATCTAATAAATACTAACATTCATAAATAGTTGGTGTCTTTTTAGTGTCAAAATTCTCTGAATTAATAATTGTAACATTTATTTCACTTAATATAAATAACACATATTAAATAGGATAGATAATTATTAAATTATGGCTAAATACTTATAATTAAGTAGTTATAAATAAAATGTACATGATTCTGTTTCTAATATCAACAAGGTTAATTTTACAATGATTTTTAACAATGTATATTAGTGAATATATATTTATATATATATATATATATATATATATATATATCGAGTATTGAGTTTATTATGCAATACAGAAAGTATAACAATTAAATAGAAAATGGGTACGCTAAATAATAATTACTTTTGTTTTTGACGAAGAAATTATCATTAGAACTTGATAATTTATTTTTCAAAATTCTTCTATTGTTAGATTTTAGAAGTGTTACTTGAAAATGTATCATTTAATAAAATAATGAATTTCATTAACTAATTCGAAACTCATGATAATTAATAATACTTATAAAAATATACAATAAAATTAATAACAATACAAATTATGTAAAAATCTACACTTGTAATAATTTAAATGTCCTATTAGTCACGTCTTTAAATTAAATACGTATATTTAAAAAAATTAAATCAACATTTAATATTAATTAATTAAAAATATTATGATTAATAATGATTAATAACATTATTTGTAATTTCTGTAGTATTATAATTAATTTTATATAATTTTTTAAAGTGTATTTACAATGAAAATAGATAATATAACAGGAAGTGTGTAAAAATGCATAACTTGCCAAATTGCACACTACAAATATATAATGTATATCTAATTTTATTATAAATTTATTATAATTATCTGCTGAAATATTAAATCAATTAAACTTTTAACTTGTATATTACAATATTTGTATATCATTTTCATTGAAAAAAAATAGAAATATTAATATTTATGTATTTCTTTTTTTCACTAATGAAAACTTTTTTTCATCTATATATATATATATATATTTATAGTTAGCTCTTTATATATAGCAATGTAATGATTATTATTAATAAATAGCTGTTTAAATTGTAAAATGCTTCTAACTGAGTTTCTAAAATTTGGCTTAAGTTATTCATAGCAGGACGTCAACATTCAATCAATCGACTGATAAAGTCGGGTAATTAATTTTAATATAATTTCGGTAGTTGTGGTAGGGATCTTAAATAAACAATTCATCATTGATTTTATATGTACATGTTGTATATGTATATGTTAAATATATATATATATATATATATATATATATATATCTTCTACGCATCATGAATACAAGATATGAATATATTGTTATAAATAGATAAATATAGTGTTACACAAAAATATATTATATATAAAATACATTAAATTATTACTATATAAATTACAATATGCTAGTACTTTGAATGTAGTAAATCTACAAACGTTGGCATTGCTGCATAAATGATGGTGCAGTCATATTGAACGAACTTTTGATTGATAACATTGATTAGGTGTAATAAAAAATGAATATATATTAGCATAATTTCCTTTCAAATGATATTCTCCTAGAATTTTATATTATGAGTGGACATTTTCATGAAACTTTCAAGGTAACCGTTGATATACATATATATGGTATACTATAATTATACTTAATACATATATGTACTTTAATAAATATATTTAAGATAATGTATAATTATTAAGATAACCCAACAAACGTCGTCCGTAACTCTCGACCAACTGCAGTCCAAAGAACATGTCCTTCGATGCGTCGTCAGCCAATCACAACACGCGCTATTCATATTTGTATATATACTGAATTCATTGTAATTCGATGAATTTAAATATTTTATATACGCTACCAGAATAAAATAAATTGTTCAAATACTTTTATTTGCTTATTGTAAACAAGTACTATTCCCATGTGCAAAAGTAATTCATTTTAAATTACATTAATTTCATATAAATATAAAAAATACATTTCATAAACATAATAATATTTTTAATTAAAAAAAATAAATACCATTGTATCCCATTTTAAAACCTATAACAGAAAATATATTTCTATATATACAAATAAAAATAAATAATAAATAAGATCTCCGAAGTCTGGTCGCCCCAGATTAATGCTGATACTTGAAGTCTAATACTTCATCCCACCCGTGTCTCGATACCCTCTGACGTCGTGTATCTCTTATTTATGATATTTCGTCTTGAATTGGGTTTACCTGTGTTTCATTATTATTTTATTATATTATAATTTATCTAAAGGCTATCTTTAACCCTTAATATAAGTTTATTTCTTTTGGTAAGTAAATCATCTCCAATGTAAAAAGTATTCAACTATCAATAAATTAGATAGTATAAATAATAGAATAGTGTATATAATCGAAGCTATGGGCTAATACAGACTATTACTTGTAATTTTTAATCATAAACAGATTATAAGTATAATTAGTATACTAATGTTTAATTTAGTGACATTAATTAAATATATGTAATAATTTTATTATTATTATAATTCACATATATTGAAAAAATGCAATCATATAACATCTAACTAAAACAATTAATGAAAATATATCTTACAATATTAATATCTTAATTTTGATATTGAATATTTATCCATAATTTATCAATAATATTTGTAATGCATTATGATACATTAGTAAAAATAATATATATAAAATATAATCGTTAGCTTATACATTTATTACTTAATACGTTTTATACACGGTTTGAAGACGAGATAGTTATGCATTATTCTTTATAGTCCGGCTTTGTATAATATTCGTTTTCGCTTGTGGATGGAAGAACGTTTTTCATGGTTATAATCGTTTGTTTGGATTTCACTTTTATATCAGTCGAGTTTACCTTAGTTGGTATTAATGTCACAAGGACTGCAATGATTCCAACAAACGCAATTAAAACCAATAATTTATATGTAAATGAATTTCCCAAATTGTTCAATACAGTGATACCTGTATCTTCAGGGACATAATATCCGCTGGGTTGGGTTTGATCAAATACTCGCACCTCTGTTATCGATATCTTGGGCTGAGATAGAATATTTATTATTTCATAATAGATATATATATTCGTATCATAAATTATTGTAATAAGTTATTATGTAATTTAAAAATATTATATATAATAATGATACTCAACTATATATTTTTATTTCTAATAGATCAATAAGATCTGATAAACAATTAGATTATATAATCCAGAGAAAATTGATATATCATATATCAGTCTAGTTAAATTTGATACTGTTAATCAATTAATACTTAATCTTAGATCATAGACTATTTCAGAAAATGTATATGACAGTCGATAGGTAAGTATCCAAAATTCCAATTCTTTAAACCAGAGTATAACAGTTGATATTCTCCGAGTGTCGATGATATTATTTCTAATCTATATAATTTTTTTATCGGATATATTTTCACTTTTTTTAATCCATTTTCTAACGATGAAAAATCTCTAGATGTAATATGACCAATATAGATTATAAATTCGTTTACTAAAAAATACCTCTCAATTCCAATATTATATTACTTTATATTATAAAATATTAAATGGGTTAATTAATCGATATTATTATAAACCAATAACTTATGATTTAAATAATTATGAATCATATTCAGAATAATAAAATTAATATAAATATTAATTCATACAGTAGTAAAATTCATACAAAGATATATTGTAATATAATTTCAAATTACAGGGAAAAACTGCAAACAAATATCGCTAATGTAACCTCATATCGATTTTGATAAGTACAGTCACGATATGTATTCAAAATATAAAAAAGGATGAATTGGTCTTGGATTTATGCATTTATATGTGCATTGTGAAAGTGGATGGCAGCTTATCTTTTTGTAGTCTAGATATTTCCGAATATTTCATTTTTATTTTACAAGTATTTATACATAAATTATTTATTGTAATCAAAATTAATGGCGTATGTAATTAATATATCTCATTGTTGTTTGTATTATTATTTTAATGTTATATGTCGTTTTGTATTCTATGGTAATGTGTAATGTATGTAAAAGCTTCGTATATACATACACACACATACACACACGCACACTAAGGGTGATCTTATATGACTTTTTATACAATTTATTATGGAAATGAAATATATAAAATATATACCTTTATAAACATGGTGTTAAATTATTTTTTAATTTGGACAATTTTTGATTTAGCAATGGTCATTTTAAATATACCATAAGACGTATATGGAAATTAACATAGAGATTTCAAAATGTAATATAAATCCATTTTTAACCTACTTATAGTCAATATTATTTTATGAAATTTGCATCACTTCTAGATATTACATTTACAAAATGAATATCAATTAAAAAAAAATTTACAATTTTTTTTATATAATTTACCAGGAAATATATAAATTTTCAGGAAATTCCTGACAGTTCTAGAAAATTTTAATATTAATTTTTTGTCAATTGATATATATGTTTGATATTTATATTTTAAATATAATTTAATAATTATTTATTATATATTGTTTTTACTAGAAATTTATATAAAAATATCGACTATATCAATATATCAATATTCAATATTGAATATAATAAAATTCCTAGAAATATTTTTTTTATATATATTTTATTTTTTTTTATCATATACTTATAACTTATATTATATTTAATATATTAGAAAAGTTGAAAACAAATAATTAAAAATTAGAATTTACATGGTCTATAAAAAATGCAACATTATTTTTTAAATATATAATTTTAACAATTTAAAATTATTTTTATTATTATTATTAACATTTATTAAGTCTATATTAATACATAGTAATGATTAATATACTTTTTATAAAATGTTATGACAAATTACAAAGGAAATAAAGACGTTGATTAAAAAAAATATGTATTACCCATAAAAGTTTTGTTTTGATGAAAATCTACACATTAATTTTCTTTCTAAAAGTGTCACATGTCTCTTTCTTCTGGAGATGAAATTATCGACGATATCTGCGAAACTAATCGTACATGTCTTTCAACTGATTGAGTATGAGAAGGATATTTGTCGAAAGTAAATATGGGTACATTTTCCAACACCACACCACTGGGGTATCTCTACAGGTTAATATAATAACTACGGCTTTTACCCTCACCTCAGCACGTAGATCAGTCGGCATTGCG
This sequence comes from Osedax frankpressi, assembly GCA_964035775.1. Classification (NCBI taxonomy): domain Eukaryota; kingdom Metazoa; phylum Annelida; class Polychaeta; order Sabellida; family Siboglinidae; genus Osedax; species Osedax frankpressi. The sequence continues at coordinate 21,557,929 of OZ038313.1, forward strand.
CAAAGCATATTTTCACTATATAATGAATAGCTATTAAATTGAATAGTTTTCAAGAATTCGGTAGTTATTCTAATATCTTTAATTGTATTCTCTTTTTGGATCATTTGAAATATGTGCCGAGGTGAATTATAAAATTCTGGTTTTGCTTTCACTGCAAACCAAATCCAGGCATAAACATTTATAATATAATTAGTATATAATTTCGTATTATCATTAGGTTGATTTTGAGAAACATAAACTCGTAAAATACAATTTCCAGTAGTAAGCTGCCTAGCATAACCAATTTTACCAGGTGAGCGATTTGCCAGACTGTCTGTTAAAATACCAGTGGAAATAGCTAGTATAATATCCCGCAAATATGCCTGATCGCTGCTTAGATCATTGTTGTTAATTAGATTTAAACGGAATTCATCACGTATTGGTATAATCGGAAAAGACACGGGTGGCAAAGTAATAAAATTCTTCAGCATCTTTCTGATTGGTCCACTATTAATATCAGGGCCTTTGGTTATCCCATCAATTACCGCGAAAACCTTTTTCATTGGTAGCTCATTCGGATGTAAAACACAAATCTAGTTTAGAAAATTCAATATATTAAAATATATTATAATATTTAAAATACTAGTATAAAAAAATGTACTAACATTCCAATAACATTTTTATTCAATTTTTCTTTCCAAGCATGACATTTTCCCTTTTTAATGTCCTGTGTTTGTGTTCGTTGTATATATATTCTGCTTTATGACTCTAAGATAGAGCATGACACATATATTCACTGCCCGGTTCATTTATGATGGTAATGTGTTCTTGGTCCGTCTATTTTTCCATTGGATTGCAAAGTCGAATCCATTTTTCTATCAAAATTAATACTACTCGTATTTACTTTTTCAGGAATATTTTCTGAGTGATATCTTTACCGTTTGTGTCGTACAACATTTCTATCTATAATTCTATCACGGTTGCTACTTGTTATTATACCTAGGTCAAGTAACAATGCAGATATAATTGCAGCGAGGGGAATATCAGGAATAGAATAACGTTCAGCCATTTTCATTGTATTTTCATAAGGATGTGAATACCTATAGCAATAGATATCATATATGAGAACACATATCCCTTTAATTAAATATAATTTTAATTAAATATTATAATATAATTAATTTTACGGTAGCTTTATCAAAGATACTACCAAGAAAAGATATATCATACACATATAAAGATTGGGAGTGTAGATATCTTTTTTATATGGGAAGTTTTACTTCGATTTAAATATAACCTTGTATTTAATAATATTTCTTAGTTACTTTCATAGTCATCAGTTTGTATTCCAAGAGAACTCTGTGAACACGGATCACTCCAAGAAGATTCCAATTCATTAAGAAATATTAATTATTACTAAATAATTATAAGTTGTTAATAATTAATGTTAGCAAAGGAAACCAATGTAAATGTATTATCCTATCTCCTGAACATTATATATAGCTTTTAATATTAAAATAAAACCCAAACATGTAATTTATTAATATGTCAATTAAAAGTAAACCTTATTAAATAATGATGATAAACAAATGTGCATATAATTAATATTGATACATATCAATATTATTAAAAATAAAACATTTAATTAATTTAATTATATAAATGATGAATTACATAATAAACTTAAATTTTATTTAAATATCATAATATTTATAATATAGTTTAATAACAAATACAAATACAAATACTTTATAATTAATTATAATTTGTAATACTAACGAAATGTTCTGTGGTATAAGTGATGTCTGCTTTCTCACCTTGCTCTGGATAGACGTATATGGTGATTGGGTTTGAATACACATTGAATGTATAGATCTTTGATCCTTTAAGAATGAAACTTCTGATACAAGAACGATCTTCTCCCGTGGATAGGTACAAGAATGACCTTTGCACTTACATGAACAATTATCAAATAATTTGTCATAATTAGCGAAATATTGTTCACAGTATTCTTCGTATTTTGAAGAGTTTATGAATTTTCTTAATAACATTACTTCATCTAAATAACGAGTAAGTTTTTTTTAATGCTGAATTCTCCGCATATTTTGGAATTGAAGATTGTTTCCATATTTCTATCAGCCGATCAAAAGATTCTTTTTTTGCGATTGCATAATTAGCAACAAAAACGAATACAAAATGTCGATAAACATCAACAAACGTAGATAAATGCTTAAAACACATAGACTGCGGTGTAAAATATTCAGTTCTACGTCTCTTAGGGTGTATAGGCATGGTATTTGTAGTAAATAAAAAATATAATTCAAAATTTTAAATTTAAATATAAACAATAACAAACGCTATGCGTCTAGCATTATAGAAAAGCTACGAAATATTTTTAACAAATTAAAATTTTCAAACGGTCAGCGCTTGATAAGCCATTAAAAAAATAAAATTCCTTTAAAATTAGGATCTTATTACTTTATTTAAAAAATATGTGTGTGCGGACAGAATCCAAGGAAAACGATCACCCTTAACATACACACACACAAACACACACACACACACACACACACACACACACACACATATATATATATATATATATATATATATATATATATTTATTTAAATAATAACAAAAAATATGTTGGACTAATAAAATATATTAATCAATTATGTATAAAATAAAGTAAATATTAACCAATAGACTAGTCATATTTTCTGGATACATTATAGTGATCGAATTGAAAGCTTCGTGGTAATCACACCTATAATCCAGTCTGCTATACGTTTTCCCCATTAACTCTTTATTTGAAATTTGAACCAATGCACATATTTTGTTTGATTTAATATCACCAAGATATACGCGTAGTTTACATTCCGTAAGTAGGTTCGTCCAAAATGATATAACATTTATTTTATATATAGATCCTACGTACATAACCAGAGCATTTAATATAAACATCCGGTTATGCATTTTATTTCCGATCGTATATGCGGATATAGGCATCAATACATTATCTGCAAGTGCTCTGGGGCATATTTGAGATATTTTCTATTGTATAATGATACATAATTAGTAATGCCTGCATAGATGAATGAATGAACGTATATCAAATAAGTTCATGGAGCTAAATGCATTATTAAAGAGAATGTGGTATGTCTTATATTCATATAATATAATTGAATGGGAATAGAAGATACAATTTACAAGAAGGTACCATAATAATATATAAGTTTTGACTCTCAACGAAAAAAGCAATGCTATTTATAATATAATAATATACGGTCCTAATTCTATAAGTTCGGTTAGTGATGCATAAATGGTCAGATATACAGACTAAAATCTTTATTTTTTCATATCTGAGTTATTATACCTAACCATGATATAATTTACCAATAGTTAAGTTTCTTACTTCAAGTTATATAATAGTACAACAATATTTATATTACGCAATCAATTTAAAATATATTTAATAAATGTGTTATCAAAATATAGATTATGTGACAATGAACTACAATTTAGAGGTCTATTTGAAGAGTTCATAAAAAGTGTGATATTAATGTATAAAACGATACAATGGGAGTAATATATTACCGATATTAATAGTTCAATATTAATTAACCTTTGTAGATTATATATATTATATTATTATTTGTTATTTATTATACTCAATATATTTTGATCAAAGTTTCATTATTATCCTATCAGCTCAGATACTATGTAGACTCTAGTTTGTCAAAATATAAAATACAAGGATTAACTATTAAAGAAAGAAGGATATGAAATGCTTATATATGAAATCATATAAGAAATCATATATAACATATAAATTTAATTATTAACCCCAGTTCAAAAATATAAAATTATAATACAAAATTCAAACTCAAAATACTTATATACTAATGTAATGTATATTACTGAATTAATATATTTAATAAACAATATGAAGTATTTCTTACGCAATATTTGTTTGGTATATATCATATATATTTATTTAAAATTACCTTAAATAGAATCTACGGAGCAATTACTTAACATGGTCAATTAAACAAACTGCTGTACTGTATGAAACAAAACGCGCCATGTGCCATATAATAATATAAGTGACGTACAATATATACAATGCATATATGCATATATCTATATAAATATATAATAATGAATTAAATTACATATATTAAATAAACCTTTGTATAAGAGCTACTCGATAGTTGGTTTATTTTATTAATCATATGCCCTCGTTTCGCGCCTGTTAATTTGTCCTGATGTTCATCCACCTATGTTTTATATTACAAATGCATAATTGTTCAATGATAATGTGTATTGCTACTGCATATCGTGTTTATATCTTATAGATTATATAAAGTCTTATAATAATATATGATAAGTATTCACATCCGCATAAATTTCACATATTTGACTTGACACATTAA
>OZ038313.1:21572299-21626595 GCA_964035775.1 Osedax frankpressi
TTGATGTACATAGGTATAAGCTTTAAGTATAACCATAATTAAACTATGGATTTAAAAATTCATCTAGTTCACTAGATGTTTAGAATATCCAAGTAAAATGTGTTAATTCTATAAATATCATTACAATAATATAATATTAGTATATCAATTGCAAATAAAGTGTATATGTAATAACATATCATTGGCAAAAATAATATAAAATCAACACGAAATAATAACAATTAAGAGTTGTAGATCTATTAATTGTACTTTAATACAAGTATTATCATAATTCTATTAATTCGAAATTTATTTTATTAATATTATATTTATTATATAATTAAAGAAAATATCAACAAAATAATAGAATGTATTAGAGAAATCTTAAAAACTACTGTAATGGATAATTGTGATATAGCATCGAAAACCAAGTTTTTTAAAGTTAATTTAGAAAATAAAATCACACAAATAACGATATACTTGAAAGAATCTGAATATTTGAAATATGTTGGTATAGTACATATTACAAAGGGAGAACTAGTAATCGAATCGTAATGTACTCCTGGTCAAAATAGTAGTAGTAGTAGTAGTAGTAGTAGTAGTAGTAGTAGTAGTAGTAGTAGTAGTAGTAGTAGTAGTAGTAGTAGTAGTAGTAGTAGTAGTAGTAGTAGTAGTAGTAGTAGTAGTAGTAGTAGTAGTAGTAGTAGTAGTAGTAGTAGTAGTAGTAGTAGTAGTAGTAGTAGTAGTAGTAGTAGTAGTAGTAGTAGTAGTAGTAGTAGTAGTAGTAGTAGTAGTAGTAGTAGTAGTAGTAGTAGTAGTAGTAGTAGTAGTAGTAGTAGTAGTAGTAGTAGTAGTAGTAGTAGTAGTAGTAGTAGTAGTAGTAGTAGTAGTAGTAGTAGTAGTAGTAGTAGTAGTAGTAGTAGTAGTAGTAGTAGTAGTAGTAGTAGTAGTAGTAGTAGTAGTAGTAGTAGTAGTAGTAGTAGTAGTAGTAGTAGTAGTAGTAGTAGTAGTAGTAGTAGTAGTAGTAGTAGTAGTAGTAGTAGTAGTAGTAGTAGTAGTAGTAGTAGTAGTAGTAGTAGTAGTAGTAGTAGTAGTAGTAGTAGTAGTAGTAGTAGTAGTAGTAGTAGTAGTAGTAGTAGTAGTAGTAGTAGTAGTAGTAGTAGTAGTAGTAGTAGTAGTAGTAGTAGTAGTAGTAGTAGTAGTAGTAGTAGTAGTAGTAGTAGTAGTAGTAGTAGTAGTAGTAGTAGTAGTAGTAGTAGTAGTAGTAGTAGTAGTAGTAGTAGTAGTAGTAGTAGTAGTAGTAGTAGTAGTAGTAGTAGTAGTAGTAGTAGTAGTAGTAGTAGTAGTAGTAGTAGTAGTAGTAGTAGTAGTAGTAGTAGTAGTAGTAGTAGTAGTAGTAGTAGTAGTAGTAGTAGTAGTAGTAGTAGTAGTAGTAGTAGTAGTAGTAGTAGTAGTAGTAGTAGTAGTAGTAGTAGTAGTAGTAGTAGTAGTAGTAGTAGTAGTAGTAGTAGTAGTAGTAGTAGTAGTAGTAGTAGTAGTAGTAGTAGTAGTAGTAGTAGTAGTAGTAGTAGTAGTAGTAGTAGTAGTAGTAGTAGTAGTAGTAGTAGTAGTAGTAGTAGTAGTAGTAGTAGTAGTAGTAGTAGTAGTAGTAGTAGTAGTAGTAGTAGTAGTAGTAGTAGTAGTAGTAGTAGTAGTAGTAGTAGTAGTAGTAGTAGTAGTAGTAGTAGTAGTAGTAGTAGTAGTAGTAGTAGTAGTAGTAGTAGTAGTAGTAGTAGTAGTAGTAGTAGTAGTAGTAGTAGTAGTAGTAGTAGTAGTAGTAGTAGTAGTAGTAGTAGTAGTAGTAGTAGTAGTAGTAGTAGTAGTAGTAGTAGTAGTAGTAGTAGTAGTAGTAGTAGTAGTAGTAGTAGTAGTAGTAGTAGTAGTAGTAGTAGTAGTAGTAGTAGTAGTAGTAATAGTAGTAGTAGTTTTGAAACTAAAACTGAATTCGTTTGTATTTCAAAAATATAATTTATAATATTTATAAGTAGTGGAAATCATTTATTGTAAAATATTTTGCTGTAATTCATTATAGTTATATTAATATAACTTTAGTCACCAATAATTATATATATATATATATATATCGCAATTGGTTTTACAGATACTAATACATAATGAAATTATAACTAATAGTAAAGAAGTAAACTACACCAAATCAAGTGATTATGACTATTACATAAATACTAGTTGTACTGTACAATTCAAAACATTTACTACTCAGGTTAATCGATATATCGACTTATATATAATCAATGTATCCCTGAATAGAATGTATTTGTATGAAGCAATAAATATTACCAGTTAGGTATTTTAAAATGTGTATTTGTATAGCAATAGAAATAATACTAGTATAATTCGCAATTTTATAGTATATTAGTAATATATCAATATATTAATAATATTAATATTAATAATATTAAATGTAAATAATATTAACATTACTATTAATTATTATTAGAATTATTTAAAAAATTCTATAGGAAAACAATTTTATAATTTCAATACACATTATAATATATACAATAATTATAATATTATTTATAAAAAATAATGTTTTATATATTAATTCTAATATATTACAGAATATTCAAGGACCTGAATATATTATCCAAACGGTGACAATTCCTGTGTATTCGATGGGCATGGACACTATCAATACAATAGAATTGAGATACGCGAAGAAAACTGTAGTGTGCGAGATATATGTAAATGTATGTTACCATATGAGTAATATAAGTAATATATATATATATATATATATATATATATATATATATGTGTGTGTGTGTGTGTGTGTGTGTGTGTGTGTGTATGTGTGTATGTGCGTGTGTGTATGGTAGTGTGTGGGTGAGGTGACGAATGCGTGACTATAATTTATTTAATTTAAATCAAACTCTCAATAAATATAATATTATTCTATATGGCTGTGTTTTGTTAAAAGTAATAGTAATGTATGATGTATTATAAATATAACTGTAAATCATGGTATATTATTTTTAATGAAAAGTATACATTTAATGTACAGTTTTGTGCGCTCAAATATAGGATGACATCAATGTTTACTTTTCAATATATTGGTATTTTCTAATCTGAACTATTACATATATAAGTAAATTAAATGGGAAACAGTAAATTGTCTCATTAAGTCTTTATTAAATGTGTTGTTGTATCATATATGTATTGATATAAATATTATTAAAAAAATTAATACAGTTATCTATCTTATGAAATGTTAAATGAAATATGGTTTTAAAATTAATTATGTTATGCAGTTTTGATGTAATATTATATTTTTAAAAGCTTAACTTTTTCCTTAATTTTATGTATTCGGGTATCGACATAAAATAAATTTTAGTTTATTTTTGAAAAATGTATTAATTAAACTATTATATTATATTCTATTTAATTAATTATATTATATTCTATTTAATTAATTATATTATATTTAATTATATTATATTTAATTAATTATATTTAACTAATATATTATATTATATTATATGTAAACTATTATATATTATTAAACTATTATTTAAACTATTATAAACATTTTAAAATTTAATTTCCATTATTTAAAAAAAATTATTGTAAATGTAAGTATGAATATAACATTATTTAATACTATATTTATCTATTTAGATCACTTAATTTAAATTATTACATTTATTGTATTTTGTTGGATATTTTTGGTGTAGTCAAATGAAGAAAAATTAAGATATGAAAATTTAGGTGTGTAATATATCAACCTAAACTCCCTTCGAAAACGTTATTGGTTTGGAATTCATATTAAATTGAGCTGGCGAAATAATAAATAAAATAACTTATATGTATATTATTTTAATACTACTGTTATAGTTCATCCAAAGAATCAAAACTCTGACATATTGCAAGATATAACTGGAGGTCTAAATAGTATCCGTTACGATACTGTAGCTGATAGTTAGATATATTTTTCTTTTTATAGAAAAATATTTTTAATTTTTATCGATGTCTAAATACGTGTAAAAAGTTAAATTTATGTATTTACCTTAAGATGTTTATAGTAAGTTTCTATCACAAATATGTATCTACACTAATTTAATATAGTATATATATTAAATATATAATTGTAAAGTCATGTAGCTAACATATGCCATGTACTATGACGAATACACTGCAGTGTAGTTAGCATTACCTCACTTTAAATTATTTACAAATAGTACAAAAAAATCAAGATTGTGAAGTTGGCGTTTTCTCAAAAAGGTTCCAGAATCGTAAGAAGTTATAAATTAGAATCTAATGGCGACGTAAATAAAATGGTAAGTTGGTGTCAGGATATTTCATATAGTTTGTTAGATCGATATAATGTATATACGAAACATTAGATATCGATAAATATCATATATTGTGTAACCATTTAAAGTTCTAATTAGTTAAAGTCGATATTTAATACCTAATTAAGTATTAATTTGCAATTATAATTTGTAACGTTATGCTTTATTAGTTGTTCATCACACAACTATATATATAATATTAGTTTAGACTCTACCTTTTAACTAGTACAGTATACCAATTACATTAAAAGTGTACAATTTTCCTAACATTTTTAATAAATTAAATATTAGTTTTAATAAATTCCTCATAAAATATTTACAAGTATGAGCACGTCAGATCTTAAAAAAATCAGATCTTACTATAATAAGTATATTTATAAAACAAGTACATTTATTGTAAGTAATAAATGCTGTTTAAAGTATTGATATAACTAAGTATTGATATACTTAGTAAACATTGAAATGTGAATGAAATATTTCGTTAAATTTATTTGTTTCATTATAGGTTGTACGATCAATACATCATGGTAGTATGGTGTTATATATAATAATTGGTAATGTAAATGCAAATGGATGTTGATTTTTTTGATTACACAATATAAATAATAATATACTTTATTTTATATTAATCAGTTAAATATTTATCAAAATTTCGATTTTATAAGTTTTTCACATTTTTTCAAAAATTACTAATGAATAATAAAATACATAGTTAGACATAAGAATTTTATAATGCTTATTATATAAATTGCAATTGGTATTATTACTAACTTATTTGTAATGTATACATAAATAATCTCATCTGTAAACATTAGCATAAGCAATAATAAACTTATATTTCATTTTGAAAAAATAATATATTAATTTGATACAGTTCATTGCATACATTATTATTATTAAGAATAATTTACATTTTATTAATTTGCATCTAAAACTGTTAGACCGAATATTCCGTCTCAGAACTTGGATATTTAGGTTCGCCTAATTAATTTGTTGCCTACATGCGAAAAATTTTCGAACTTGTAAATGTTTAGACTTTTAAAATTTTTGTACATGTGAATATTTTATTAATTGTGAACATTTTCGAATTTTTTAAAATTTGTGACATGAACATTTTTTAACTCGTAACATTTTTGTATAAGTATATTTTTTGTTATTTTTGTATTTGTAAACATTTTATTAATTTTTCATAATTATGAACATTTTCGAGTTTGTAAAAATTGTTGACTTGTACATTTTTTAACTCGTAAAAATTTTGTATCAGTAGTTTTTTTATTATTTTGTATTTGTAATATTTTATTAATTTTTATGCTCGTAAAAAAACGAGACATAAAAACCTTACAATATATATCTTAAAATATCACACCCCCACCCGAAGTATCAAATTTAAAATGTTTTGTATTTTAATATTTAGGGTTTGGTTTTGGCTGAAATGTGTATTTTATGGTAAATTTAATAACAACTGCAATCAACTAATTCAACTTTGTCTTCGGTTCTCAATGTCAGCCTCGATTCTCGTTAAAGGTAACGTTAACGTTAACGTTAAACTCATAATAAACTTCGTATGTTCTTCGATAGAAATTCCCTTAAACGTGTACCCGCACATTAGACTCTCCCGCTCGTTGTTGGCAATATTATTTTCAATTATCGTTAACGTTATACTCGCAATACTCGAGGTACTCGCATTACTCGCAGAACTCGCATTACTCGCGGTACTCGCTATTTTGTTGTTACAATTAGGTGTGTTCGATAGCAGTGGCCGAAATATCATACGCCCTAGACCTCGTTATGTTTACCCAACGACCACCACGAGGAGGTGAGGTTTGGCTGATGACGTAGAAAAGTAAATCGCCGATTTGGATACGCCACGGCGAATTAAAGTGCTTACTTAAAGTGCGAATCGAAGTTCAGGGTTCTTCGCGGTGACATGGAAACAAGTTTCACTCCGTCGGACCGGTGTAGGAATAACGTCACCGCGCCATTCTGAGGGCTAGTTTATTTGGCAGGCAAGTTATTGCACACTCCTTAGCGGATTACGACTTATATGGCGACCGTCCTGCTGTTAATAGCGAGCAACACCCTTGGCTAGTTTTTAGACATCGTTGGGTTTACCCGAAGACACGGAGAGCTGCCTCGTGGAAACAACCCCTGACCTACCGGACGTCATCTTTACGACCTATTATCCATCAGTCTTTCTTAAAGAAATACTATAACATTGGGCCTTAATGAGCTGTTTCACGGGGTTCTCAAACAGCTTATCTATCTTTTCACGAACGTTGTCTCAAGTTGGCATAACGCTCCTTTCCAGTACCGATGCACCTCGGGCAGGCTTAACAAACGTACCTATCCGAAAGATCGTGCAGGCTTGCATCACTTCAGATCGCGGGCTATTGTCATATTTGGCATTGTCAGACCCAGCCAATGAACAGCCCGCCACTCACAGTCGCATTGCGGATTAAGTAAGTTCGCCATGAATGGAATCGATACCGTTACTGCATTTAACACCACCGCGTTACTGGTATAGCACACGATATGCAGTCGGATATATACCTAACAGGTTAGTAGAATGTACGCTTGTGAGTGAAGCTTTCTCGGACGACGAATACTGAGGTGTAAAGCCAAAGACAAGACAAATGCCTAGAGTCATAGTTACTCCCGCTAAGAATATCATGATTAATCGTCTAGGTTGGTTAATACAACTATCCGATGCTAAATACATTTTAATGGGCAAAATCAACGATTATTCTTTATCGTTTAAATTAAACCTCCCCGATAGACCGAATAAATTACGAACAATTGTATTCGAGTTAATTCGGAATATCAGAGAACATTTTAAGTTTTTATAAATATTTAATAAAAAAAAATGTTGTGACGAAATATTTTTTAGTATGCTTGAATCAGGCATATCGCAAAAAATACGTATTTTTTTCAAATTTTGACATGCGTGTAGTTGACGACTTTTTTATGCTATGGATTATAATTCGTTTTATTCTAACTAATGTTAATAGCTATGTCGAAACTTTTACTTATCAATGGATGAAAAGTTATAGGAGGTTGAAATGTTTTTATTTTATTTTTTAAACCTCAATAACTCCTAAAGTAATGCGAATTGTATGACCATTCGATATGTATAACTTTATATTAAATATTAATACGAAGATAATTATTTAATTAAAAAATGTAAAATATATTTTTTTTCAAAATCGAGCTCGATGCTCCGATCTTTGCGAAAAATATATAAGATTGAGAGTATCAAAAAAAAAGTGTGTTCAATATTCACTATTTTAGAACAATTCTTCTATATTCAAGATCTAAATTATGAATTAAAATGTATTTTAATGTTTAACAATAATTTATTAATTATTGTTTTTTATAATTGATTATAATAATATTTTCAAAACACAATTATTACTTTGTAATATAATATATTCTTAATAATATTTATTATATTACATATTAATATTTACAATAAATATTCTTTAATTATATTTTTTAATAAAAATTTCTTTTTTACTATTATATTTTAGTATACTTTGAATCCTTTTGGCTTTGAATGCTCTAATTATATATTTGTATATTGTTTAAATAAATTTTTTTATAGATATAAAACATGTAATTATAAAATAGAGATTGTTATTTTTGATGTAATTGTCTTATATAACAATGTTTAGATTAATATTGAATATATCTATGAACAAACCATTATTGCTATTCAATTTCTAGAGAATATCACAAATATCATTCGATGCCTCGCGTAATGATAAATAGTTCAAAATTCTCAAAATTCTACATAAATTACATGTCTATAAGCATATAAATTCTGTAAAAATCCCATAAAATAGGTACGTAATGAGTAGCGGGTAATTTATTATGCGATTAATTAATTAACAATATATCACTCATTACATAACGGAAGACTGAACTATGCTCATCGGCCATGAGAAACGGATACCTGAGTTACGACGATAGTTACAAATTCGACAACACCTTCCGGGGCTACAAGTTCATTCTTGAACGGGATACCATGGTGGAAGTGGTGTCGATTTGGGCGTCCATTCGATCGACTAACATCTGGATGCGAATTCCCTCGATGGAAGTTAATTTAATCCCCGATAGCGGAGATCAACTGAGCGAGAGAATTGTTTGTAAAGCCAAACAGGTCCGTATCGCTAGCGATTTCTAGTCGACACCTTGGCACGACCTTCGGACCAACTAGAGCGTTTTAAGCGCTGCGTTGCCACGGCAACAACATAACGTCGCCTAGCGACAGCGTTCTGTTCGTTACTCGCTCCTTAAATAAAACACCGCCTTGCCGTTGATCTACTCACCCTTTACTCACAGATCTATAAGATGACTAACGAGCTGGTCAATAGACTCTACATAAGAATCGACTTCAACTGCTACGCCACGATAAGATATAGAACTGTCGAGGTGATACACAACAACGAACCGTACATAGAGAGCATCGAAGAGGTGCGCGTCTACCCGGTCGGCAGCCTTCCCTTTAATAAGCTTGGCCGTTATGGCAAGATTAAGTACATCGACAATGACGACATAATTCGCAACAATACAATCATATTCATGTTGTGCCTGGGCGTTTTGCTGACCATCGTGGCGTACGGCTTGTATCAAGTGTTAAAACCGTCTTCCCTCAATGCCGGGCTGAACCTGGTGGTCAACAAATCGGTGTCGATGATGGGCAGCAAACAAAGTCGTATGTCTACCGCGAGGTCGAGTATCCAAATGACTAAAAAGCCGTCGGTCTACATGTCCAGCGCTCTGATAAAAGCGAGTGCTCACGATATGTATAAGAAATAAATATACGAAGCCTGCATTACGCTCTTTGGACCAATGTGGTCAAATGCGGCGTGGCAATAGACGTAGTAGGGTTATGTAATCGAGTTGTATGTAACGCGTGTCCACGTTATATTGTAACGGATCATAACTGATACTGGTAAAATGATCGTATCGTGGTAATTTCATATATGATTTAGAGTTTAAATTAATTGGTATGTTAAAATCACATTTTAATAATAATAATTCACTATTCTGAGAATATATATATTCTAGTAAAACTGGGCGTAAATTAATAATAATTGTAATCATAAGAGATCGTGTACTATCTATTTTATCAATGGTATGTAGCTGTTATTAATATATGTTTAAAATTAGTTATACATATCGATATTGAACGTTAAGTTAAACCAAGCCAAGTTATATGTGATATATCAAATCCTAGGCTAAATCATATATATATAGTTGGCAAAGTAATGCAATCTTGATAATATTAATAACAAGAGAGGATTAAATATATTTATTTAATTATCTATTGTTAATTATTAAGTTCAATTTACAAAATATATTTCATGTGATTTGTTAAGAATCAGGATAAATGTATTCTGCAAAAAAATATTTTGTATCTTTTTTATTGGTACTAATTAATAAAATTCAACGTAAAATTGTATTAAAATATTATTACTACTAAACAATAAATACTAATCAGACAAATAATCTCAATAATCTAAAATGAAAAAAATAAGGTATAATTCTAGATCAAATGATAATTTTGATCAAGTAATTTCATTTTCATTAATTAACAATCTCTTCTTTATTTAAAGTTTTCTACCAAATTAATAATAGAATAAAACCAATAGTGTGTAATTTTTAATAAATGTATTTTAAAGAGATTTTCTATTATATAATTCAAGTGTTACTTATTTTATACAATTGCATACAAATTAGAATATAAATATTTGAAATATTGGTAAATACTTAAATATTATCTGAATAGTGATATGATTGTTTATATTACAAAAACATTTATTAACAGATATTTATCAAAAATGATATGAAAAAGTATTTATTAAATATGTCCCTGAATGTATGATAAACTAAGGTATGATTCAAATCTTTAATTACAAAACAAAAATATAAATTTAAGAAATATGCAATGTAATATTTTATATTTAAATACATTACTACTTAAATACATTAAATGTAAATATTTAATAATGAAGATTAATAAAATTACTAATACAATTTTATCAAAAAATTAAATATCTTAAATAATAGGTAGCAACAATATTTTAATACATTTCTTTAGTATAACAGAAATATTCTCTCCTTCTTTAATCATCCAATGAGATATTTTCAAATTTGTCCTTAACTGAAATGGAAATATATATTGTTAAAACTAAAAAAGAGAATTTTCATTAGGTAAACTATTTGAAGTTCGATGTTGGAAAGGTGAGTTGTAGAAACGTTATTATTGTACTAAACATAGATTAGAGTTTAAGTGAAAATGCAAAAACCGTTGGCGGGTTTCATACTTGATCCGCTGATGGAACGAACGAGTTCTTGGCGTAATTGCGCCGTGACGGTCTCTTCTGTGACGTCAGTTACGGCGATAGGCGAGGACGTGGAACACGTATCGACGATATTGTCGGAGATCAACGAACGAGAGACGGTGGAAAAGTAGGTGGAGGTAGACGAAGTCGAAATATTGCAGATATCGTATATGTCGGGAGTAGTACATCGCAGAGAAACTTCACCTAGACCACGTTCTCCATCTACATCCGAATGCTGGTCGTTGGTTGCGGTTTTGCTAGTTCCGGCTGCTACTTCGCAATGGTTTCGGCCTTCGCCGTTGTAGACACCATCCGAATCGCTGGACACTTTCGCACTGTCAAACTCTTCGACTGGATTTAGAGGGTAGGAGGTGTAGTTTAAGAGGGTAGGGGTGTAGCGTAAGAGGGTAGGGGTGTAGTTTAAGAGAGTAGGAGTGTAGCATAAGAGGGTAGGGGGTGTAGTTTAAGAGGGTAGGGGGTGTAGCGTAAGAGGGTAGGGGGTGTAGTTTAAGAGAAAGTGGCGAATTAGATCAAATGAATATGTTTGGCTATGGGGAGATGTAATATTTGTTAATGTTGCGTTGATAATTTAAATGAAATTTTAAAATTGACTAAAGTAAATTTCTAGTTGCATTCAAATTAGTTATGAAATGAAAAGCAATTCAATTGAATTAAATCAAGTTTATGTATACATTATAATTATAATAGACATTAATGTTGAAGTATTTTTTATAAAATATTCCATTCATTAATTAATTATACATATATATATTCGAAATGAAAAATACATATTAATAGTAATAGATCATCTAATTAGAGTATATTAATAAAGTATTTAAATGGTATAATAGAATACTACACTTGTATAGGAATACTGTCATAGCTACTGTCATAGCTCCAAGCAATTAAATTTATTAATTACGTTGCAAAAGAAACTAGTAATCTATACTAGAAACTAGTAGGAATATTGTTTTAAAAGAGGTTTATTCGTTTAAAAAAACCAATAATTTATAAATTAATGTTTTAAGTTTATTTTGCAATCATATATAATGAAATTTTGTTCTAGTTGTAGGTTTATTTTAAAACTATCTAGTTTATTTAGGCTTATTTTAAAACTATCTACTTTATTTAGGTTTATTTTAAAACTATCTAGTTTATTTAGGTTTATATTAAAACTATCTAGTTTATTTATGTTTATATTAAAACTATCTAGTTTATTTAGGCTTATTTTAAAACTATCTACTTTATTTAGGTTTATTTTAAAACTATCTAGTTTATTTAGGCCTATTTTAAAACTATCTACTTTATTTAGGCTTATTTTAAAACTATCTACTTTATTTAGATTTATTTTAAAACTATCTAGTTTATTTAGGTTTATATTAAAACTATCTAGTTTATTTATGTTTATATTAAAACTATCTACTTTATTTAGGTTTATTTTAAAACTATCTACTTTATTTAGGCTTAGTTTAAAACTATCTAGTTTATTTAGGTTTATATTAAAACTATCTAGTTTATTTATGTTTATATTAAAACTATCTACTTTATTTAGGTTTATTTTAAAACTATCTACTTTATTTAGGCTTATTTTAAAACTATCTAGTTTATTTAGGCTTATTTTAAAACTATCTACTTTATTTAGGTTTATTTTAAAACTATCTACTTTATTTAGGTTTATTTTAAAACTATCTACTTTATTTAGGCTTATTTTAAAACTATCTAGTTTATTTAGGCTTATTTTAAAACTATCTAATTTATTTAGGTTTATTTTAAAACTATCTACTTTATTTAGGCTTATTTTAAAAATATCTAGTTTATTTAGGCTTATTTTAAAACTATCTACTTTATTTAGGCTTATTTTAAAACTATCTACTTTATTTAGGTTTATTTTAAAACTATCTACTTTATTTAGGTTTATTTTAAAACTATCTACTTTATTTAGGTTTATTTTAAAACTATCTAGTTTATTTAGGTTTATATTAAAACTATCTAGTTTATTTATGTTTATATTAAAACTATCTACTTTATTTAGGTTTATTTTAAAACTATCTACTTTATTTAGGCTTAGTTTAAAACTATCTAGTTTATTTAGGTTTATATTAAAACTATCTAGTTTATTTAGGTTTATATTAAAACTATCTAGTTTATTTATGTTTATATTAAAACTATCTAGTTTATTTAGGCTTATTTTAAAACTATCTACTTTATTTAGGTTTATTTGAAAACTATCTAGTTTATTTAGGCTTATTTTAAAACTATCTACTTTATTTAGGTTTATTTTAAAACTATCTAGTTTATTTAGGTTTATATTAAAACTATCTAGTTTATTTATGTTTATATTAAAACTATCTACTTTATTTAGGTTTATTTTAAAACTATCTACTTTATTTAGGCTTAGTTTAAAACTATCTAGTTTATTTAGGCTTATTTTAAAACTATTTACTTTATTTAGGTTTATTTTAAAACTATCTACTTTATTTAGGTTTATTTTAAAACTATCTACTTTATTTAGGTTTATTTTAAAACTATCTAGTTTATTTAGGTTTATATTAAAACTATCTAGTTTATTTATGTTTATATTAAAACTATCTACTTTATTTAGGTTTATTTTAAAACTATCTACTTTATTTAGGCTTAGTTTAAAACTATCTAGTTTATTTAGGCTTATTTTAAAACTATCTACTTTATTTAGGTTTATTTTAAAACTATCTACTTTATTTAGGTTTATTTTAAAACTATCTACTTTATTTAGGCTTATTTTAAAACTATCTAGTTTATTTAGGCTTATTTTAAAACCATCTACTCTATTTAGGTTTATTTTAAAACTATCTACTTTATTTAGGTTTATTTTAAAACTATCTACTTTATTTAGGCTTATTTTAAAACTATCTAGTTTATTTAGGCTTATTTTAAAACTATCTACTTTATTTAGGCTTATTCTAAAACTATCTACTTTATTTAGGTTTATTTTAAAACTATCTAGTTTATTTAGGTTTATTTTAAAACTATCTACTTTATTTAGGCTTATTTTAAAACTATCTAGTTTATTTAGGCTTATTTTAAAACTATCTACTTTATTTAGGTTATTTGTGCCAAGAGACCTACATATTTATTTTAAAAATTTTAATAAGCAACTATATTTATATAATAGGGGTTGAATGAAAAAAATACCAAGTTAGAATATTTACATGCTAAGTAAATAACTTTTGTTAATTTAACTAATATAATATTAATTATTAGTATTAATATATATATATATCTTAAAAATTAAATTGAATCATCTCTTTTTATCCTTTACAGCTCGAGATATTTTATTTTACACATATCCTATTTTGCCAGGCATTTTTACAGTTGTTATGTTAATTTATATATAAAATGGTTGTTAATATATGATATATAAGATTGTATTATTAACTAAAACATATATTATAGAATATTTTAGTTAATAAACCTCATCTAAATAATAAGTCAGGAGACTATTTAAAATCAAATTTACATCAATAAATACTTATTTTAACATATATAATTATAATCTTTATATGAATAGGAATTGTAGGGAATATGATAAAAACAATATTTCAGATAAATAATAATATAATTATAAAACAAGAAATTTTCATCTATTTATGGTGGTAAAATACATCATTTGATCATTTAATTATTAATATTTTTCAAATAAATACCTAATACTGTTTACTCTATAAAGTAAATATATATAATTAAATTTACATTAAAAATATAGAATTGATTATTAAATTTAAATAAAGTAAATATAGTTTTAATTAGTTTTATTAGGTTGATTTGTAGCATAGACGGTTTCAACATTTGGGCGGTAAATATTTAGAATAGGGTAAATATTTAAAAAAGGGTTAATATTTAGAAAAGGGTTAATATTTAGAAAAGGGTTAATATTTAGAAAAGGGTTAATATTTAGAAAAGGGTTAATGTTTAGAAAAGGGTTAATATTTAGAAAAGGGTTAATATTTAGAAAAAGGTTAATATTTAGAATTCTTTATGGATGTATATATTTTACAGATTTGAAAATTTAATTAAGATTATAAATATGTGAATAATTTCTGCAGAGCAATCATTATTAAATTGAAGCTGTTGATTTGTGGACCAATTATAATGTGGATAGAATAAGTAGTAAAGAGTAAAATTCGACTGAAATTAACACTGCAATATATATATGTAATACTATTCAAGTTTAATTTACAAAAATTAAAAATGTCATATGCATTTTTTTGCTATTTTGCTCGGTTTCATAAACCCTGAACTTAAACAAAATTGATCTTATGTCCTTATATTATTTCATTAATTATTAATTTAATGATATTTGAAATAAATATATACAAGATATTTTAAATAGATTTAAATAGAATATAATAAATCTACAAAGTAATCCAAAATTATATGTATCATGTGTGTAAATATACTTTACTATAGTATCTATAGAATCTTTAGTATCTATAGCATCTTTAGTATATTATATTATCGAGTTTTACAATATATTACATTCAAATATGAAATAAACTTTGAATATATATATATATATATATATGTTTATAATATAGTTATTATATAACATATATATTAAAATAAAGTTTAAAGAATGAATATTAGTTTAAGTTCGAAGTTCTAATTGCAAAACTATATAAATGTATTAGAAAGTAAATATTTATTAACTTGTGTGTCAAAAACACAAAAAGGATTGTTGATGAAAATACGGAAAGATAGGAAATGACCATAAATCAATTAAATACTCAATTACTTAAAAAACAATATTAAAATTAAATTAATAAAATTCCAAACATTTTATAGATAACAATTTATTGCATCATTAAAATATAAAATTATTTATATGTTACTTTATTTAGATAGTTAACCAAATATTAACAAAATAATAATAACTTAAGCATAATCATTTTATTCAGTTAGGGTTTAATGAAACATATATTATGTAATGAATACAAAATATATATATTTGAAAATTTCGATCTGTTTGTTTATGATATTTAATGATATTTAGAATGTATGTCCATATATAACTACATATGGCAGTTATAAACAAAGTAGATATTTTAAAAACGTACAAATTAAGTATTTTTCAAATAACTAGAGATGTATCTCCTGATATATTATTAGATGATATTCTTGAACAGGTTATTATTTATTATACATACTTTATTATATATATATATATATCTTACATCATATTTATATATAATTATAAGTAAAATTTTAGATGTATCAAGACAAATATAATGTTTATTATAATTTTGAAATATTTTCTAATTTTTATTTATTTTTACCCGGAGGTGTTTATGTTTTATTTACAGGTTTGTGAAACTACACTTCGTTTACTTGGCCGAATACAAGTATACCGAATACCAATTACTAACCGACGGAGCAGATGGCCTCAGCTCCAACACCCGGTGTCCGGCAAGGTAAATCTTCCGAAGATATATCAGCAGAGCAACCCTGCGTTCAAATTTAAAATATACTTTTTGATACTTAAAATGTACTTATCGATACTTAAAATGTACTTATTGGATGATACTACAAACTACCGTATTTTACCCAGATATATCTAAAATGACAATTATATATACGATATTGTAATAGATATTATTTACATATAAAAGTACATGCACTTAGAGATACAGCAACTCCAGTTGTAGCCGTAGTGACCTGGTTATCCATCGTCTCATTCCTCATCCTATGAATGCTGTTGGATATGCATTCGAGCCCTCGTAGTGCGTCCTTGTAGTGCTGTTTGGCCATCGTCAGTGCTTGCTCCAGGTCGCCGATGTTCTGGCGTTCTCGCTGAGTCGAAGTTAGCTCTCGTAATAAAGAAGTTCTCGAATATATAAAGCAAGAGTCGTCGCAAAAGTTTACGCGAAATCTATATAAATGTGCGAACACGATAAATGTATAAGATGAAATTACCGTAAGCGAATAATCAAGTTTCTCTTTTAGATTGAAATAAGGCCTGCGAAGATAGAGACACAATATTAGAATAGTAAATCAAAGATTGAGAACATGATACAAATATGGCGGTATAGAGGAAACAGTACTTCTGCATGTTTCCTTGGACGGGTTTCCTACAGTCGGAGTTAATACACTAACTTTGCCTTTGCGATATTCCTCTTCTCGTCGGATAATAAGGAAGCCATTTTCTTCTTGGTTGCCAGGTAGTGGTTAGTTATGGACAGGTGGACATCGCTCATCATGGAATTCTTCTCTTCGCATTTCGTAAACTTTGCAAGCAATTATTGCGTTGAAATAATATAAATAATAATTATAATTTATACGTTAACACTATTTTACCATAATATTTATTATAAAATATAAAAATATGTTCGGATTCTTTAATTGAAGAGTTTAAAATGAAGTATAACTAATATCTTAATGTATTAAATAAATTCAAACATAAAGTTAATATCTCAATATGTTATTATTTTTACCAGATATTTTATTACCAGATTTATTTTTTATTACCATAAAAAAATTAACATATCTTATATCAGTTACATTTAGATTGGGCAGTAACAATCTATAAATGCTCTAAATATATTAAATATTTTTAAGAAATTCTTATTGTTGATTTATGCTAATGATTCAATCCTACAATAGAAGTATTTAACATAGTTTTGTAAATTTGGTGAATAAATCACACAAATTACCATTTATTAAAATAGATTGACATTATGTACACTAAAAAAATGTATCACTTCTGACCAACGTTTTTATTAAACTACTCATAAAATACTCATAAAATACTCATAAACTACTCATAAACTACTCATAAACTACTTATAAACTACTTATAGTATGTAGATATGGTGTTAAAATTCATACATAATCTAAAATTGAATATTACTTGGTTAATATATTATAGTTTTTTTTATTATATAATAATTTTATATAATAAAAATATTAAATTTGACCTAACATTTGACCAAATGTAGTCAAATTTCTTATTTAGTTCAAATCATTATTGAACATAAATTATAAGAGTTTAGTAATTTTTCTATGTATAAACACCTTTTTTGATCAAATTTATCTGTTATTTGAAATCACATTTAAACATCTCACAACTTTTATGGTTGAGATCATCACCTCAAATCACTTTAATCACACATCTTATTATATCGTAGACACCACGACATACCACGACATACCACATCACGACATACCACACCACGACATACCACACCACGACATACCACACCACGACATACCACACCACGACATACCACACCACGACATACCACACCACGACATACCACACCACGACATACCACACCACGACATACCACACCACGACATACCACACCACGACATACCACACCACGACATACCACACCACGACATACCACACCACGACATACCACACCACGACACACCACATCACGACATACCACACCACGACATACCACAACACACCACACCACAACATACCACACCACAATATACCACACCACAACACACCACACCACACCACACCACACCACACAACACCACACCACACCACACCACATCACAACACACCACACCACACCACACCACAACACACCACACCACACCACACCACACCACACCACAACACACCACACCACACCACACCACACCACACCACACCACACCACACCACACCACACCACAACACACCACACCACACCACACCACATCACAACACACCACACCACACCACACCACAACACACCACACCACACCACACCACACCACACCACAACACACCACACCACACCACACCACACCACACCACACCACACTGCGCACTACATGTTACGCAATCTCCAACTGCATTATCTCCACTCCTTCGCCACCTCAACAACGGTCGGACTAACGTTGTCGGTGACTTTATTGAGTCGGTCCTGGTCGTCAACGGAGATGGCGCCACCGTTGAAATCGTTCAAGCGCCACGACACTTCGGACTTCGCGGCTGACCGATCTCGGTTGGAATGCTGAAAACGCAGAGCCGAACGCTGGACGTCGGCCTGCAACTATTGAAACGAGCGAACTTCAGATGAATGTTAAAGTAATCCGCAAATAAATCAACTTGCAAACATGTAAATAAACGAAATACAAAGTGAAATGATCTACAAAATTATTTTTATTTCGAAACTTTAATTGAAAGTTAAATGAATTATGATTGCCGAAACTTTATGACGGAGAGTATTAAGAAAATAAGCTGAAGAGACCTTTAATGATTCTGTTTGTAAGATATAATATGGCCTCGCTTTAGTCACACTCTTTCCGAGTTTTTCTGCACAAATCTGAAGCTGCGAAGTCGTCTTCGATAACAAATTCCGAAATGTGTTTCTAGATTTCTGTGAATGAAATATTACTCTAATAATAATCTCAAGCGATATGTGTATAGCTTGAATATGCAGCATATAGTATTTAATATACATTTTTAATTTTAACTGCAAGTGTTAAAGTGTTAACAGTGTTTATATATCGTAATTTTTTATTTATGTTTTTTTGATAAAAAATAGTAAACCTCAAGTTCTCTTTCTAAAATATTAATTTCATTTGAAGTAGTGTTCAATACATCTAAATAATTCTGAAGACAAATGTTATGAATTAAGTGATAGAGAATAGTTAGCATACAAATGTAAAATTAAACATTGATAGTCTTATAAGTTATAGAAGAAATTTTAATATATATATTTATATATTAAATATATATATTAATATATTAATATATTAAATATATTAATTATATTGATTTTTTATTAATCATTTCAATTAATTGAAATGATGATTAATAATTTAACATATTAATTAGATGTAAATCTATAATTTGAATGACCATTATCTAATAGTTTTATATATAAAAAATAACTTATTTATATTTATTATTATACCATTATCGTTTTATTTTATTATAACTTATGGTTCCTAATAAATATTTAAATTCCTCATAAATACTTCATAAAACTTATTGAAAAATATATTAAATTTGCATAAAAAAAATATTAAGTTTATGTTTATATTTAAAATAATTATATAAGATTTTATAATAGTTGTCATCCGGATTCTTGGTGTTATAATATTTAAAATAATTTATAAAAAATATAAATTATTTTAAATAAACATGAAATATTTTTGGAATAAATATATCTCTAGATTTTGCTAGAAAATAAAATGCTGATTATGCTATACATATAAATATTTTGGATTTATCTATTCTGATTTTGTTATTAAAACTAATTAAATATTGAACATGTAAATGAAAACGACATAGTAATAATTATATTGGTCATTATAATTATTTAATGAATAGTATATGATAAAGATGTCATGTTGGATTCACAGCAAATTAATAAATTAAATATTATGTATAATGTTTAATTATGAACAATAGTTTATATTTAATTTTCATTATTTATATATTGAATATAACATATAATATATTATATATAATAAATCTTATATATTTCTGATATAATATATATATATATATATATATATATATATATGATATATTTATCTATGACATAAATGAAACTGTTGTATTATACTATTATCTTACAAAAAATAATTAAACGAATTTAATTTTTCATATTGTGAAATAACAATCTAAGTAATTATATTTCATGAATTACATAATTTCTTTTAATTTATCATTTTGTAACACAAGTATTTTATAAAACTATTACATCACTCTATTTTCTATGACATAATTTACATACTATATAATATAGTTATAAATATTGATTATGTAATATAATGTTATAAGAAGATTTTTTATAAAATTGATACTCATATTATATTATATATGTAAATTTCTGATAATACATGATCTTATCTATCTTAGTGATATTATAAAATGATACAGGTTAAATTATAGTATAATATAGTTGACAATATGCTATATATATATTGATGTGACAATAGCACATGACTAAATAAATAACAGATGATTAGATAGATAGAATAGAATATATAGTATTGCATACTATATATATTATCAAAAGTTTGTTGACATTACCATTATTGCCATGATTATAGCTGATAAGTTCGTTGATTTGCATCTAGATGTCAATAATAACGCCCAAATCTTATGTCTTCTTACAAAAGACATGGTAAAAATTAAAATTTAAAGAAACATAATTTTCTCAACGGTATTAATGTATCTTCAAACTTGGAAATATTACACAGTTAGGTTATAACTACTAGTGAATTAATTTTTCACTGATCAATGTATCAGATTTTTATTTATCATATTGATATTATAATATATAATAGTAATATATATTATTACTTTTATTTTTTGTAAATATGTATATATATTATTAATAAAAAATACAAATATATATTGTATTGCAGCGTAATTTCTTTACTTTAATCAGTGATATTTTACAGGCTTCAATATTGCATACTATACGAATATTTATATACAATTTATATACAATTAAATACAATTGATTTATTTATTTAAGATCACTTGCAATTAATCGATCATTGACAAGTGTACGCTCTATGAATATAGTGATGTTTCTTCAAATAAGAAACTACCATCCAAGATTACCAAGGTAATCTTGGCTACCATCTTAATAATTATAATTATATCAACCATATATTATCTAACTTCTACTCTAATGTCAAGTTTGTCATCGTTGTTTTGAGATTCATCTTTTTTACAATAACCAGAATCAAACATAGTCATATATTAAGTTAAATTTAATTTATAAAATACATAATTAAATAGTTAAATTTAAAATAAAATACTTTAAGAAAATAATTATTTATTTTTATTTATAAATAAAATCCAAGATTATTAATATCAATAATAATTAAAATAATATGTGGTGGATATATTTCATAGATATATTATTGAAGATATTCTCATATAAAATTATTATATTAAAATCATTTAAATATTATAAATCAACACATTTGTTATACACTGTATGTTGAAATTTATAACATATATATAATTTTTCAAAATACAATGAGAATAATATATATTTGATAATTTTGTTTGCAATCTTAGATTATACATTAGATAAATTGAACTTAATTAAAATTGTTGTTATTGTATCTATCTAATCACTGGCATCACTGTAATAGAAATTAACTAGGTGTATCATTTCTATATATAAACCAAATGTTTAGTTCGTCATAACATCGAATACTTAACCTATTGATTAGCTCTCACGATATATATATATGTAAATTTGATATATTTTCAATTTATATTATAATGTATCTACTAAATATTAATTAATTAAAAGAATTTTAAATAATTAAATATTCATTCTAAAAATCAATGGATTATTAAATTAATTAATGTCGATATGAATGTACTACAATATAAACTAGAATAGTTTATATATGAAAATATGTCAACTCTACGGGTGTGCAAATTTTAACACTAGTTAATTCAATTTATAATAAAGATTACCAATCTCAGCTATACGTTTCATCGTGCTTTAAACATTATACATGTATAATATACGTTACAATACTAAAATATAATACAAATTATTAGTTTATAATAAAGAATTTTTAACTCATATATATAAAAATACATTCAGTTCATAGATTATTTTGCATGTTATATTATAAACATAAATTTAAGAAACTACTGCAATTGTCGTAAGCAATTAACAACTCACTTGGTTTGACAAACAGGCCAACAATGAACATAATTTTATATTAACTATTTCCTAAAAATGAATTTCAAATATTGTATTAGATCAAAGATATTATATAATCACATCTTAGATGTGCGCAACAGATTTAAAATATATACATAATAGAACGAAGTCAAAAACTCTAGAATAGAAAATATAGTTATATTTAGTACACTTACCTAGACTGTAGATAATTCACCTTATACACATTGATGTCATTTTTGAACAACATTTCATTATCATAATTTTTAAAGAAAGAGATTCAAATAAATAAAATACAAGTGAACGACAACGTATTTATTATCAAAATATTTCTCCTTCATTTTCATACGAAATAAAAAAATATGTATCACAAAGAAAGTATTATGTAATACAACATAACACAAGCATAGTAGAATACACTACTAGTTTTACATATTAAATGGATATATTAAATATGTAGTATAGAAAGAACCGTCAACAATAATAAAATGGTAGTATACAACTACACTAAAATGCAATTGTATCAGTACCAATCTCTCAACTTAGTCTCTAGTCAAACCATATCTACATATACTACGCGGGGTTCTATGGCCACACCTCACTAATCTTAAAAAGACTAGATCAAATGTAAATTATCATCAGCTCCGCATAGTAGAACAATGCTTCAACACCAACTTCACCCTTACCAGCTATTTCTCTAACAATATCAACAAATATACACCAATTAAGATATAATATAAGCTAATATTCTAACTAATCCAATGAGCTTTAAATAAAAAACATGAGTGTCGTTACTTTATAAAATGCAAATGTGCAGCCCGCCCGTAATTGTAGATCACTTCAGAAACCTAAGTTCACCAGCACTAGGACGCACCTAACTTAAATTAAGCTTCCTGGGTGCATTCATTTGCAATATGTCCGGGTTTATTGCAGCGGTAACACAAACGGACACTTCCACCGCCACCACCGCCACCACCACCACCATCAGCAGTAGGGCATTCACGAGCAAAGTGGTCACTCTCTCCGCATCTGAAATATAATAATCTGTTAATTATAATCTATTTTTATAAATATACTACTTTGAAAAATAAATAATATAAATAACCTGTAACAACAGTTGCCACCGCGACCTCCTCCACCACCACCGCCGCCGCCGCCGCCACCACCCTGCGGGCAATCACGAGAGATGTGTCCAGAATTACCACACGAGTAACACTTGCGGTCATTTCCTCCATCATTGCCTCCACGGGTTGGGCAGTCACGGGAAAGATGTCCTTCCTCACCACAAGTGTAGCAAGAGCGACTTCCACCGCCGCCTCCACGACCTCCTCCTCCACCACCACCACCTCCATCTTGGCAATCACGAGCCAAATGTCCAGATTTCCCACAAGTGTAGCAAGCACCTCCACCGCCGCCTCCACCTATTATAAATAATTAATTATTATAAATTTTATTATAAAAATAATTTATAATTTATACTATACTATACTTGTAATAATCTATATATAAAAACCTCCACGACCACCACCTCCACTGGGGCATTCTCGAGACATGTGTCCTTCTTCACCACAGGTATAGCAAGAGCGGCCACCACCACCTCCGCCTCCTCCGCCACCACCACCGCCACGGTTACTAGCACTGGTACAATCACGAGCCATATGACCGGTTCCTCCACAATTGTAACATGCACCACCACCTCCTCTATTCCCATATCCTCCACTACGGCGTTGACCACCACCACCATCATCTGATGGGTTACGGCAGTCTCTAGCAAAGTGACCCTCCTTGTTACATTTGAAGCACTTATTCGAGTTCATATTTCTAAAGAAGAATATAATTAGATTATCATTTATATACATTAAATAAATAGTTGATGTTTAATTGCAATAACTAATATTTCTAATATATAATATTGATAGTATTAAAATATAAATTCTATATACACCATTTAGATAATATATTGAGAATTATTATTAAATTTAAATATATATTTTGTGTTCCAAACTAGATTCTGCATGTAACATAGTTTATTCAAAGATTTGTTCATTTTGGTGGTTTGAATAAACAATTAAGATTAGTAAATATTGTTAAATGAATCAAAATATAATTAGGATAAGCTAATTGGATAATAAAAAATGATACTTAATCAAATAAAACAGGTTTTTATGTGAAGCATAAAATATATATTATAAATAAAATAATTAATTAATATATATATAAATAATATTATAATGATGTACTACTTTATATAATATATCGATTATAAAATATTATACCGGAAAAACATGATTATTGTTAAAAAAAAGTGTCTAAATTAACAATTTATCAGATTATTAAAATTAAATTTATTATTATTATTGTTTAAGAAGGTACACTATCTAAACAATAAATATATAAATAATATATTCATGATCAATAAAATAAATTATATTCTAAATTACAAATATTTCTAAGCATGTTACGCCATTTTAATATATAAAATCGTCAAAATATATACTATATATTAAGAATTGAACGATAAATAGTAGGATAATGTTAAGATAAAATATTTATATGCTATATTAACAACAATCAAATTATTAAAAATAGTTATATTGAAAGTTATGTCAAAAAAAACCTTTTTGAAATAGGAACAAGAGACGCCGGTTAAAATGAAGTTTGCAAAGACACGTGAAAGGAATAATTCTTATTGGTTCAAGTTCCAAAGTTCACACGGCTTTCAATATATTAAAATCTTTGTAGAAATTCAAATTTGTTATAATTAGATTTAATTTTAATCAAATAATAAATCCTATGCAATAATCTGTTTATAAATTAAAATATTTAATAGTATTTACAATTAATATTATTTGTAGATATTATATACTTAATATTATATTTATAATTCACTTATAATTATCACAATGAAAATATATGTACTCATTAAAATTATTAACACCAGTTATAATATATATAACTATTAAAATTGAATATCTTTTAATTTCAAATCATTACCTTATCTGAAGTATTATTAATAAGTAATGCTTGGACAATTTAAATTAGGTGAGAAGGGTTGTAAACACGTAATTGCTGTAGTACAGTTACAAACAACTATAAATAAAATAAATAATTTAGAGCAAACTAGCAAACTTATTGAAAAAACAAAAAATAAAAATGTAAAGGTTATTCCTATCTGATGAAAAATTAACATATATAATACCATATCTAATAATTATATTTTACTCTTATTGATTTTCAACATCTTTCATGGTGTTATTATAATACTAATACTTATATATTTATTATTAAAATATAAAGTTATAATAACCTTTTATTTGTATTTATTCAAACTTTTTATTCCAGCTATTACATTCTGTCTTATCGTAATAATTCAATTATTAAATTCATAACATAATATTTAAATGTATAGATGATTATTATGCCATCATAGAATTATAAAAACATTTAATATAAATATTATGTTATAATAACCATTACACTAAAATATGTTGTCAATATATAATTATAATGTGTATGTGAATTACTAAAGTTGATTTTTTAGTTTTACTTGATAACTAAATAAAGTATATACTTGCATATTCTCTATGTATAGTATATATATTGCATTTAGAATATATACATGTTACAATATGATCGTAGTAATTGGATAGTTGAATTGAAATATTGCAACGATTGCAGATGGTTTTCCTTCCCGAGTGTTTCGACGTGATGGCGGAAAAGAGAAGCGACGTTTACGCTGAAAGTGAAACTCTGGATGGAAACACGATAACTGCCTACAAGTCATTAGCGAAACAGCACAGCATCTGGCTCTCCCTCGGCGGGTTCCACCAGCGAGTCGGTGTTCATTATAATAACGTGGCCCCGGAGATAGGCACCGGAATAGGCTCATCGAATGCAAATGCCTATTTGACCCAATCTCCACTAGACAATATGTAGTTTGCGATGTGCATGTACTAGATATTCAATATATCGTAGTCCATTTCAGATCTATTTTACTTTATAACTATTGCAAATTAACATTTGCGTATATTATGCCAGTCCCACCTCAAGCCTTCCTCTATATAATTATATCATTATTGACCCCATTTAACCTCGCTTCATTAAAGCCCACTATCTTTATATATAGCACCTTCAGTTGTGACCACGCCTTTCTTATTTAATTTGCTACTCCTGTCTTATCAACCCTCGTAAACATTAAACTTAATTAATACCTACATTCTACACCATTTCCCTATTCTACACCATTCTCCTTTTCCACACCCAACCTCTATCAAAACCCCATTACCCTATTTAATCATCTTCCTTCATACAACATACCTCGACCCCCCCCCCCCCTTATCAAAACCACTCCCTATTCAATGCTCCGTGTCCACTCAAACTGTCTCCCTACTCGCCATCAGAGCCAGCTCGACGGCAAGGTGCTAAACTCACACATATTAATTGACGGCACCGGGACGGTTCGCTCGCTGTACAATAAATTGCACCTTTTCGACGCCGTAGGATTAACGGAAAGCGAAACTACCGCCAGAGGGGGAAAGGTCGTCGCTCCCGTCGAAACGCCAATCGGGAAGGTCGGGATGCAGATTGTATCCTTTACAGTCCGCCGATTATTATACCTAGTGGTCCATTTCATGGGGAGCTCGGTAATAGATGCTTTTATACATGAACTACAACCCGCTTCCGTTCTTATAGTAGTTAAGCTGACAATAGAAAATGATTAAAATCACTTATCTATGACTCGGTTTTTGAACCAAATTCTAATTGATGTTGAAAGGCTTCGTTTAGTAAAAATAACCTTAATAATCAAATGATTTATATTGTTTAGCGAATAATCAATTTTCCTCAGTTGTTATTGGTCTATTAAGTCAATTAATTAGGGGTTCAGTAAGGATCATCACATGTTTAGCAATGGTTTACAAAGTGTTTAGCATTTCCATGACGTACTTCTCAGTGTTATGACCTTAGGTTCGCTGAATTATCCATCGTCCAGACCAGAATGGGGGCTCAAATATTGACCTACCCCTCGGCCTTCACCGTTGCTACCGGTAATTATTTCACATTTGAATATTCTAATTTGTAGCTCACTTGGTTATTTTTTTAAATATAAATAGGATTATTACTTACTAAAGGGTACTTATGTACGTATGTACTTAGGACTCCATTTTCACATTACATTTAAATAATAATACACCAAACACCACCCCCGCAAGATAACATCGCAAGCCCCCACATTAAAGGCTTATCCTTAACATGCACTACCTCGATATCGACCCATCGCTACCCAATAACTACAGGAAAAGCGCATTGGCGTACGTTGCTGCGCGCTCGCGCGATCGAGAATCAGTGTTACGTAATCGCAGCCGCGCAAGTCGGTCACCACAACGACAAGCGGTCAAGCTACGGCCATTCGATGGTTAGTGCGGCCATTCGATGGTTAGTGCGGCCATTCGATGGTTAGTGCGGCCATTCGATGGTTAGTGCGGCCATTCGATGGTTAGTGCGGCCATTCGATGGTTAGTGCGGCCATTCGATGGTTAGTGCGGCCATTCGATGGTTAGTGCGGCCATTCGATGGTTAGTGCGGCCATTCGATGGTTAGTGCGGCCATTCGATGGTTAGTGCGGCCATTCGATGGTTAGTGCGGCCATTCGATGGTTAGTGCGGCCATTCGATGGTTAGTGCGGCCATTCGATGGTTAGTGCGGCCATTCGATGGTTAGTGCGGCCATTCGATGGTTAGTGCGGCCATTCGATGGTTAGTGCGGCCATTCGATGGTTAGTGCGGCCATTCGATGGTTAGTGCGGCCATTCGATGGTTAGTGCGGCCATTCGATGGTTAGTGCGGCCATTCGATGGTTAGTGCGGCCATTCGATGGTTAGTGCGGCCATTCGATGGTTAGTGCGGCCATTCGATGGTTAGTGCGGCCATTCGATGGTTAGTGCGGCCATTCGATGGTTAGTGCGGCCATTCGATGGTTAGTGCGGCCATTCGATGGTTAGTGCGGCCATTCGATGGTTAGTGCGGCCATTCGATGGTTAGTGCGGCCATTCGATGGTTAGTGCGGCCATTCGATGGTTAGTGCGGCCATTCGATGGTTAGTGCGGCCATTCGATGGTTAGTGCGGCCATTCGATGGTTAGTGCGGCCATTCGATGGTTAGTGCGGCCATTCGATG
This sequence comes from Osedax frankpressi, assembly GCA_964035775.1. Taxonomy (NCBI): domain Eukaryota; kingdom Metazoa; phylum Annelida; class Polychaeta; order Sabellida; family Siboglinidae; genus Osedax; species Osedax frankpressi. Next base: position 21,600,805 of record OZ038313.1, read on the forward strand.
GTTAGTGCGGCCATTCGATGGTTAGTGCGGCCATTCGATGGTTAGTGCGGCCATTCGATGGTTAGTGCGGCCATTCGATGGTTAGTGCGGCCATTCGATGGTTAGTGCGGCCATTCGATGGTTAGTGCGGCCATTCGATGGTTAGTGCGGCCATTCGATGGTTAGTGCGGCCATTCGATGGTTAGTGTGGCCATTTACCCGTCAACGCTAATACCCAGCGGTTGGTACGAATACTCCGTATTCAATATAAAGTCAATAATTCGCATAAGTCGTTATTCTTATACTATTCTTACTTCATCTAAAAGAACTCGTAATCATCTACTGATTAATAATTAGAGATTTGATGGCGTTTACTTCAATAAAACAGACAAATTCCATTACGTTGCAGAATGTTTGCGTATTCGTGAATTCCGAAGCATAATAAATAGATTTCGCGCGATTTGATTCAAGTTGTTCATCGCCCGGTCATTTCTATTGCAGGTGGTTGACCCGTGGGGTGTCGTGGTGTCGGAGTGTACGCTTGACCAGCCGGACATTTGCTACGCCGAGATCGACCTCGGTATCGTGGATGAGTGTCGAACCCGCATGCCCCTACAGCAACACCGTCGATTGGATATCGACGGACTCGTGCCGATGGTGGATCTTACGCAGGTGAGCGGTGGTGGTGAAGGGGGTACGAGGCTAACCCAATATCGTATCTACGCTTATGAAAGTGTGATGTAGTTATTGCTAATGCATTTATCGTTGATACCAAAACAAGATCATTTCGTTGAGTTTAGAATTATTTATGTTAAGTGATTTCATTTTAAAACTAGGTTACCGGAGTCATCATTTAATAAATAAAAAATATGTATTAATTTGTATTTTATGTGTAATATAGATTTATAAATATGTTATTTAAATCATAGGTAACATTTAAGATCATAACATGCAATATAATGCACTAATTTACGTTTTCTATAAGGATAGTGAAAAAGTAAATTTTGATGTATTTTAACAAATTAATTTTAACAAATTAATTTTATTTGTGATAAGAAGTCGAATATATAACAAAATTTTCTAATTAAAAACCTAATTATCTATGATTGAATTATCTATTTATATAATATACAATATTATTATCACATGATTACATCAACGAATAAAATCATTCCAAGTATAACAGTATGATTATCTTGTTTAATTTATTTCAAAATTCGTGCCATATTTCGCTTATTTATATTTTTACCAACTTTAATTGTTATTTACATCACCTTTTCTATATATAATCATTCGTTATATATTAGTTTATTCTATATTTATAAAGTTAAGTTATTTGGTTTTTTATATCCTATTTATTAATTATGTATTAATTATTAATTTATTAATATAAATAATTATTAAATTTTTTTATTTTTAAAATTGTTCCGAAGTGCAAACGTCAAAAGTTGATATATATCATGTAGATATTGTTTTTCTGTATATATATATATATAATATATACATTTATAATTATAAATTATTTATTATAAATATAAACATGTATATTATTTCTTTTGTGTAATATATTTATATATATCAATATCTTATATAACCATTATAAAGTTCTCTATTTTTACTGATTATATATATTTTACTGATTAATCTATATATATAAAGTAAAACTGTCAAAAATACAATGCAGATTTTCTCAAATTAGTTAAACAAAATATGCAGATAATATATTGTTAAAAATACTAATTTAAATTTGTATTCTTCTATATGTAATATGTACACATTTATCAAATAAAATAAGCATTGAGGTAATAAATCAATTATAGCTGAATTATAAAAACAAATGTTGGCACCATTCCAATTATTGAATGTTACATTTTACATAATACATGATTTGCCTCTCTATAATGAAATGTTAACTGTAATTTTGGTAGAATTATTTCTACAATTGAAAAACTGATCGAAATCGGTTATTAATTTACCACATTTAGAATCATTTTAATCATTTAGAATTATTAGAATCACAGTACTTTTGAATTTAATTATTAAAACATATAATTCCAGTCAATATTACAAATTAATCATTTAAATAATACTTTTAATGATTAGGCTATCAAAGATAGTATACAAATATTAATATTAATAGTTTTTATTTTTAGAAATTGAAATATTGACCTAAAATTGGTTGATTAGTCATTATAAAGTAGACCCAATTAACCAATTATTGTAACTATTATGCAATATTATATAATTATTTTAAATACAAGATAAACAATTTGTAATGCCAATAAATGTATTTTCATGTTTCATATAAAATCAATTAATGATATAGTTAAATATAATATTTTATTATTAATTTCATTTTAAAAATTTTAAATATCAATAATAATTTAAATACAAAATGTTAGATCAGATATTTTTGAATTGCTAAATATATTTTATAAATATCCCAGGAAACAATCCACATTTGATTGTTATATAATAACAGAGAAAATATATTTTATTTGCATTAAAAATATATTATGTATAATACTTATATAAGATTTCATAATAGCTGTATCATCTGGTTTCTTGAACAAATACATTTCCACTCGCTTATAACTCATTGCATACTGCAGTAGCAGTGGTATAAATAAAATTGTTCTATGTTCTTCTATGTGCCTTATTTAAAAGACAACTTTGTAACATCTTACCTGCTCTGCTCTACTCTTCCTTTTTCGCAGCAGGAATTTTCCATTGACTCTACTACTTTCTACAACTTTTCCACAATTTCATTGAAAAGTTCGCAGGTGTTCCATCGTACAAAACTATCATTTGCCTTTGTCAATATTAAACCCATCCTACCTGGGCGTATCCTTTGCTTACATCCACATTTAATTTAATAACGGAATTTGTTTCTGTAATATACAAGTATGTATTAGCCATATAACTAACGTGATATAGATGACCTCGGTATGGGTTAATTAAATTTAGATGTATTGGTAGCTATGGGCTCTATCATAACCTATGATTACATTACACTATCATAACATTATACTATCATAACATTACACTATCATAACATTACACTATCACAACCTACCTTCTGATTATATTGTCTTTATAGACATTTAGACAATATTCCTTATTATTAATCACTTAAACGAAATTTGTAATAATTAATTTTAATTAAATAATATTCATTTATATCATTATAAAGTATAAGAAGTAATAACATAACTGAAGTAGGTAATAACATAACTGATATCATTAACATGATAATATCATATGCATGTAATTGTTAGGGAAAATAATCTAAGTGTAATGTATATAATAATCATTTGCCTAAATATAGCCATATCTATATACAGATTACCATATCTACCTTAACCGATGTTATATGCAGATGTATTAGTCTCTCCTTTAAGAGTGGTCAAGCATTTTTGTGATTTAACCAGTGAAGAGGTACAAGACCTATTCTTAACAGCCCAACGGGTGTCCAATATAGTGAAACTGCATTACAAAAGTAAAGCTTTGACAGTCTCTATGCAAGACGGTAAAGAAGCAGGTCAAAGTGTAGAGGTTAGGTAATGTATTATTACACTAAATAGCAGAATCATTATTTATCAAAATTAAAAAATTATTAAATAAAATAAAATTTATTATTTTTTTGAGTGTATCCGATAAACATTTTATAATAATATTGTATTGTTATGGCAATCACTACTACTACTATTTTACAAAAGCATGTTCATGTACACGTTTTACCAAGAAATGATAATGACTTCCCTCAAAATGACGACATTTACAATAAGGTTAAACAATTTGAAATAATAATTAATTTGAATTATAAATTGTACTCGGTTAATATTAAACAAATTATTGTTCAATTGGTTTATTTTCATTGAAGATAATAATACACTTTACAATACACACAATTACATAGATTCTACATAAAATATATTTTTTTTAATAATTAATATCTAACTAGTGATTTGTAATCAATTGTTAATTAATAATTACATTAATATTTTATATGAAAAGTATTAAAATTACACTTTCATTTCATATATTAATTTATTGATTTACATAGTGAATAACTATATAAATAATTAACTTAAATCTTCTATACAACCAATTCATAAATTCGGGAACTACAAATTTAGATAAAAGAATTAATCCGAGTTATTTGCAAACAGCTACAGAATCACGATAAGAATGTCGACATCAGAGAGTTAAGGAGTGAAACTGTCATGAATGACGAATCCGCGGTGCTGAGAAAGTATTTCACATGAACGCTGGAATTTTTTAGAGTTTCAAAGTTTTGCCCTGATTATTGTGTATTATTTTATTTTTCTTTTGTCGATAGTAAAATTATATTGTTTATATGATAATCTGTAAAGTCAAACTAAGATAAACTACAAACTAATGATTGCAATACATAATAAATTATATAAATAATTACATATTTTCATTATATATTGATTTGTTTATAAATAAAATGCTAAAATTGATATCTCAATAAGTATCACATTTAATATTTAAATAACTGTAATAGATAGAAGATATTCATTACCAAAATAATATAGAATTGTTTAATTAAATAATATGATCTTTATTAAATATCACATATTATATAAGAGGTATTTATAGTTGATGGAAATAGTTATAATTATGTGGATTTTAATTGATCATTTTAATTATCTTATATATAACTGTCAGAATAATAACTTTTGAAATGTATATAATGTGAAACAATCTCTGATCTAATTAGCATATTTTATTATGATTAAAGTTATTTTAATTAAAAATGAATCTTAATATTTACTTTAAAATAATATGAATGAAGCATCATAATATATTAATATTTATTTAATCATGGTGAATCAAAGCAAGTCACTTGGAATAAACAAAACTATTTTTGAAAATAATTTATAGATTTAGTTAATGTGAGATGGGTGAATAGATAAGGCTATTAAAAACAGATAATATAAAATTTAATCTACTGCGAAGATATTGAGTACCTAGTATAAGTATACTTAGTATAAGCATAAATACTTAGTATAAGTATAAATACTTAGTATAAGTATAAATACTAGGTAAAATCTAAATGTATATATATAAACTGTTGTGGTATTATATATAAAAACAAAGTATGCTCGTATATGTTAAACCAGAAACCACCAGTGTTAAGTGTCTACCAGGAGACCACTAGGGTCAAGTAAATATAAACTGTTATGTAATCAAGTGATGCGTTCGTCGAGAACCAATTTCACAATGGATCTCTGTATCTCCAGGCGTCGTTGCAAGGGTAGGTGGCGCATATGGGCGGCAATGTATCCACCGAAGTGATGCAATTCGTCGTCGATATTGTCGGATATTTTGGGCGGACCGTCGAGGGCTGCGAACGCAACGGATTTAACGGGAATCTGGTTAATTTCGGCTTCCTTCGGTTTCTCTTCGCACTTATCAGGAGAACTCTCCACTACGACCTTACCGAAGAGCTTGAAGCCGACGTCACCGCCTTCGCTGCAACTCATTTCACCACTTGTCTCCTCGGCAGGCACCGGAGAAGCGTTAATTTCGCCGTTTTCGGCGGCAGTTTTTACGTCTTTTTCACCTGCTTCCGATTGGTCGGAAGAGATTTTAGGTTTCATAGAAACGTCTTCGTCTGAAGGTGCTTCACCTCGATGTTTGTGGTCGGCGGGCAGAGTAAATGTCACCTCCTTATTAATACCATCGCCGCAACTGTAAACTCCAAGCAGTTCGGAGTCTGAATCGGTATTAATGAGCTCGTTCTGCTGCTGTACCTCCTGAAATACGAGTTCGAGGAATGCTTGAGTAGTGTTGGTTATAGTAGAGTGAATCAATGGCGTTGAGGTTAAATCTAATTAAACAAATAAATAATCATTAAAAAAAATAATGGTCAATAATTTATTAACATTTGAAATTACTTTTAAAAATTTTATATACCAATTTATAATTTGGTTCAATATTGACGTTTCCATTTAACATTCGGGAGTATATCCGCAAACCTTGAGTTTGCCGTCGAGTTCTTCGGGTGTCAAGGTCGGCGGAGAAGAGGTTTGCGCTCGAAGTCGACCTCGCAACGGTTTCGCAATGGGCGTGGCCGTAGACGAACGGGGCGTACGGGGAGACCTCATGATGCTCGAGTGCGAAGAGCGTCTGCGTTTCTTCGACGGCGTGGCGTCGACGTTGGCTTCGAAGGAATTCGGCGACGAGGGAGACGCCGGGGAATCCAGGTGCAGGGTAGGTACCGGGTTAGTCTGCGTTGGCTTACCGGCGATGAAATGCTTCGAGCAGACTCTCAATCTGCGGCGAATACGATTAGGAGATACTCGATAGAAATATCTTACTCGAGGTAATCAAATACATTGCATTTTATAATGTAAAAATCTTCGTTTGCGTACAATATTTTGACTTGGAAACTTAATATAGATATCCTCACTATACAAATTATAATATAATTTTGTTTTTAATATAAGATGAAATATAAACTTTTTCGTACAAATATTAATAATTTATTAATGAAAAATTCCAATGTTAATTTGTTAATTAATATATTAAAAGTAATTTACAATTTGTTTTTAGAAATTTTTTAGAAAATATCCTTTTTTAAAACTTTTAAAAATTGATAATAAAGTTACACTTTACAATTAAAAATAATAAAATAATAAATATTGTGATAATATTATGATATTGTTTGAACATATTCCATCTCTCATATAAAATGTAGACTTTATATTAACTGATTTAAAAATATTAATATACTAAATTATATTATCATAGGTAATTTGGTTATTTTATTTTTTAATGATTCTATTACAGAACACATAAAATATATCCGTAGTTCAAATTGAATATTTAATCATCTAGAGTAGAATATACATATTTTTTAAATATCAAATTCATATACTAATTTTATGTTAAATTTGGATATAACTCATATGATTGAAATCATTGTTAGCAAAATGCAGGTGTTGTATTCGGTTAAAATATGTTTTGCTGTGGTAAACCATAATAAATATTAATTTATAGAATGAATAATCTCATATGAGAATAGTCCAAATATAGTATAGTTCATATATATATATATATATATATATATATATATATATGTATATATATTATACATTATAGTATTAAACATATGCATATATTATATAATATTATTCTCATTGATTAAGAAGTATATAATTATAATATAGTTATAAAATAAAATACTTAGCACAATACTAGTAATAATATTAAATATATGTATAAAAATGTGTACTATCTAAAATATATATCCTTATTTATAATAATGAAATACTGGTTATAGTAAAATAATCAATATCTGTATAAATATATGTATCGATGAGTACAAAAGTATTACATACTATATTAAAAATAGGAGATAAAATATATTATTCATTATATCAGAAAAACGAAATTCTAACTTATTTAAAATATATATAAATCTAATATTACACACTATATGCTATACAAAATTAATCAACACATTAAGAAGAAAAATATATATTATATACATCAATAATATATCTAAAGTGGATTTAATTTATATTTTATACGATTTGTAATATACCGAAAATACTGTTAATCTTTCACTCTCTCACTACTACTATAATCATTAATTGATGATTATATAGTTTTTTTAATTGTATATAAGTAATAGTTATATGATATAATAGATTACAATATTAATAGATTATGGGTTCAATATAATATATCCAATAGAAATATATCCAATCTAACTCAACAACTTACATTATGTACTAGGTATATTAGGTTCTACGATAGTATAATTCAACAATACATGTAAAGATAAACAACAATGTTACCAGTATCTATTATAAGTGATAATGATACTACAATATATAGCGCTAACATCACGTTTAATGTTAATAATAGTATTATAATTATAGTAATACCTTGAAAACAAATACTTTGACTATAACTAAATCACAAAAGTAAATAAAATATAGAGAAATATATCAAAAGTAACTCTAAAATAACAGCCGTTACTGGATAATTCTATTTTTATAATTCATAAACAACCCCTACTACCTCTTAAACTATCTCTTACGGGTCTAAATAAGTTAGATTTTATATATTTGCATATTAAAAAAATATGTAACTTCATGTATTAAGATTGCATAAAATATTCAATTGAATACCAGGCAACACCGGGTCTATGGCATTTAGTAATATTATAAACATAAACTATTTAACCAAAATAAAAAATAATAATTTATATGAAAATCTATTGGTTTATATAAACACAGAAATAAATATGTGTTGACTTTAACAAGTTTATATGTATGCATAAAATTAAACTAGATTAAATTTCACTGAACGATCAAGATAAAATAATTCAATATATATTTAAAACAAAATATATTAATAAAAAATTTGTAGATCAACAGATAACTAACGATTTATCAATATTCGGGTTGCAAACAAGATTAATATCCTCAAAAGCTGCTTTCCAATTTTCTCTATCGGCTGGTGTTCGCTCAGTTGGAAATGGGTACAACCTGTGTATATGAGATTTAGCATTTAATATATTCTTAATAAATTCTAATACAGACGGATTAATAATAATAGTGAAATTAAGAGTACATTATATGTAAATAATGAATACGAAATATGTCATATATTAACTTACGCAAAAGGTGGAGTGCAATCGCATCTTGATGTTCCATATTTACATTTATGTTGACTACATAATTGTTTTGTCCATTTATCAAGACGTGATTGAGAACTTTCGCATCCAACGGCGACACAGCGGTAATTTGCTATTTATAAAAACAAATATATACCAATATTAGTCTATATATAATAAATATAATACTAGTAATATAATAAATATGAGCGATAATTACTATTACTTATATATTTTAACATTATAAGTTATGTAAAAAATAGTCAAAATGTAGATTACTTTCATTTCATGTATTAATTATGGTTTATTAAAATAAAGTTTTAACAAAATAATGCGAAAGGACTAACCTTCCATTTTTAATAATCTATACTATATTTAATAATTTACGCGCCAAATATATTTAGAATATATACAAAGATTGTTAATAAATATTTAAACTCTGGACCAACGTCTATCAACCAGCGTCGCTGGTTGACAAATAATATTTTCATTTCTATAGATTTCGAAACATAAACAGGTTGAATTTTATGCTTAAATTATTATTAAATGAAATTTAAGAATTCTAAAATAACTGTCTTGTCAAATATATTTAATTACAATTATCCTATTAATTAATATATTTTTATTAAGTATAATATAATAATCAATTATTAAATATGTATTCAACTTTAATTTACACCTAATACATACTAAAAAATGCTCAGTATCTAACATATACAATATATATTTATTTTTTGAATAATCTATCTATTACAATAGATTCAATATTTATTAAATTTTTAACCGAATTTATTTTTGTAATAATGCTATTCAGTCGAATGCAATGATATATAAATTCGCTGCGTATTGCAGACCACAATTACTATGCTTACAGTTTTAACCGAACAATTATTATTTGTAGTTTACTCAATATATACCAATTTAATATAAAAACCCTAATAATATATTAGTTAAATCTGAATATACAAATTTATTAATTATATTATATTAATAATTTATTATATCAATTTATTATTATTAAAAGGTTAAATATAATAAAATAGTTTTCCTAATATACTAATGTATATGTGAATACCTATTAGAATTGTATATGTAAAGTGTTATTATTATATATATTAAAATACTTTATTTTGACACCTAGTATAGTAATAAAGCAACAACATAAATTATAAATCACAATTACATTATATAACTAATACTAGTAGTATTACTACAATATTATTTATTAATAGCATTAGTATTAGTAATACATATTTAAGAATGTATAATTTTATTATAACAATTATATTCCATCTAAGTTTTTTCTAATATACAATATTGAATATATAAATTATTAGTTTTTCAATATGAAATATATTGTATTGTTAAGATTGACAGTGATCATAATGGACAGATGTATTGCTGCTAGGTATAGGTTTGGAATGTTGATAATACCCATGGTCATGCATGGTTATGTTCATGTATATATATATATATTATGTATATATACATAGTTATTTTAAGATATATAGTTATTTTAATATATAGTTATGTTAATATATATAGTTATGTTAATATATATAGTTATGTTAATATATATAGTTATGTTAATATATATAGTTATTTTAATATATATAGTTATTTTAATATATATAGTTATGTTAATATATATAGTTATGTTAATATATATATAGTTATGTTAATATATATAGTTATGTTAATATATATATAGTTATGTTAATATATATAGTTATGTTAATATATATAGTTATGTTAATATATATAGTTATGTTAATATATATAGTTATGTTAATATGTATAGTTATGTTAATATATATAGTTATATTAATATATATAGTTATAACTTAGAGTTGTTCTTTATAGACACAAGTTTAAAAATAATTGAGATTGAAAGAAGAGAATTTATAATAAACTACAATTTAGTATCAGGTGAGGACTTGATATCTCCTCTCTGCATATGCAAAACTTAATACAACTACATTTCAATATATTTATGTATCTATATTATAATATATATATCTAATATATTAAATTATTCTTTGTGGTTATATTTTCTAATCAGAATTTATGATTGACCAGTGATTATGAAAATGAAAGCTTATCAGGTATAATTCTCTTATAATATTAAAATTCATTAATTCATAAACGATCTACATAGAAAATCAAAATAAAAGGATGCTGACAAAATTGAAATTCGAAACAAAATCAATAATAAATCTGACATAAATAACAATTTTCTACCAACATTAAAAAATTTAAAATATAAATAAAACAAAATATAAAAAAATGTATGTTAATTTAAAATCAATATTGGAATTTTATTACATATATATCTTATATATATTATATATAATAGTATCTGTTTGTATCTATTAATATATATAGAACTAATATATTATAATATTCTATAATAGTATCTATTAAATAGTAATTCTATATTAATAGTAAAATAGCCATGATATATATGAGAGGTGAGTTGATATACAATTGTTGGTAAACAGTTGTTATATAATTAATAATTATGGTATTTTGCTGACCTTTGATATTTGAGTCAGTAGTGACCATTGTCTATATTCATTTATCTTATATTTCTTCTACATTTAAATCTACTGAAATGCCTGTGAAAATTCTATTATATCTTATATACATTTCTAATATAATATTTGTATTAAACTATTGTGCTCTCATTTATTTTCCATTCTCATTAGAATTAAACCACAGTATTATAAATTAATAATATTTAATAAAGACAATCAAACAGTATAAACGCGAATTAAAATGATAAGTAACCCGAATATAAATGCTTTATTTATGTATGTGAATCTGTATCAAAAACAAATATTCTTTATCAGTAAAATATGAATAAACACAAACAACAAAATGATCGAAATTAGTAAAAAATGTAGATAAGATTAGTTCATTTGTAAAACCTATTTCATATGTTGTCAATATCGCAGCGCATTCGTGAAATGCTCAAAGGATCGCTCGTCCTGAGCTCGGTGACATGCAAACGACTGTGTCCAGTTCTGGCCGGCCCCGTTCATCGCGTGTCGTCCACGAAGGTCCTCGTATCGCCGTTGGCAACGCATGTCCGCACTTTAACCACACACCCTCAACCTAAACACATTCTCGAGGACTTGCAGGTTTCTTTTCCGACTTGTACATAATTCTTTATTTATCGCGATTCCTTCGAGGAATATTGTATAAAATATATGAATTAAATTCATCGATAACATAATATCATTTTCCTTACATATTGGTTTAAATGCATTAAATGGTCTATGTTGAAATAAGGTATTACGAATGGTAACATACTTGTAACCAATAATCAAATAGCTATCCGAAAGAAACTGAATTTATGCCTCTACCTAATTCTGCATTCTCTCGACACCGACTTCGTCTACAATATTGACACTTGCCCAGACGAACAGCGGAGGCGATGTTCACGTCTCATTGGACGGCGAATCTTACGCCCTCGACGCCACCTGGCTGCGAGAGAACTGCACTTGTCGAAGATGTTTCAACTATGTGACACAACAGCGGGCTGTACTTGTTCACGCCCCCCAAGTTTCTTCGCAGGTCTGTGAACTACTTTCAACGACTGGGCTGTCGAATTCTCTAATAAGTACTAAGAAATGTACTTCATTTCAATGAATTTGTAATTAACTTTTAATTCTTGCGTGACTGAAACCGATTACTTTCGGAGTACGAATACAATGTTCGCGGGTACTCAGGTGGTGTCGAGTACGAGGTCCACAAATTGCCTGGATGTGAAGTGGAGCGATGGTCATGGGTCTCGCTACGACCTCAACTGGTTGCACAGACAACTGAACACAGATCTTAGATTTAAGGTTGTATTCATAGATTGTCTTTTTTCCCTCAATATGACTTATAACCACTATGTTTATGAATCTAAAATAATACTAATTCACTATTAAATTATTTTACGGGATAAAACAGTATGATTTGTATTGTTTTTATTTAATTAATTGTCCCTTTGTAACATGTATATTTATCTATATTTTTGTATCCTCATTTCATAGTATATGTTTGATTTATAATATATATATCAATAATCAATGCTTACTGGTGATGCTTTGCTATTATGTATATCTACCCATTTTATACATGTATTAATTATAAATGCTTTTCACATTTATAACCAATCAAATATCTATATATATCATTCTTGCCATGGTAAGTATTGCAAACCAATGTTGTGTGTATTTCATTATAATATACACAAGTGTATATGTTGCTAGAAAATAAAAATAACCAGGTGTCAGTTATATTTTACTATTAATATATAATCCATGAATAAAGTACCTCCAGTATTTAAGTGGATTTAGCCTTTTCTATTAGACTCTTTATAGAATGAAGAAGTTGGTATCATTTTATACAAATTCTTTAAATAGGTCAATGCTGAAAACTAAATTCACATATGATTAATGGGCCACCTTACAGTGGTGTAGACTGTATACTATACAGTGTATAGTCTGTTGCATATATTCTAGCCTATGCACTATATGTCTGGCTGTATGGCTGTCCTCTATATGCTGGTTTAAACTATTGTTTATAAATACACTGCACTGTATACTAATTTTACTCATTCCCTCCCTAACTTATCACCATGACATCTACGGTCTATAAATAGCAATTCTGTCTAATTATTTTATGTGGTCTTTTTAATATCACAGTACACTTGATTTGTATTGAGAATTTGTATTATCAAAATTTAATCAATAGATTTATAAAAAAAGTTTTCCCTGTTTTAAAAAAATCAATATAGTATGTTGGTAAATATGTATCACTAGATCTAAATATTAGGAATGGCCTGCCCCATCCCCAAACAAACACCTTAAGAAACACCATTACAACCCTACTACTACACTACTACTATGGCACTACTACAACACCTCTACACCATTACTATGGCACCTCTACACCACTACTAACTACACCTTTACACCACTACTAACCTCACCTATACACTACTACTACATCACCTCTACACCACTACTAACTATATGACTACTAACAACACCTATACACCACTACTACAGCACCTCTACACCACTACTACAACACCTCTACACCACTGCTAACAACACCTCTACACCACTACTGCAGCACATATACACCACTACTAACTACACCTCTACACCACTACTAACAACACCTCTACACCACTACACCACTACTAACAACACCTCTACACCACAACTAACAACACCTCTACATCACTATTAGATCACCTCTACATCACTACTCGATCACATCTACATCACTACTAGATCACCTCTACACCACTACTACAACACCTCTACATCACTACTCGATCACCTATACACCACTACTACGGCACCTCTACACCACTACTACAACACCTCTACACCACTGCTAACAACACCTCTACAACACTACTACAGCACCTATACACCACTACTAACAACACCTCTACACCACAACTAACAACACCTCTACATCACTACTAGATCACTTCTACACCACTACTACAACACCTCTACATCACTACTCGATCATCTCTACATCACTACTCGATCATCTCTACATCACTACTAGAGCACCTATACACCACTACTAACAACACCTATACACCACTACTAACAACACCTATACACTACTATACACTACTACATCACCTCTATAAATATATACATATATCAATGTAAAAAAGTATTTAATAAATTGTTATACAAATAATTTGTATATAAAAAAGTAATTAATAATACAATATTTATAACAATAATTATTATAATAGATAACCAGTTATTGTAGCCTAGATTATTATTATTAAATAATATGTTTATAGAAATATAAAAATTTAAAACAAATGTATTTTATAAATAATTTATCTAATTTTAATTAAAGTCCTATAGGAATTATATTACTTAAAATAATAATAATTAATATATGAAAATACAATATGTTTTTGATTAAAACTAAAATTTAAAATAATAGTTACAATAGAAAAATAATTAAATCTCAAAAACTAAAATTCTCCTTAGATTCCAATAAATATTTATATCTATTTTTAGAATTGATATAATCGTGATCCATTAATAGTATTAGATTCGAAACAGGATATTATAGTGATTATATTTGAATCTTACATTTTAAGATATTGTGGTATTTGAATGTATTATTATGTCATTGATTTTAATTGAATTTCATCGATAATAGATGTTTTATTTTTAAATTGTTCTGTAAATTCTGTGTTACTTGCTGGAAACATAATTTACAATGAGGAATTTGAATCTACAGAGAATATATTTTGAAATTGTCATTTATTGCACATTCATTGTTATTTTGATAGATGTAAAATCTATTGATGTGTAAGTATTATATTAATAAATGCATAATCATAAATAATGCATTTTTATATTTATTTGGCATCATTCCAATTTATTTGTTTGATATCATTATCAATATTTGATCTTGATAGAGAAAAGTGGATCATAATTAAAATTTCTTGTCAAAGGTTATATTTTATTTTATATCCTATAGATATAAGTTTGATGAAATAATGCAAAATAATGTATTTTAATAATATTGTTCTTCAATTTTTGATAAAAACGTTTACAAAATTTTCCTGTAATAAAATAATAAATTATTAAAATGGTAATATCCTTATTTTAGATAATCAAATAATGTTTTATAGGGCGTTTATTTGATTGGCCTATTTTTGAGTTAGTGGTTTAAACCTATCTGAAACTTCTAAATACGTTAATTATATACTCACAAGTTTCTTGACTTACGGATATTTGTAAGATTAGGATATTAGGATTTACTTTATTCTTACTCGTATCCTGAGTTATTTTTACTTCTGCTTTGATAATGTATCTAGACTTTTTTTAGGTATCATAAAAATCAGCCACATATCCATTATCTCGATACATCACTTAGAAAAAGAGATTTTAATCTACTTTTTAGATAGTTTATTAATAAATTATAAATTTCCTAATACTTTATAAAATAACACATTTTCTTCACTAATTAATTTCTTGGATAATATTTATGTAATCAAGTTTTAAATTTCTGATTAATGCTAATAAAAATCAAATAGAATATTAATAAAATCATCCATATTCACAATCATTTCATTTGATTATAGAATAAAGTGAAGAAACAGTTGTGGAATGCAACGATCTTAAAGGAACATAGACCACAGGCTTCCTCTTACAACGACCTTATTTCGAAGGATACCACTCTTCATGCTGCCGCCATCTATTACCTATTACGTAACATGCTTGAATTTGGATTCACTTTCATAGATGGGGTAAGTTATAATATTATGTAATTATATTATTGTGTTTGTGTGAGTATCTGCCTATATTTGTGTATGTTAATATAACTTCACTAGTTCAAATAACTAATTAATTCCGAAAACTTCTAATTTTATTTTAAATAAATATTTAAATATTATTTTCCCACCTTAATAATGGGAAGACGTCTTAATCGAACATGTTCTTGAGATAATCTTAAAATAATTAATAATTAATTATTAATGATGATTATTTTTCAAGTAAATTTGTTATTTTATATTAAACTCTTTTTAATGTTTGTTACTTTGTAGTATTTTTCTTATAACTTGATTTATTCATTGATCTCAACTATATTTTATTGTTCATATATTCAAATCTGTATAACTAAATCATGATAACTAAGTAGTAAATTCAATAATATTGTCTGGAATAAGTTGTCTGCCCTCATTTTCAATTCATTTAAGTGCAACTCAGTTATATCAATATAGCAACAATAGAGAGTGTATAAATACTATTTTATTAAATAAGATGTAATTAAGACCAAAAAATTATTAAAAATGACAAGTAACTAAATACTGATAATATTATATATATATATATATATATATATATATACCGTATATATATATATATATATATATCGTATATACATATTTGCATTATTAGCATTAATATGTAAATAACTAACATATAATCTACATTTTGTATTAGTAAAAATAACTTACACTGAACAAACGTTATGGAATTTGTGAAATTAATTGTAAATCACATTCGCTGCTGACTTCGTATCCCACGTGATCTCGTGACCTCTTAACCCTGTGACCTCTGATAGGTTCCGCACGACGTCGAGGGCACCAGGGCTGCCGTGGAAAGTTTCGCCCCCATACAACGCGGAATGTTCGGAGACATGTGGAGTTTCAAGGCGGACGGTGCTCGCGCTGATACTGCTTACAGTACCGAGGCCTTGGGTGTCCACACCGACAACACCTACCTCATTGCCCCCGCAGGCCTTCAGGTGAGTTTAAGCTCTACGGTTTACGGTTTGGGTTGAGGGGTTGGTGTGTTACTATATCCACAGACATTACCTACTGTATTGCTTTCACAGATCTTCGAGTAGGCGTACAAAATAAGTGTTCGTAAGTGAACGGTAGGTGGTGTTTTAGAGCTCTAAATATGGGCGTGAATAGTTTATTGATTTGGCATAATTTATACTATTTTTAAAATTGTACAAGAGATGAAATATACCAATCTCTCCATCGCATTTCTTCGCCCGTAATAGATCTTCCATTGTCTTCGTCGCGAGGATGTGGTAGGAGGCGACACCATACTCGTCGACGGCTTCAACGCCATCGACGCTCTCTCATTGGACGACAGGCGCAGTCTGTCCGAAATCGCCGTCGAACACGTTTACCACGAAGACGGCTACCACATGAAAAGTAGAAAACCCGTGATGCAGTGCGACGGGGCCTATAACCCTACACAGGTAGTGAATAGAGTAGGTCTGATAACCCCACTAGGGTGGTGGACATAGGGGCGAGGTAACCCTACACAGGTAGTGAATAGAGTAGGTCTGATAACCCCACTCGGGTGGTGGGTGTAGGGGCGAGGTAACCCTACACAGGTAGTGAATAGAGTAGGTCTGATAACCCCACTCGGGTGGTGAGAGGGGGGCCAGGTAACCCTACACAGGTAGTGAATAGAGTAGGTCTGATAACCCCACTCGGGTGGTGGGTGTAGGGGCGAGGTAACCCTACACAGGTAGTGAATAGAGTAGGTCTGATAACCCCACTCGGGTGGTGGTCGTAGGGGCCAGGTAACCCTACACAGGTAGTGAATAGAGTAGGTCTGATAACACCACTCGGGTGGTGAGAGTAGGGGCGAGGTAACCCTACACAGGTAGTGAATAGAGTAGGTCTGATAACCCCATTCGGGTGGTGGGAGTAGGGGCGAGGTAACCCTACACAGGTAGTGAATAGAGTAGGTCTGATAACCCCATTCGGGTGGTGGTCGTAGGGGCCAGGTAACCCTACACAGGTAGTGAATAGAGTAGGTCTGATAACCCCACTCGGGTCGTGGGTGTAGCTAAGGTGAGGTATGTAGGTAGTGATGTAACACTAAATACTACGTCAATACCTACATATTTATAATTGGCTATCAAACTCTGATCTTTACTATAATAATTCACTTAACCTATCTTTAAGAATATGATACTTTTATTTATATCTCTCCTACCTCCACATAAACTCACTTCAGTAATATCTCATTATTACCCCATCAGTGTATCGCCCTCAACACCCTTCCCCATAACTTCAAATATGTTCGCTCTCCCCTCATTAACCCTCCGCTGACCTCTCGACCTACTCCGTCGCTCATCTCACCATCTCCCGGGCCCAGATTCGCTACAACGTATACGACCGTCGTGTCTCCCCAGGGGTCGCCACTTCCTTTTACCCTGCGGCCGGACGCCTCGCCTCCGAGCTCGAGAACCGCTCGGCCGAGTTTCACGTTCGCCTAACTCCCGGCCGGATGTTGGTAATCGACAATTGGCGAGTACTGCACGGCCGCACCTCGTTCACGGGTGACCGTCTGTTGACCGGTTGCTACGTGGCTCGAGACGACTGGATGAGCGCGGTGAGATCGCGAGGTCTGCTCAGCGATGGGGAATGACGTCGCAATGGGAGTGACCGCCTTTCGTCTGCCAACTTTGAAGATATCGGAATCGAGTGTTCGTCGTAAGAAGTCACTTTTGCGTAGTCGATAGCAAACGGTAGAATTTTTCAAACCTACGAACTGTGGTCTACTTACGGATTGAGATTGTGGTCCATTTAAAGAAGTATTAAGAACTAGTTTATTTATGGCTAATTTGCACGAATTATTGTTATTAGGAATATAGTAGACCATGGTTTGATTTAAGTAATATCCTCTAACATTGTATTTCACTTGCTCCAGGATATAAAATGAACATCTTTTTGAACATTTTTGTATTACACAAATTATTGTAATCTTCTAATTATATCATAAAATGTCTTTTGATATAATGTAGAAGCCAGTATCAGTTGATTGCACTGGATATCATTCGAAAAGATTATAAACACCGCCTCACATGTCCTTATAACATGTCCACAAATATTTGTGGACTAAATATTGCCATATAAATATCATACATGTATTATTATGTAATCAAATGTAACTTCCAACACTGGTTGTGTTATATATAGGTAAATAATACTTCAGCATACTTTAAGTAATATTGTTTTATAAACTATATGATTTTCTTTATACAATACCTTTTGAATTTATTATGTTTTATATTAATCAAGTGATTATTCACAAATTGTTTAGAATTTTATTATATATATTGGGTCTGTTTTTTAATATTTTATACATATTTAATATTTTGAATTTGAATATCTTCTAAATACAATTATATAAATAAAGAACTTGTTTTTTATTTCTACTGCAGGCAGATATTGTTAACCATGTTTCTGTATCTGCAAATTACCATATTAATAAATTTCCAAACTTTCTAACTTTAAGCTAAAATATCTTATTAAGTTTATAGCAATATTCATTTACTAAACTTATGTTACAAAATATTCGGTTACAATTTATATGAAATTCACATGAAATATATTAAATTGACAACTATAATAATAATTATATGTTTATTAAATTTAAATAAGAAGGTCAAAACTTGCGTGTCATGCACAACAATTGTTTTATCAGAAATATGAGTGCATCCTAAATCAGAAATATAAATATAAAGATGAATAACAGACAAAAAAGTAAAATGATTAGCAAATACAGATTAAATAGAATAGTGATAATAACAAATATTTAAATAAATAATACAAAGATAATTACAAAAAGTTACTTTAATTAAACCGTAAACAAAATTTTAATAATAAAATGTTATATACAGTTTTAAAATAATTAATTAATTGAATCTAAAATTATTTTTAAAAGAATGAGTATTTTTAAATTTCTATCCCCACCTTTTTCCGAAGTTTAGGTAATATTACAGAACTATTTGATATTATTTCCTTCAGTTTGAATGTATTTTAAAAAGCAATCTTAAAATAGTTCTATCAACCGAATATAGCACAAAAAGTGTTTCTAATTGAATCCGAGTATTGATATTTTATATATTGTACATTAACCATATGATCATAGATTCAATTAAGTCCAGACATTTATAATGTCATTTTAACTCAATTGTTTATAGTTTAGTAATAATATTTTCTTTTTTATGAATATTTGTATTCAATATTCTTATAGCTTTTTTTGAGGTTGAGATATTCTATAGAAGTTAAATTTATATATATTTCACAAATTTTCAACACATAATATCATGTGGGGTAATAATAATACATTACATAATTTTATCAATGAGTTCTAATAAATAAATATTTAGATAGTGATATAGATAGTGATATTTAGATAAATATTTAGATAGTGTACTTATATAGATATATTAATATATTAGTATATCCAACAATAATTTATTGAATTTATTGTATATCCAACAATAATTTATTTTCAAAATCATCTCCTATTGTGCCAGATATAGTTATTTATGTGTCATCATTACTACAAATTATAAATAGTAAAGGACATAAGATTGAATATTTCGGAACTCTTATTTCTTGTTTTAATAAATGTGATTTGTTATTTATTTTGATTGTCTGATATCTATCAAGATATGACTATATTTGTTATAAAAAATTACTTCTAAATACGTAATTAAATCATTTTTTAAGGAGCGAGATACAATTTGTTAACAATATATATTTTATTTCATGCCTAACGCAAAGTCGTTCAATATTGTTACTAAATGTTATTAAATGGTATTAAATATTATTAATATATTAATAATATAATACATATAATATATTACAAATGTTTATAAAAACATTTATCCAATTTTTGTCGATTATAATAGTTAGTTATTCTGGTGGAATTTTTAATGTGATCATATATTGATGAAGTAATTGTATTGTTGAGTTTAGCATGTTGTTTTACAAAGGAATATATAAAGTATAATATATATTATCCATGACTTAAATTATTAAATATATTATTGAATTGTTAAAGTTTGTTGCAGATCGTAAATAATAACATATTGTATTAGTAGTATACATTAAAATAATCAAATGGGAATACTATGCAGTGTAATTTAAATTACATGTAATACTATGTTTACACTGTTATCTAGTTTGATTATTAATCGATTCCTACAAGATTATATAAAACTATTTTATAGATACATTTATTTAATAGATTATATTGTATATTGTATGATAGTTTTATTAAATTAAATATAATTATAATATTAATATCAGAATAAATAATGAGTTTTTCTAATTTAAATAAAATATATATATATGTGGTTTAGTTGCGTTATTTAAGATCGTAGATCTATTATTTTTGTATAATTCAAGTATAGGTAGTTAGGTGAAGAGAAATAGTATGCATGAACACTATTTCTCGTTCCATATTTAACCCTGAAGTATGGTTTATTAAAATAATTACGAATAGTATTCTAATTTATATTGGAAACCAGTAAAAATTGGTCATAAAGGTCAAAAGCCTTTCCCTATTTATTTAAATCATCTGTTAATCTTGTTCATGATGTTCGTAGTGTTCTCATTGTGTTAGTTTATTTAAGTGTCGTGTAATGTATAGAAATTTCGAATTGTAATCTTGAAGAATCGATTTAATTAACAAGGTAGATAATTAACAATTAGCAAAGCGATTATGTGGATTATGTATTAGACACAAGTTTAGCAATAAGAGAATGTTCAGCCAAGTGGGGAAAATCAGAGATAAAAAAGAAAAAATAAATAAATAAAGGAGAAAAGATGACCGTGAATGAGTTAGACGTTGTTGATCAAAACTAAATAAATCAATAGATAAATGGATACTTGAAGATTTATGTGATGGTAGATAAATGTACGGGATTGTACTTTTAAGGCATAGTAGAGAAAAACAAAAATAAAATTAAAGAATAAAGTTATTTGTTTAGTATGTAAGTTTTAAGTTTATTTACGAAAGCTGCGAGGAATTTTATTATGCTATACAGTGTAAATTTGAGTTTCAAAACTTATATTGTTAGTAAGTATTTAAGTATACTCAAATATTCTTAGCAGCATTTTTTGGTTTTATAATTATAATATTTATGTATATTAATGAAGATCTATTTATGAGATTAGCTGTATACTTAATATAAACAGTATTTTAAATAATCGCTTTTATTTTGGTTACATATTAATTTATTATCGTTGGGCCATTTGCACATATAACTTTTTAACGGTTTGTTTATTTATTAGTATGAGTTTTTATTTCATCAATGGGAATGTCCACGTAAAGATTATTATCGTCATCTGGTAATTAATATGTATTAATTGTTTAGTATTTCGAGAATGTATATATAAATAAAATACGTCCAATATTATTTAGATATATATACTCTAACTAGTATAGTTACTATTGTATTTTCCTAGGTTTATAAACTCAATTATTTTATTTATTAAGCCCTATAGGATATATCTGGATAAAATAGTATAACTCAAACAAGAAATGGGCTTCTAACTCCAAATATTTCATAAATAAATGTCAATATATTCACATATATAAATAGTCTAGATTTTAAAGATTTAAAATAATATGTAGACCTATAGAGAGTTGAATGTTTTCAAATGTGGTATTAGTTGATCTGTATCTCGAAAATCTTAATACAATATCTATAGTATACAAATATATATATATATATATATATATATATATATATATATATTAAATATATTATATATACTATAGTCTAGAATACGAATATTTAATTTTCGCATGTAACCGATGATGAAATTATTTATTCTATTTAGTAATGATTCAAAACTATTTATATGAAATTGAGAAATTAAAAATGTATTATGGTGCTCTCGTATACGTATAACAGTTATTTAAAAATATCATAATATTAAACAACACTACATGGCTATAAGTTAATTTGTTATCAGGTAATATTTGATATCAGTTAGCTGGAATATAGATGATTAGATAAGTTTTTTTTGTAATTTTCATTTTGTACATTCATTCAAAACATATAACATGGGATATGTTAATAATTATTTAGTACTGGGGTTATTATATTGCAACGTTTTTTTATAATTTGCAAAGTAAATAGATCAATTAAAAAATATTAAATGTTTATAGAAATACTTTATTTTCCAAAATACTATTTTGGTAAAATAGCATTTTGTGAAAATATGTAGTTTGTTGTTTGTTGCACTTATGAAATATTATTTACTATTGAATATAGTTTAAATACTACTATAAGGTTATATTTAATATATACCATGCATTAGTTAGTCAGTAAATACTGATGCAGTCTATAACATATACATTACAGTATCTAATTCAGTATAATGTAGTAACTGAATTAAAATTTCTTATACTTAAGTACTATTTAGTACTTAAGTATACGAAATTATATAGTAACTGAATTATAATTTCACATACTTAAATACTATATAGTACTTAACTATATGAAATTATATATTACTATATAGTACTGATATCTTCAGAATGTACGTTTTAAAATTATTTGCAAATCCTTCAGAATAATAATACACCAATAATATTAAATTAGTTAGATGCGGTATATTATTAATATTTTACAAATTTATTAATTATGATATGGAAATTAATGTACCACATATGGGCAAATCCTTAAATACAAGAATAAAAAAATGTTGTGGTGATTTTTAATTACAGGCATGATTAATCAGAAACAACAATTGAAAATAATAATATTTAAATATAGTTATGTAAGACGCGGATATGTGTTATATTACATATTTATAATTATGAATTTCTTCGGATATGGTAATTAATAATCTATATATTTACAACTATATTATTATAGTATTATTTATAGTACTATAGTACTATTGTATTGGTATAATGATATTTGTGGTTGCAAAGAATAGTATAGTTTTATATTTAATATACATCGTCTTGTTGTACATTATTATTTATTTGCGGTACTGTGCATATTTTGAGGATTTTATTAATAATGCTATATTGTTAATAAATATCTTGATATAAAAAAATATAAATTTAATAAAAGATTATGAAGAATTGTATAAATTTAAATATAAAAAATTATTTATAATTGTTCTGTGCATTTTTTTAATACATTTGTACCTTTTAAATATATAATATGCTTGGTAGGTTTATATTATACTATACTATGATTTAGATCTAAATATAAGGTATTGCGAATGATTAATTAGTACATTAATTAGTCTTTTATTAAGGCTTTAGGTGTATATTTAATTTAAAAAGATGGATATTTATATAAATTTATATTAGAATGGATACAATTTTTTATTATTACTTCATACTATAAAATATAATTACAAATTTACTTTATATATACAATATATTGTTTATATTTACAGTATATACTCTATAGACTGTAGAAACCATGGTTTCATTTATGAACATTTGTCATTGTCACATGCTCAAATAGGTTTCATTATTAAAGTAAAGTAAAAAAAACTGAATCACGAATCAGATAAATTAAATATTTGTTAACCCAGTATATATATATATATATATATATAGTATAAGACTCTATAGAATCGAACACAATAGATATATCTATATCATTAGTTTTATTCTAATTATAAAAATGTAAACCCTAAAACATAAACTTTAATATATAGATACGTATTTTCGATATTGGATCAATTGTTCAAAAACAATAATATATATTTAATGTCAGAAAAATAACAGTTAAATATCTGACTCTTACATCATAAATAATAAATACTTTAATTCGAACTATGCATATAGAATTAAGGATTCACCTACTCTAATTTAATGATTCATCTAACGCTAGAAATAAAATTGTTTATATATATATATATATATATATATATATATATAATATATATATATAACTTTATATATATATATATATATATATATAAAGTTATACCCGTGTTGATCCAAAAATAAAGGGCTCACTATTTTAATTAACCATAATAATTAACCATTAATAGCTATTATTAATGTTTATATTATTTTAAGTGTGTACTATATATAGAAGATCCTTCTAAAATATAAAAAATGGTAATTAAAAATTCTAAACTCAGCTATAGTCCAATATCATGATATATCATGATTAGGTATTTAAGTAATGTATATATACTACAATATTAATAAATAATATTACACAAAAAATTGTAATTAAAAATTCTAAATTCAGCTATAGTCCAATATCATGATATATCATGATTAGGCATTTAGTTAATGTATATATACTATAATATTAATAAATAATACTACAATAATATATTATACTTAAAATGTAGAAATTAGTTAACATTATTAGTATCAAGAATTTGAAAACAATTTTTTAACCAATTTTAACCAATTTTCAAACCATAATTTTATATAATGATTATATAACGTTTTATACCAAATTAAAAATATAACACATTCAAGATATAAATTTGCATTATTGAATTATAAACGAATTAAGTAATTTAATATGTTACAGGTTTATGTATACGAATATAATTGTATACGTTATATACCGATTATAGAAAAGTAATATATATTTAATAATTAGGTTATATAGTATATTATTAAAATCATCGGATAATCTTAATAAATTATTGTCACGGATTTGTATTATTCGATTAGAAAATGGATGACATCGCGTGATCCTATAGTATACTTTTGATCTAGTAATTATCTAGGTCAGTAATTTGAAACGTTACAATTTAGTCTATTAATAATCTACAATCAATAAAGGGTAAACGTGCGATAAAAACATGTAATCTCTTTCACTCATTT